>CM021100.1:128386061-128785500 GCA_007115665.2 Sequoiadendron giganteum
AAGTTTCAATATTTTGGTCTAGTAACATTGCCTTAGCAGCTTCTACAATGGTTCTATTTTTTCTTTCAGCAACCCCATTCTGTTGGGGGTTGTAGGCAACTGTGAACTCCCTCTTAATTCCAGCACTCATGCAGAATTCTTTAAAGATCTCAGAGGTTATTCTCTCCCATTGTCTGTCCTTAAGGTTTTTATTTTCTTCTCGGAGAAGTTTTCAGTGAGGGCTTTAAACTCTTTGAACCTTTTGAGGATTTCTATTGACTCTTTACATTTAAGTAAATAGATCTAGGTTTTCCTAGAGAAGTCATCTACAAATATGACATAGTATAGAAATCCTGCTTTAGAGGGTACAGACATGGGTCCACATAAGTTTGAGTGAACCAATTCTAACACATTTAGGGTTTTGCTCACACTATTGGGAAAGGACCCCTTTGTATTCTTTCCTAAGGCACAACCTTTGCAAGTTCCTTCATGAGATGGTTTTAACTTAGGTAAGCCTGTTACAAGTTTTTCCATAGCAAGTAGGGCACGGAAATGAAGGTGTCCTAATCTTCTATGCCAAATCTCATTTGAATCAAAGGTGTCAAGAGTAAGGGTTTGTTTAACTTTAGTACATAGTTTGTAGAGGTACCCTTGTCTTACACCTATGGTTTGGGCTTTCTTGATTGTTGAGTTTTTAGGCCATGCTAAAACTTTCCCATCCATAAAGGTAACTGTATACCCATTGTCTTCAAGGGTAGAGATGGATATTAGATTTCTCTTAATTCCAAGTACATATAGAACTCCAGTAAGTTGAAGAGAGAGACCAGATTTTAGTTTGATGGAGCAAGTTCCAACCCCTTTTACAGGGTGTGTAGAATCATCCCCAATGGTTACTACTTCATTAGACCTTTCAGTCATAGTGTCCAGGTGTTCTCTGAATCCTGTGATGTGTCTAGAAGAACCACTATCAATTACCCAGTTGTGGGTGTTGTTAGATGTTTGGCTAGATAGGGCTGAATAGAACACAAAGTTCTCAATTTTCTTAGGTTCAGCCTCTGGTTCCCTTTTATTTTCTCTCATAAGTGAGTCTAGTTTATTCTATTTTAGGATCATCAGTATTCTAAATTTCCATGATGTAAAGTTATCTACTCCTGCAAGACGATCTTCAAATCTGATCACACTTGACATTATGAAGAATGTGATGTGAATTCGATTTTTAGAAAATATGAATTTCTTGAGCAATCTGATTTTAGATTTGATTTGGATTCACACAACATGGCTCTGATACCATGTAAATGTAACCAAATCTGTATCAGATAGGATCCTAGTAATCTAAGTTTTAAAAACTGAAGTCTGCAATTATGTGTGAGAAATTCTAAGTCAAAATCGATTTCCAGATTTCTTCTCTTTTGTTGAATGTGCTGATTGCAGAACATTAATAAATTTCGATTTTTGCATTCAATGTTTGGAACACCTATTTGTATGTGGAGAGGCCCGCCTCCAAGGGATGTGTCTCTTGAGAGGACGTGTCTCCACATGTGGAGACACGTCCGCTCAAGGGACGTGTCCCTTTGGGCGCGCGGGCTTTCTCTACAGCCGATTACCATTTGTTAAGCGACTTAACACATATACTCCCTCACACATGGCAGATATATATTTATAAGAATTCCGAATTAAATTCAATAAGAATTTCGAACATCATTTATTTAAAATTCGATTTTACTTATTTTAGAAATATTAATTATGAAGAGCAATTGATCTTATATAAATGATGATGATGCTTATAGCAATCATCGTTTATATCTAACCTAAGCTACCATTCATCAACACTATTTATTTTTTAAGTAGTGGTTTGCAAGATTGTTGCTGACCTTTGGTTTGCAAGTTTGAACCTTGTTAATTTTCAAATCAGAAATGCACAATAAGTAGAACACAACACAAAATAGAAGACAGCAATTTATCCTGGGAAAACCCTTCTACTCAAGGGAAAAACTTAATAGCAAATTATTCACTTGTAAATCAGAAACAGTAGTGCAGAAGTAGCACTCAGAATCAGGCCTAGAAAGGCCAAATATAATACAATAGTCTAGCACTTGAAGATAGTGCAAAATTCTTAGTCACAAAGAATATCAACTCTTCTTCTTGAATGTGAATCTGCTCCTTGAGTGCGAACTTGCTTCTGAAGTGATAGGAAATCAACTCTTCTTCTTGAATGTGAATCTGCTCCTTGAGTGCGAACTTGCTTCTGATGTGATAGGAAATCGAATTGAGCTGGAATGAATATGAATAAATGTGGAGAGACTGTTCACTCGCTATGGGTACAATGACGTACAGAGTAAACGGAAATATAAAATAACATTGACAACATATAATAATCACATGGCGATTGCACAGAACATAGGTGTATTGCTTTATTCAGTATTTAACACTTACATCATAATGTCTCCAAATAGAACATAGCATAGTATAGTAGAACCGTAATGTTTCCCAACTACATGACTCAAGTACATATAGTATGCTAGCGGTGGTTGAGGTACCAATCGTCGCGCCCCTTCATTATAACTAATTACTTCATCAGGAACTATTCCCGAGACAACTAACTAACATGACATGTACATAACATAAGTACATGGATTATTAATATTAACTAAAGTCTTATTTACTTATGACTCACAGCCGACCAAGTACACTCTCGACCAACTACATTGACTCACGGTCGACCAAGTACACTTTTCGGCCGACTACAAAGACTCTCTTCTATATATACTAATCTAGGCAACTATCTCCTCTAGAGCCGACCCAGAAATTTCAATATTTGTTTTATGATTAATAGGCCGACTTGCCTTGAGTAATAATTCTTTGGGAAATACCTCCCGCAGCTACACAAAAACACTAACAAACCTATGGTTTGATCAAATTTTAGGTTTATGAAAAAAAAAAAAAACCTTCTCTAGCTTCTCGCCAATTTCATAGCATTCTACCAAATATTTTGAAAAACTATTTAAATTTTTAGGAAACATATAAATTATGAAAAAAAAAATTTAGTATTAGAAAACATATAAATTCTGAAAAATATTTTTTAAATATACTAAAAATCACAACTTTATCCTGGCCAATTGAATTTCAAGAAAATATTTATTTAGAAAAAAGGATTGTGATCTTTCAAACAAAGTGAGAAACAACAGGACAAAATTTCAATTATCAATTATATTAATTTACGGTTAATAAATTAAGAATTATAAAAAACTGAAAAAAGGATAGGTTGGTAAATATTTAAGGATTAATAAAGTGGTATAAGTTGGGATCTAACACTATGCTACAGAGATAACTACTCTTTCTGTTATAAGTTTTAACTAATAGATCAGTTATATTATTCGACTACATATTAGAAAGAGTAAATTTAGAAAATAAAAATAAAAATTAACCACATTTCATAAACATAAGTTATCAAGTCGGAACAAGGAGCAGACATGTGGCATCGATGTGGATTAGCATTTGTTCATTTCTTTGTGGTTCTTCCACTACTTCTAGTTCCTAGTTATAGTTGTAAAGAAAAAAAAATTGGCTCCAACACCAAGAGGACCACTCTCCTACAGCAACTGATGACATTAATCTTCATCATGAAACATGCTTCTATCCTAAAACATAGATTTCCTTATATAGCATGCGACAACCCAAGACACAAAATATAATACTCTCCTCATAATTAACATAATATAATCTTTTACTACTCTCCTCACCCTGCATAAATGAACCATTGAACCTTGTCACAAAAATCAATTTCTGACTAAGTTCATCAATGTGAGTGGTTATGTCGTTGCATGTTGATCTTAAAACTTTTATAGCCATGTTGAGCACTGCCAATCATGGATTGTTGTCTCACTACATATCAACCAATGTCTACCTAAGGAGGGCCCATCCTTAGGATAAGTTGGATGCTTTCATAGCCATGCAAACATTGATTTATAACCCCAAATGCAAGGCATATTAAATACAGATTCAAGAAATTTAAATTTAACTTGTTAATGCTGAAAATCAAGGCTCTAACAATTGTGATGAACATTGGTCCAGAGGAAATTGCCTCAAAACTAGCTTACCTGAAGTGCATTGATATTCTTTATTATAGCCTCGGTTGATGACTGGCACTCTGAAAATCGATAATGAATGTGTTCGACTTTATAAAGTTGTATTACAACCCATGATACAGCACATAGATGTTTGATCCGTGCAGATTTGGATTCATAACCTGCATTCAAATTAAGGAGAAACAAACAGGTCACTAATTTAAGAACCTGCAGTAGTAAACAGTTATGATTAGTATTCCAAGATTATGAAGTCATACCTTCTGATGAAGAAGACTCTAAAAGTCCAAACACAAAACTTGTAAGTTTCCCACTCCTAGAGAAGAGAAAAATACACGGAAGAATATAGTATGAACAACAACCAATTATTTTTTGGCTATTTTCATTCATCATGCAGTCCTGTGTATTGCAAAAAAAGGTAAAGTCAAAAAGAAATTTCTGCAATTATATTTTTAACACTTACAAAAGACACCAAAGATTCTATAGAAATGCTTGATTGAATGGAACAATTCATCAAATATCTGAAAGTCCTTACAGCTAGAAGTTCTATAGAATAGAATAGACTAATTTTTTGCATATAGATTAATTTAAAAAAAATTAGTACAGTTCATAAAAGGCACTAACAATACATCAGAGCTCAAGAGTGTAGACTAAAATGTGGCAAGATCGTGCAAACAATTACCTCAAAGCTATGAGGAATTGGGCAGAGTTATAGAAGCCTACAAGATTAATTTTACACAAATAACACTGCTTCTGTTATTTTCTTTCGTTCAATACATTTGCATATATATAGGATTTGCATGTCCTATATTATAGGAGGGTTGTTCTACCTCCTATAGCCACTACTCTATATTTGTGAGTTGTTAAAACAACTCAATACAAACAATTATTCATACAACCTTGATATATTATCCTACACATAATATTTAGCAAGCTATAACAAACCCAACAAATATTTATTATATGCATCTTTCTCATGCAATATTCCTAACACCCCTCCATATTGCATCATTCTCCAAATGGGAATAAGTGGACCTACAATACTTGGTGACCACGTTCAGTAGTTCATCATAAGGTAAGAGTAGGGACATACACTTCTACTCATGATAAGCAATAGTGGAACTTGCCTCACTATGCTTCCGAACTTTTTCCAAGGATAGAGAAACACATCTACCCATGGAACCAAGGATAGGGACTAACACTTCTATCCAAGGTCTTACAACAAGTTTGGATAGGGACGAACACATCTATCCAACATCAATTATGAATAGGGACACACACATCCGCTCACAACAATTATGATTGGGGACAAACACATCCAATCACAATTACTCAACAAAAATGTAATTGGGGACAAAACACTTCCGACCATTTACACCATCTTGCGAATGGGGACAAACACATCCATTCACAAACAACCAACCATTGTGATTGGATACATAGACATCCAACCACAACATAAAAATCTTGAGAACTAAGTCCTCGTCCCATATGTGACCACCATTATTGATCGTTGCCACTCTGATCACAAATGATATGAGATGGTTCTCACTGCCATCTAGAAACCGATCTTGGCTTTAGTCATTTTGGCACAATTTGTTTGGTCACTAATGCAATTTCACGACCCCGTTGCTAGTGACTAACGAGTGGTCGTTGAATTTCCTCCAACCTCCAATTAATTTGCTACCTAGCAAATTTGGCATTGAAACTCTATTTGTAAAATCCCCCCCAGAAGATGGACGTCACGTACAAGCAACAATGCATCCTACAATTAAGGCAATTTTTATTTTTATAATTTTTGCACACTTTTAAATTTTGATATGACAACTAATAACTCATGAAAATAGACCCTAAACAAAATGATACAACTTTATAACTTAACTGAGAGAAAAATAAACCAAATGACTTGTTGAAATGATTGTGAATGACACATATGGATGATTGTTGAAATGACTTGTTGAAGAGGAACTTTTGCAATAAATGATTTACTTGAATAGAAATAAGTGATAAGGTATTAATATATTCTAACATAGTTTGTTTGTTTCATTGTTTGCTTTTATTGCCCTTCTCCATTCATTTCAAATAAATTGTGAGATAAAAAATGCACACATCAAAATAAAAATCTCTGAAGAGCACGAGTGGTCTAATTAGCAAGTATTGCATCTAGGTGGTGCTCACAAGGGTGAAGCATCAAGACTTCCTAGGAGGTCATGTTGTGACCTTTTCACACATCACCCCATCCAAGATGGGGACCCCCTAATTTTTGCTCCATTCTGGTCTTTTGGCTTTGGTTCTCTCTATCTTTGATCTTTTGTCCTTCCGGGGATGTCCCGTCTTTGACCTAGATTGAAATGATTGCCAAGTCTACGAAATTAGGGTTTCCATCCTTTAGGCTTGTTTCAGGTCAAGTTGAGTTATCAAGGTGAAATCTAGGTGCAGCAGTGCAATCAGGAAGCTCAAGGCAGGATCCACTGAAATCCTACTGAAATCCGACAACTTACTATTTTTAGTAAGTACCTAATCTAAGGTCTTTTCCTCAAGATTTCGGGATTCTAATTACTTCAACACATTTAGGCAGCTTCAGAGCATCCACACGTGAAATTTGAACAGATTCAGACAACTGGCTATTTATAGCAATTCAGCCTTTGGAGGCTATTTTCAGGGTTTAAACATACAATTCTCCAATGCATGACTGGAGAATGGATCTGGGTTTTTCAAGACCTTCGCAACGGTATAACATGCAAACCAAGTTGAGGACTTTCAGAATTCAGCCTTCAGAGGCTATTTTTAGGGTTTGCATGCAGAGATTTTCAATGCATGTCCGGATATTCCATGTGGGTTTTGCGAGAGCTTCGCAGTGGTATGACATGCAAATGGAATGAGTCAGTTTCAAGAGACTTACTATTTTTAGCCAGTGCCAGAACGTTGACCAATTTTATGGGTTTTTCTGGGTTTTTTGAGATCCCACAGTCACTATGACATGCAAACTCATCCGACGTTCAATGGACCACTTTCCGGACATTTACTATAAATAGTAGCTTCAGCCCAGCGATTACACAACATTTCAGTTCAACGTACAAAGCGACATGTAGAAGAGACAAAGCCAAACGGAGACCATCCGGGATACATGCAAGTCAATTAGGGTTTCCACTTTTATAGCGGGTAAAATACAGAAATTGTCAGAATGAAGTACCCCATCGATATCAGCATCATCCAAGCAACCTACTAACAAAATTTGAGTGAAATCGGAGAACTTACTATTTTTAGTAAGTCAGGGCACGGCTATAAATAGCAGGACTGTGCCTAAGGCAGGTGTGAATAGGTCTCTCACAGCATCAAGAACAAATGGAACAAATTTCAAAGCAAACGGAGATACAGAAATTGATCAATTTTAGGGTTTGCTAAAAATAGCAAATGGCTAAAAATAGTATGTACTGTGCCAGATAAGGTATGAACAAGGTGACAAAAGTCAGTGAAGGCACAGCCACGCCAGCTCCACCTCAGAACGAGATGAGATGCAATGAAACCCTAATTCCTCCGAGTTACTAAAAATAGAAAACCAAGACATGGCTAGGGCGTTGAAAATGTATAAGTGATAATTGGCATAGAAACCCATGAAATGCGCCTGAAATAGGGAAAAATGTTCTAAGTGTGGAATTTCCTTCACATACCCCAAAATGCGCCTTCAAGGATAAAATGGAAGTAGCAAAGATCAAATGCACCCACATGAGGCAAAGGCATGATAAATTTCACTAAGGCATGAAAATTCCTTGAGGACCCCTCAAATGCACCCAAGGTTGGAAGTTGCATGGGCTAAATGCGCCCAAGGAAGATGAAAGGTCATTAGGTGATGGCGCTTTCCTTTTGCATAGGCTAAATGCGCCTAAGGCAAGGAAGTTTCCCTCTCCATAGGCTAAATGCGCTTGAGGAAGGTGAAGAGCCACTAGATATGGGCGGAATTCCTCCTAACACCCTCAAATGCGCCCAACATGGAAGTTGCATAGGCTATATGCGCCTAGGGAAGGTGAAGAGTCACCCTAGGCGTGGAATTTTCCTCCTCACATCTCAATATGCGCTCAAAGAAAGAAGTCTACATGCTCATATGCGCCCAAGGGAGGTGAAGAGTCACCCAAGGCGTGGGAATTCTTCCACTACCCCTCATTTGCGCCTTCATGTTCCTCCTCCCTATAGCAAATGCGCCCAAGGTGGCAAGGTGAAAGATAAAACGTGAAAGGTGATGGGTAAAATGCGCTTGACTTGAGTAAATCCCTCACACATAGGTGAAATGCGCTCAAGTTTCCCTTATGACATGCTAAATGCGCCAAAGGTAAAGTTAATACTAAGGGGTGGCGTGATTTTTTAAAAGGCTAAGAGTTGGAATTTTCCTCCTCACCATGTGAAATGTGCCCAAGTGAGTGGGCACTTGGAAATGAAAATTGCCAAGTATGAGAAAGGAAGTCTAGGCGTGGAATTGCCTAAGGAGTGGAATGGAAGCATGGCATGCTAAATGCGCCCTTCAAAGGGTAAGATGATAAAATTTAAATTTTAAAATAAATTCCTAAGGCATTTTCTAAAGAGAAAATGAAAATACGCCTACAAGTAATGCTAAAATTTCCAAAGTAAAAGGGTCTTCAGAGAGGAAATTCTTCAGAGGGAAAATCAAAGAATAGTGCCGAGGCAGAAAAACTTGAGATTGCAGGAGTGTAAGACATCCGGATGTGAAGAGAAATAAACCTTAGCCATTTTTATTATTTTTAAATAATAAAAATTAAAAGTACCCCTTCATCCGAATACACATGAAAACGATGGATTCTGAAAAGAATTTTCTTCTGGGTATTGAACGTTTGCAATCCAGAGATGATTCAAACTTACTCCACGCCTCGCTCATATCGTTTCGGTGGATATTTTGCCCAGTGCCTATTTTAAATAAAATTCCTAAGGCAAATTTAAAGGATTTCTCTAAGGCAAACAGATAAAATGAATGAGAAGTATTTCGCTTGAAGTTTGAACTAGATAATTTTGCCAAGGATAAGATGAGATAAAACGACTTAGCCAAACAAGTCGAAGTTGTTCAATGGAGTGAGTAATTTAATATCTTAAAAGAATCAAATGCGATGAGGCAGGCCTGTGCAGAGATGATGAATTCATGATTCTAGAAACTTGAGATTCCGATGCCTCAGATGACAAATGTTACGACTGGAAAAGAGAGGGAAAGTGGAATTCAAAAATGTGCTAAGTATAGCCTCTGCAGGAATTCGACCTGGCTATAACATTCTGAGTTTTCTTCATTCTCCTCACAAGTTGCTGAATGCAGAGCATTTGCTGAAGCTAAAATACGAGTTTGTAGAGAAGTAAAATATTCTCAAGCTACTGGAGGAGTTCGAATTTGTGAAGTGTGAAGCTGCTGAAGTACATTTTTGCTGAGAAATCTAAAGTTGAAAGGGCTGCAGTTGCTGAGAAAACGCATTTAGAAGAAACTTCACAAGGTTGCTGAAAACGCATTTAGGGGAAGTCTCAAGTTGCTGAAAGTACATTTTAGAAGAGAAAGTGCGAATTTGAGAGAGGTCTCAAGAGCTGCTACAAATACCGAAATTTCACAGTTGAAGTGAACAAGACAGTTCAGGTTTGCAGTTGGAAATGGCAGAAGTGTTGCAGCCTTTTTATTTAAATCTGTTGGCACCCTCAACGATGATTATTTTATTTTATTAGAATCTTGTTTTCTAACTATCTTGCCTCTCTGCAGAATGGCCGAATCAAGCAGAAGAGCTACAGGCAAGAACAATCACACCGAATCCAGACAAGTAGTGATCAAGAAACTGGGCAAGTCATTCTTGCCAGAGTCAAAATTTTCATCAAAGCTAGGCAAGCTGGCTGACACAAATTTAGGTTCGTTCAACCTGGAGGCATTCAAAAGGAGGATAATGGGGACTGGAGGCCATCACCCATCGGTGACTTCGCACAGTATTGTCAAAAGTGTACTGTATGCAGCTGCCAATTTTCCGCCAACTATTCGATGCCCAGAGCTCATCATGCAATGCACCCACCACTACAATGCAGAACAAAGGACAATCACTTCGCTAGATGGCAAGGTATTGGCTAACCTGACACTGGAGGCAATCAGAGACGCGTTTGGGATTCCAGTGCATGAGAAAATGATCTATAAGACGAAAGAGAGGGCTGAAAGAATGTATTCATCTACAACAAACCGGTGTGCTGACTTGATAAACACCAGGTGGATGATCAAACCCAAGCCAACTTGTACAAAATTGCCCAAACAGATAGTCTCAGAAGATTTCAGGCAAGAGTTTGGTGATCTGATTATGATGTTGAGCAGAGTTGGAGGATGCCCCCAAGCGTTCATCTTTGAACCTTGGATGTTTTATTTCGTCAACTTGGTACTAGAGGGCAAAGATCACATGGACTGGGCACTATTGATCAGTGACTGCATTCATGAGCAGCTTCGTGGGGTGAGGAGAACGAAAATGTTTTATATGAGCTCTTACTTGGTCTATATGCTGGCTCGCATGACAAAGTATAGAGGGATCTCCTACAAGGAACCAATTGGATGTGGTTCCCATTAGGTTAAAATATATGAGGCTTGTCCACAGTTGCATTTGACAAGCACAACTAATTACAAAAGGGTCAACGACGCCTTCACGATGCATATCACGAGGGCCTTGCAGCAAAGAACCCATCACAAAATATCCAGGGAAGCACAGGAAATGATTGAGAAATTCGGATGTTGGTTTATCCAATTTCCAAAGTTCACCTACATAAGGCTGCAAGGATTCTCTTCGTACCCTTATAGATTGCCTCAGTATCCCACAAACACGATAGTGATGCTGGAAGTATCTAGGCAACTGATTGCCTATGATAAGATTCAGAAGAAGAAGAAGAAAGGTGGACTTGGATTCCCAATCACCATGGGGAATTCAGATGAAATTTTCCCATCGCTGCAAGCAGCAAGGGAGGTGGAAGCAGAGCTCCAATTCTTTCACCTTTCCTATCACACCAGCAGGCACTACTACGATCCCCACAGGAATATCAAATTGATATTTACAAAAGAGTTCAGGCACAAGGCATAGATCGAGGACTTTTGGACCAGTGCAGTGGATGAGATCGAGGTTAGAAAAAGAATGTTCTCTCGGATACCGTTGGTGATAGTCAGAGAGTGCGAGATTGTCCCAGTACCAGATCAGATTGAGGAAGACAAACATAGTACAGGCTGACTACGAAACAGTGAGAGATACGCCCCTACCACTCCCAGATTGGTCGGACCCAAAGATCACCGACTTGGATACACGTTGTATCCCAGTGTTGACATTTACACGGAGTTGGATAGAGAGGCATGTCAGCCGACTCAAGGGAAGGTCAATTCCCCTCACGTACAATTTGATGGGAGACAGCAGATTACCGACAACTAATCAGAGGAGACGGAGTAATCCAACCCCAGAGCCTAGAAGAAAGGAGCCAGTTCGACCTAAGCCTGTGGTAGTTGAGGAGTCCTTGCATATGCCATCTCGGGCACATTCTCCAAGCTTACAGGAGGTGTCATTGTTTGTTGATCAGAGGGAGAGATTGGATGTAGAGCAGACAGTGCAGGTGGCAAGCTAGCCACCTCGTAGGGAATCAGTGGGTCAGAGCATCAACATGCCCCGAGAAGATAATCAGCAAGAAAATCAGCAAGAGACAGATGAGGGGACGGCTACTGATACTCAGATTCAGCAGGAGATTGAGGCGGCTCTCGAGGATGATGCTACTTCCGATCAGGATGCCCAGAGCTCAGGAGACATTGAGCCCATTGATAATGATGAGCCTCGCCGAAGCGAAGGTAGAAATGAAGTTCATGAGGTGGAGGCCGAGGTAGAACAACCTTTTATTATATTAGACACACGACAGGAGGTGCCAAAATGGCTAAGGGATAGAATGAGGCGTGATCCTGTGGATGAGACCGATCTCGCAGCTGAGATGGAGGAATTATTACAGAGGATCAATGCACCTCCAGCAAAGAAAAAGGCCAGGAAGTTCTCTAAAATATCCACGGATGAGGATGGGTCTCGAACTTTACATGTGGCAGTGCCTCGGGTACAGTGTGATCGGGATGGGGCCATTCCCGAGAATTATGTTGTTACAACTATGGAACTTGGCCGCCCTACTGGAGCACAAGTAGTAGAGGAGTGTGATAATTCCTATCAAGCACTCAAGGATAGATTGTCCTATGTTGAGGGAAAATACAAGAAATTGAAGGTAGAGCACAAGACACTGATTAGCTACATGCAGCACTTGTCCCATCCTTGTGGGCAAGAGAATCCGACAATTCAGCTTCCAGCTGAATTTTCTAGGGAGTCAATCAGTGGGTTAGAGGATTTGAAGAGAATGGCACAGCAGGCAGACGAATGGGTTGCCAGAGTCCGTGCAGAAACAAGGAAGTTTATGGAGGATCTTGCACATGCCTATCGGCAAGCCTCCGATATTATGGCAAGGATGGATGCAGTTAACCATGCTTGGGATGAGGCGCATATCTATCAGACGAGAGTTGTTCTCTGTTTAGGGGCTTTGATGGGCATACCTCAACAGACTTTGGTTGAGGGAGGTGTTATTCAGCAAGGGGATAGATACGACTTCGTCGGATGGTACTCTTCAGTAGTCACAAGTCGGGGATTCTACGATGCATCACAGACAGATTCTGTCAGGGTCAGAAAGGCCATGATGAACATCCTAGATGGAATTCTCAACACATTAGAGGCAATTTTTGCCAAGAGGTTGACTTCTGAAGAGGTAACTGCAGATGGATTGAAGAGCAGATTGACGCCATTCTTCTCTGAGGTGAAAACCTTCACACAAGATGATTTCGAGAACACTGCTATGTTCTCCAGTATCATACAGAACACCCAGGACGCCCTTGTTGCCTGGAAGAAATCATGTACCCGGCATGGGCAAACAGTTACAGTTTTGGAATTCCAGTTAGATCACATTCCTCCCATTTCGGATTGGGAAGTTAAGGCAGTATTGGCCAGGTTCATCAGATTTGCAGCCAGCGAGAAGGAGAAAGGAAACACCCTTCTGGACGATGACCTTTTGGAGGGAGACAACGTGCATTGATGGCAGTTAGTGGTTCATTGATGAGGAGTGGAGGGCGCATTCATTGCCCCACTCCTCTCAGTGGCAGTTTTTAGGGCTGAAACCCTAATCAGGGCTTAGGTGGCTCAATCTGAGCCTTCCATTGTATTTCGATCTAAGCCGTCCACTAGATTGGGCTAGATATAAAAGGGGTATCCCCCCTCATTTGTAAAATAGTTAGAAGATATTAGAGTTAGACTGAAATCAAGGATAGAGTTGAGCTAGATAGAAGTTAAAGTAGAGCTAGGAGTTAGCTTAGTTGGAAAGGAAAGAAGGACTTTCCCTTTGAAAGTTTTGTAAAAGATTGTTGTGTAAGACTCTCATGATATAAGGATTTCATTGATTAGTGACTTCATTTTGTGTTGTGGGCAGTTGATGAGATCTTTTCATCTTTCCAATTCGAATAGAGTAGAGTAAAGTAGATTTTGTTTTCATGCAAGTAGTGTTAATTGTGGAATGTGACATTGGTTTGAGCATATCTTCCCGTATCCATACCACTGGCGGATTTGCTGACGGTAACTCTGCCCCCTGCGTGGTCAACTGGAATCTCAGCACCTAACTTCAGTTGTGATTTGTGTGCCCAGTTGCTTCTTTGTGAAGGGGTGCGCATGTTGAATCTCAATTTGAACACCCTATCCATCCTTTGAAGATTGCACCAGCTTTGTCAGAGTTGTCCGAAGGGGGAGACAAAACAAAGTTTGGTTTGAAGATTGTCAAAGCTAGTCCTTGCATTCCACCCTTAGAGATAGATTGTAGAATTCCTACCCCTACCTCCTTTAAATTTAGTATTTCCCGGTCTGTTCAAATACTAGAGCATCATAGCCAAAACCTTTCATCTGCTTGAGTAAAGAAATCGAACAATTACGTAAGTCCCCTTGGAATACCCAACATATTGACATCAACCAACTGAGTCTATTCGCAATAAAAGGAAACCTTGGAGTCGAACGCATGAACTTTCACGCAATCTTAGCATGCGGAACACTTTGATCAAGAGAGAATAGAGTGACCGTTGGACATTTTATTCTGTGCTAGCATTGTCATAAAATACACGTCAACAGGTCACCCATCCCAATACTACTCTAACTCAAGCATGCTTAACCATGGAATTTCCCCCAAGACAAAACTCACTTAGCTTGCTATCCCATTTGCAAAACCTTCAACAAGTGTTCTTCCTTACGAAATATTTATTATATAGCTGTTGCAAATTGTCATTGATGTCAAATTAAGAGAAAGTAATGAGATCAAAATCATATAACTGAAGTATATTACAGTTTGAGCAAAATCATAACACCCTTGAAGAGATCAATTTAATCTAAAGATGCAAAGCAACTAGATCAGTCTAAATCTACTTTGCTGAAGTATATTACAAACTGATTTTGATCAGATTCTCAATATCTTGAAAGCTACAAAGTCTGAAGAATTGATCGATATCCTAAGTGAATGAAGACAAAGTCAGAAAAAGACGAAATAAGAAAAAAAAATCAAAAATCAAAAAGACAAAAAAAGAGAGAACAACGATTCAGAAATTAAAAGGCAGAGCTGGGTATGAATGAGACAAAATAAAGAAAAGACAAAAATCAGAAAAAGACAAACCGAAAAGGCACGATTCCTTATTTGCAAAAGAAACAACTTAATAAAGTGCCATGATTTTTTAAAAGAGACGCGTTATCTAATTAAACTTCAGATTTATTAATAAACAAAAAAGTCAAATGAAATGACGTGACTCTACAGGATAATGCGTTTCAAAATTATCTATAGAAAAAAGGATGATCAATAAAGTGGTGCGATTTATTAAGTATGAAGCGCCTCATTCATATGCTGTGATCTCTAAAAGAAAAGGAAACTTAATACAATTTAAAGATTGAAAGAGGAGAGATCTTGTGGTAAAGGTAACAAATTAAATATTGTAAAGGCTTGTTAGTAAAAGGCAGAATTGCAGAATTCAAAAGACACATTGCTCAAACAAACGGTTACAATCTTTGAAGAATATACATATATGGTTCATTCCAGGTTGGCATGAAGTGTGTAAGAGAATGATTATGTGAAGAAGAGAGGTGCAGAAGTATACATCATTTGTGTGAACTGTAAAGAAGCATCTTACATCACAAGAAGGAATTAAATTGAGACAAAAGGAAGATCTATTGTGAAAGATCTCATTCAAATTTTTCAGTCATATAAGTCAAGGTTGGTGCCTTGCAAGAAGGAGTTGGTGCTCCTTGTGGGTTGGTGCCTACTAAATCACGTTAGGGAGTTGGTGCTCCTTGTAGGTTGGTGCCTACACAACTGATTAAGAGGTTGGTGCCTCTAGTAGGTTGGTGCCTACTACCATTGTAAACTTATTTTATTATAAAGTACATAATTTTGTACCGTGGTTTTCTCATGTAAGGGTTTCCACGTAAAATCTTCGTGTCAACTTGTTCATATTATTATATTCTTGCATAGTTGATTATTGTGTTAAAGAGTTTAAAGTTGATAAATATTGAGAGGGTACAAATTGTAATATACTGATTCACCCCCCTTCCCCCCCTCTCAGTATATTTGTGTGCTCATCAATAGCTACTTAGCTCATTCAATATCAAGTAGGTTGTGTTTCACAGTATGCCAAAATTATGTGATGTTTTATAAAGATTCAACTACATCATTTGTTAGTCGATTTCATAGACTCATTTCATGAGTAATGGTTCACAAGAACCCATCTCTCATGAGCATGAATGGTCCACTTACCACTCATTGCATCTAAGTGATGTTCATAGTTTATGGGAGATCACCCATCCTAGTACTACTCCAATTCAAGCACACTCAACCATGGAGTTTGCCCCAAAGACCAGGCCCACTTAGCATGTTGCTACATTTGCAAAACCTTAGGTGAGTGTTGTGCCTTATGAATCACTCATTATAGAGCACCTTAGCTCACTCGTTTTTGTAGTGTGTCAAATTATGTAATGGAAATTCACCCAAGACCAAATTGTATTAATAAAAAGACGAAAAGCTTCACTAATTACTGAAATTGGTGTAGACTGCAACCAAATGCAAGAGTAACTGTTGTGTTAGAAATATACCATATGAAGGAGAGTAGATTCAAAAGACCCATACAACAACCACAAAGAACTAAGACATTCTTAGAATACTATTTGAAATAATAAATACATAACAGAAAAAAGTGTCTATTCTCCTCCATAGTCTAAGTCTTCAACAAAGCATTCCAATTGATAGCCTGACATTTGTTGTTTAATTGTTGCACACTTTGCGAAATCACTTCAATGATTAGAAATTCAACCAAATAATATTGGACCAATGGGGTCAATGTTACCAAGTGTCACCTGCAGCAATGCTGCAAGTGTTATCTATGGCTACAAGTTTATCCAGTTGCTACAAAGTGTTCTGAATGGCTGAAAGTTTATCTGCAGCAGTGTTGAGACCTACATTGCGTCAAGCTCAGATCAGGTGTAGTTCATTAGAGAACTTTCTTTTGTTGGATTCACTAATGTTAGGCAAGACTATTGCTTACAATAATGTTGCAGGTTGGTCAGTTGGCTTAGGGAGATATTATTAGCTGCTAAAGGATGCAGTAGCAAGCGTGACACTTGATAAGGTGGTCTTAACAACATTATGGGATGAAACCAAACATCTTCATTGCATTGGGAATTTTTTGTCCAAGTTAACATATAACTGTAGATGCATCTCGATATGGCAGCTTGGAAGTTGAATTATTAGCATAGGTATAAGAGGAAAATTTGGAAGGGCAACAAAGAGCATGAAAACAGAATGGAAGTCAAATGGGCAGCCAACAAACATGTGTGTTGGACAGCAACTGGGTGGAATTGTTGCCTCATCACAGTGGCAATTAATTTTCTTTATCCCCCGCACACAGTCATTTCCTATCCTAGGTGCAATTTGTCAATCTTTAGCAATGTTTGGACGACAGTTCCCATTCCCCTTGGCAACAAATTTATTTCTCTGGCCACACAAGCATCGTTCTCCATTCTTGGTGGCTGTTTCATCTTATTGGTAGGTAACCTTTTCATGGGCCCACACGTGACTATCGTTCCATTAGCAAGTAGCCATTTTCAACTTGTTGAGCAGCATTTTACCTGCCTAAAATTCAAGATCATTCCCCATCATAGTTGGGCAGCAAACTTTCCATCTTAATGGATGGCAATAGTTTCGTTATTGTCAGAGGACAGTGACCCTTCACCTTCCTTCCCTGCTGTTTGATCCTTTTGAAGACAGTGAACAAAGCAGGGAAATTATTATTCTCTTGATGATTGGTGCAAAGTAGTGGCTGTAGTCAGTTGAAAGTTAATTTGTTTAGTCGGCCAAATAAATAAATAATATTGTGCACAGCAAAAAGTAATTAATATATGCAGTAATTGGGAATTAGTCCTTGACGGTTGGTCAGTTGTATGAGTAGTTGTCGATGGTTGGTATCCTCAACTGTAATGTCCCCGATTTAGTCCTATGCTCTACAATTGAATTTAGCCTATTTCCAGAAACTCGTAGGCTAAGCAGAATGGGAACACTTACTATTTATAGTAAGTCATGATACTGCTCAGTTGGCATACAGATGTGGGTTTGGCAAACTTACTATTTATAGCAATATGCTATTTTTGGTAAGTATATTTATAGCAGTATCACTCTAGCAGCAACTCAATCTTTTGCAGTTCAGTGTGGCCAATCAGTTTGGCTTTCTGTTGAGTTGAAGTGAACTTACTATTTTTGATAGTGGCTATTTTTAGTAAGTCTAATCTTGGCAATATCATCATCTGCAGTTCAACTTAGGTCATCATGCTATTTGTGGTAATCCATCAGTTTCAGTATTGGCTTTGGTTTTGGTTATCTCCTTGGACTAAGTGTTATACTTAGTTAATTTCACGTTTTTAAGTTGTCCCCCCATGCCTAGGAGTGATAACTTCATGTTGTTTTAAAGAGGGGACATTAAGGGGTCATGTTGAGCATTTAATGATTTATTAAATGCTTTATTGTTGCAAATAGAAATGGACGCCTAAAGGGAAGGGAAATAATGTTTTATTATTTCACAATAAAGTGAATGGTTGAAGGTGGCATCCCTTGGGAAGTTGAAGTGATTCAACTTCTTGGAATTCAAAGTGTTTCATTTGCCCATTGAAACTTATATATTGTTGCATTGTGGAGAGCTGATTATGTTATGTTTTGGAAAGCAAAGTTATGCTGCTGGTTTGAAATCCAAAATCCGGCTAAGAGAAAGCTTAACAATTCTATTCCACTCTTTGGGCCTGAAACTATGGTTCCCTAGATGATGGATTGAGAGTGTGCTTCATTCAAAAGTACATATTGAGCTTCAATGTTGGAGAAATTGAGGTTATTTCCAGAAATTGTGTTGCTGGTCTTTTCATGGCTGAAGGACATTTCTATTTACAGCTTTGAGAGTGATTTTTATTTTGTTATGGGTGTTTGCTCTTTCCATTCCTAGACCAGAGGCGACCATTCTTGGAGAGTTGCAGATTTAAATTTGAAGTTTATGATTTTATTTACTAAAATCGCCCTTACAAGGAGGCCGTACCATTCAAGAGGGTTTTGGGATGTGTGCCAAACCAAATATTGAGAATTGATGCAATTTTGGAGTTGTCACTTGGGCGCCAACCTTCTAGAGAGCATATGCATTTCGTTTCAGCTCGATTGGAGGTATTGTGAAAGAGTTATGAGCATTTAACTGATTTACATGCTTGTTGATTGACATTTTCAGTCTGCTGTTTATGCATATCAGATTGTTAAACATTCAGATTTTGGCTTATATCTTGGTGATTGAGAAAATTATATATTGTAATAAACATTCTTCAGAAGTTTGCATTGATTATATCATTGTAGCACATGGAAATTGCAGATTTATTTCATTGTAAGGCTGAGATTTAGTAGTACTAATCCAGTCATTGTTCTTACTGCATTTACTTGTGATTTCTTAATGCAAACACTTTAACCCCTGGCCGATTTACCGCCAGTGTGGAGAATAAACATTTGTATCTCTCTTTCTCACCCACTGTCAAGTGGAGAATTCCCACTGTTGAGTGGATGCCTGCCGCAGCAGAAGAAGTGTTTAAATTGTAATCTTTTCCCCCCACTATTTGGTGGTAGTGTGGAAAATTCCTTTGACTGGTTATCCGCCTTTTTTACATTCAATTCAGCATTAGTACTCCACCATATGTTAGCACCTCGCCTGTCAAAGGATCTTGAGTGCACATTCTTGGTGTCGAGTTTAATCTCTCTCTTTCAGTGTAATCTTTGGAATCTTTGATTCAATAGATCCTAGGGATCCTCTGACCATATGCCCACCCCTCCTCCTTAAGTGGTTTTAGGGCGCATTCTTGGTTAGAGTTCTTTCATGCACGTTTTAGGTTATGCTAACCTTAACGGGTGCTTGGTTACATTGTAAACGTTCATTCAAAAATCAAAAAATTTGAGAGAGTATATTTCAGCTCAACCAACATTGGCCGACTATATATTTCATGTTTCATTTGTAGTCGGGGACCACACATTTTGCTATATGATGTACTTATTGCATGTCTAATGAATGAGAATACAACACTCATGTTTTGTGCATTGTCTATGTAATTAATATGTTCTATTACTATTGTTCTACATTTCCGTTTACTCTATATTAATCAGTCAAGTAACTTTGCAAGTAAATAGTGGCATCAAAGATGCAATGAGAGCAAAGTAGTGAAGAAAAGCTAAGAGACTTAATTCTTCATGGTTGTTTGGGATTCTATTAATTATTCATGACTGTTGCACAACACTGCAAGCAAGACAATCATCCTCATGGATGGAATAAGGTCTGTAAGACCTGTGCATGGGAACTTGAAGCAGCCATGTATAGCGTACAGCATTTGCAATGTATTCCCTTGTAGTGGGATTATTCAAGAACTCATTGTTTATAGATTTGGGCAGCACTGGAAGCCCTTGCAAGTATTGCATGATGGTCCATTGGAGTCAATGCAACTAATTGAACTTCACTTGAAAAAGTGTAGATTATATCAGCTAGCTCAAGCTTGGTAGTGTTGTTAGTATTAAAAGGCAAAGTTGTTGCAAGTCATGTGATCTTTAGGGTAATCTGCATAGAGGCAATGTAAAACCCCTGTATATTTGTGAATTATTGGCATGGGGAGCGGAAGCTCACTCTTCCTAGAGTTTTATTCCTTGTAAGAGTTTCTCCAAATGTATTTCTTGTTGCAATTGTGTGTGTGCATAATTATTTGTTTTCTGCATTTAGGTAGTATTCTAGTGTTTTCTATAGGTTGAATATGCACATGCTTTCTTTTGTTCATCCAAGATAGCTGGTAGGATACTCCTTAATTAAATCCATTTCCTGATGTGCTGGAGTGTGGCATAGACACCCTGGATTACAGATCATTTTGCAAGCTTATGCTTTCATCCTTGCAGTCATGAAAATTTGTTCAAAATTCAATTGCTTCATTTCTGCTTTGAAGATTTTCACAACTGTGACAATGATAGTTCAAACATCCTCATATTGTTAAATCCAATCCTGCCAGACTTGAATGAATTCCTTTTGTTGTTGAATGGAATTAACATGCAGTGCCCCACATTTTTGAAAGAAATGAATTTTTACCTGTCTTTTTACCAGCATTGCTCTAAGTGATAGTGGAAAAAGCCATAGTCAAATTTGTCTTCTCAGCACTACCGTCGTCCCTTTCTTGAGAGGCAGGATTAGATTCTTCAACCTAGGGATGTGGGCATTTGTGGAAAAAGGTAGTGGCTTCCTGAGAACTAGTAACAGCACAAGTGTTGGTAGGAGGGGATGACTAATAAAAACCCCTTGTATGATAGGTATTTGAAAACCATCTTGTATATTGGAGATGTGCAAAGGTTGAAATTGTGTTGATATATTCATGTTGGGTTGCATAAGTTGAGACAGTTTATAGTTTTATACAGCTCAGAAATATAAATGACCTAAGTGGGCTACGAAAATCTACGAGGCAAATGAGAGATCCCAGCCCTCAAATGAAAAAAATAGTAGATTGTGAGATACCTGATTGTTGAATCATAACCATAACCTAATGAGTCACTTGATGTCATATATGTCTGATCATTATGAGAGTCTGATAACAACCTACTCATCATCAATCATTATTGGATGAGTTTCCCTTGCACTGGAATTGTCACTTCAGATTCCTTGTTGCTTACCGAAGTTCTGCATATCTCAGCCTCTTTCAATCTTTGTTCACGTCATACATTTTGTTGTACCCTAAATTAAAAAATTTGCTACACTTAGGCATTTTGAAGAAATGAGTCAAAATACTATCAAATCTTTCAAAAAAGGTCCAAATTGGGGTTTGCATGTCTTGCATAGGGATCAAAAACTCAAAATTTTCAAAGTTTGACAATTTGGGTCGGCTCAGAATGATCAAACCTACAATACCCAGATTTCAGTTTTTCATCCCTAAATTTTAGGAAAATTTCTATTTTTAGCAATTTTCTAAAAATAGAAACTTTTTCTAGGTTTTTCTGGGTTTCTTAAGAAACGGATACTTGTAAAATTTTCTAAAAAAAGAAAGTTTGGCTTTTAGGGCTGAGACTGATTTTGATTGGCTTTAAATACTTCCTCATCAGGCTGGTGTAGTCAGAATCAAGAAGAGATCAGTTTTTCCCTACTGGGTCTATTTTGCTTTTTCAGAAGCTTTTTCAGAGATCCAAAGTCATCAATGGAGGTCAGTCAGCTGCCAAGTGTCAGAATGAGATGTTCAAGCATCAAACGGAAGTTGTCAATGAGGAACGTGCACGAAAAACGAAGAACAGAGAAAGGAAGATTAAAAAATTGAAAAATGCAAAAAATTGTCTAAGGTTGGTAAATCCAGGCGCCCCTGCTCAGTTTCGGCGCCCATACTTCAATGCCTTAGAAACATTTTTTTGTTTCGACAGTCAAATGACAACGAAGGCACGTCAAACGAGGTAGAAGTTGAAAATTGCATAAAATGGCTAAGTCTGCTAGCCATGGGCGCCCCTAAAGGAGAAAGGCGCCTATTGTGACCTTTTTCACAACATCGCCCCATTGCAAATGGAGACCCTCTTGTTTTTTTTTGTTTTTGGGTTTTTTGCCTTGGCGTCACAACTACTAATTACCATGTTTCTTTTACAATGAGGAGTTTGAGTTTTTTGAAGGGTCACCCGAGTCAAGTAATGAATTTGAGCCCAAATCAGTGCACAAACATCATCAAAATGCTTATAAGGCCTGGAGGACGAAGATCGACTATCATTTCAGTAAATTCTGACACCTCCTAAATTTTAGGGTTTTTCACTCTGACCCCCTATTTTTTAGGGACTATATTTTTGGCACATTTGGCCTATTTTGGACTTCTTATTTTTTAGGGGCTATTTTTGGAAAAAATTATATTATTGGTAGGGTTTCCATCTTTGGAAAGTGTACATGTCATGGTTTCATCAACATCAACTTTAAGAGATCCCAAAATAGAAATAAACGTGAAACTTTGAAAAAATCAGAAAATTGCTTAAGTGTTGAACATGGCACAAGCATGAGCAAATCCGCCATAGGAAGAATGGGCATGGCATGAGTTAATGGCAAGTTCGCCCAAGCAAGAAGAAGGAAGATGGCATGGACAATGAACAAGTCCGCCATGGAAGGTAAGAAAATGGCTTGGCACATGGACAAGTCCGCCCATGAAGAATGGCAATGGCACAAGGAATGGCCAAGTCCACCCTTGAGAATTGGCATAAGTCTAAGGCAAAGTCTGCCCAACTCAAGTGAAAAATGGCACAACATATGAGCAAGTCCGCCCCTACCAAGATGGCATGTGACAAGGCTAAGTCCGCCCCAAGTTTGATGGCACAACACATTGGTAAGTCCGCCCATGAAGAGGTGGCATGGAAATAAAGAACGTTTGCCCAGCATATCAAGAAATTGGCTCAAGACTAAGCCAAGTCCGCCCCACTCAACAAGACATGGCATGAACATGTGGAAAGTCCGCCCCAAGGAGGTTGATCATGGCATAAGCACAAGCAAAGTCCGCCCAGCCAAGATTAGGAGAGGAAAACTCAAAATTTGGCTAAGTATGGAGCAACGTCTGAAGCACTCCAAAGTCCGCCCTCAAGTATGATGGAAATTTTTTCTAAGGCATGAAGCACTTAGAAGAGAAGATAAAAGGATGGCAAGGAAGCTGTGAAGTCCGCCTAAGGAGATGGCAAGCCAAGTGCCAAGTCCGCCCTAGCATGTCCAAGACAAGGTGAAGTCCGCCCAAGGTAAAGTTGGCATGAAGTTGGTAAAGTTCGCCCTCCAAAGGAGAATGTCCAGGCAAGCCTTGAAGTCCAACCTCCCTCAAAAGGCAATGTCCAAGAGCCAAGAAAGTCCGACCTAGGCTATATCAAAGTGTTCACAAAGTCTGCCAAGTGTAAAGAAAAGATGGTGAAACCACTCGCAAATCCGACTTTGGCACCAAGGGAAAGCAATGTCAAGACAAGCTCTAAGTCCGCCATGGAGATGGAAAGACAAGAGGAAAGTCCGACTTAGCTCAAGCTAGAAGCAATTTCCAAACTCAAGCGAAGTCCGCTCAAGGAAAAGGAAATGTCCAAGACTAAGTCATGTCTGCCTTGCACAATGGCATGCACATATTAAAGTCCGCCCAAGGAGAAAAATTCAGAAAATTGACTAAGTGTTGATACCTTGGGGAGGGAAATTCAGAAAATTGACTAAGTGTTGGAAAGAAAACAAGAGGAAATGAATATAATCCTTGTCCAATGTCATGTCCCCTTCTAGTTGACATCTCTTTGCAGTGTAGAGTTAGCCTATTATGCGACCTCCGTAGGCTAATGAGGAGATTAGGAGGTCTTGTGAGGCATGGCTCAGCCTCGGTTAGCGGAGTTTCTTTGCTTGGCTTTTGTTCAGGGTCAATCGGACATCTTTTGGCTAGAATTACTATTTTTAGTAAGTCATGGGAGCACCCTGCTATTTTTAGAATCTCAGTTTAGTCACATGTGGATTTAGTCTCTCGACTCCTGGCTCAGATGGCTTAGCAATCAGACAAGTAAATCAAGAGATATTAAAATTTAAGTGACTTAAGTGATTTATTTAATATTTTAATATTATTATAAAGTTATAAAGTAAATTTATAATAATAAAGTCACTTTAATATAATAAAGTGCGTTAAGTGAATAATTTAATGTGGGAATAAATCTTTTATCCCACATTGGCTAGGAAGGTGTTTGAGCTCTCCTAAGGAAAGAATAAAAAGAGACTTAAGAGCTCATTCTCGGCATCCATTGTTATTGCTATTATTTTGAAAACAGGTTTTGTGCTTTGAGAAGGGTTTCAGCCATTGCCATTGAAGAACGTAGTTCTTCTGTGAGTCTCCATTTGAACTGGTGAAATATCCAGCGAATTTGGTATTTAGAGAGTTTCATACAGAGACTCTAATTTGTGCCTCAGGAGTTGTGAAGAAGATTCAGAGATTAATAGGGGTTTCATTGCAGATCAGAATATTTAAAGATTAATCCTTTGCTTATTAAAGTTTGTACCTGCTGCTACAGTACGACCGTGAATAGTAACGCGTGAATAGTGTCGTGTGAATAGTGTCGCATGAACAATAACGCGTGAATAGTGTCGCATGAACAGTAACGCGTGAATAGTAACATGTGAATAGTGATGCGTGAATAGTGACGCGTGAACAGTAAAATGCTACAGTGCTGTCATGAATAGTGAAATGCTTCAGTTCCAGTTGAAGGCAAGGCAAAAATCAAATAAAAAATCAGGTTCCATGTTGTTGCCATTGTTTTAATTTTGAAAATAACGTAATTTTCCATTCTCTCGAGAAATAAAGATTAATTGCAGCAGTAGATCAATTGTTTCAGAAATTTCAGATTATTGTAATAAGTTTCAGTTTTATGTTATTTGCTTTTTATGTCAATAAACCCTCAAAACACAAAAAAAACGATATATCTATTCAAAACACCAAAACAAATTGAGACAGTGCATTCAGTAGCAAAATAGTATAGAAGCAGAGAACTAGTCGGGTTCTTACATCCAAGGATGGAGTTCGCCCTACTCAGCACAAGCCAAACTCAGAATTGAAGGCAAATCCATAGGCAAAGTTCATTCGAGCATAGAGATGGCCAAAATCTTGGCTAAGTGTTGAATGGTCCACGTGAAGGTGTTACAAAATGAAATTGAATAGCCAAAATTTGGCAAAGTATGGTAAATACTTCACAGAGAAAGTTCCAATTTCCTCCATTGTGGTGAAAGCGCAGGGGAGTTTTTCTCCAAATTCAAGGCGCTTGTAGGAATTTCGAAGCAACCAGGAAAGAAAACCTTAATGACTTCAAGTCTAAGCATGTGCTCCAAGGCAAGACTTCCAATACAGATGAGAAGAAGAAAATCAAAGTCTCAAAAGGAATCCAAGATCAAAGCTAGGAAGAAACAAGCACAAAGGACAGAGTCATCGGCAGGGAAAATATTCTAAGGCAAGAGCATGGAAAAACGGACAAGGTGACCAAGGAGGACATCCAAGCTGCTGAAGTAGCGCCTCGACCAATCAAATTGTTCCAAGTCAGCATGTCTAGATTCAATGAACCTGACACTCCACCATGCAACAACTTTCTATTTTATTGTTGGTTCATATTTAGCAAGAAGGACAAGTGTCCCAAAATGTAATTTTCTCATCGATCAAGAGGTAGTTAGTTATGACAAGCCCTAATTAGGGTTTTATTTTATAATCTCGGTCGTTGATTCTAAATCAATCTTGGCCATTGAATTGTAATTGGGGAGCCTATAAATTGAGCTCATCCCTCATTTGTAAAGCATGGGAGCATGTTGCAAAACATGTTGAGATAAGTAAATTGTTGCATACTATTGCCAAAGTAATAAGTAATGCATTGTTCAAATTGATGGTGATTATTTCTCTTATTTTGGAGTTGGCATGGTTCTTATACCCTCATCATAGTTTAGATTTTATTTCATGTATGTTAGACGAATGCAAGATTTGATAAGTATTGATTTATGGTGTAAACGTGACTCATACTTTCTTTGGATGGATGCTTTTCATTCAATGCGTAAAGTTAGACTGAGCTTTTGATGTGTATGCTTCAATGTTTACTTCGAATAATGTTGTTCTATTGATGGTGTTGTTTGTAGTAAAGAAATCCTAAGCACACTCCCTTGAAGATTGCACCCACTTTGTGTAGTTATTGTTGAGCGTGGCGAAAAAAAGCGTGGTTATTGGTTTCACCAAGTTAGTACCGTCTCTTGGATTCTTAGGAAAAAGATTAGAAATTCTAAACCCTTATCTCCTTTTTAGTTTGTTTGATCCAGGACCCAAACAATAGAGCTTTATTGTCTAGACCTTCATTGTGAATTGAACAAGCCTAGCATAAGTCCCTTTGTGTTACCAGCATATCACAACGACCATTGAGCTTATCCGTATGTCGACCTGACATAAGGAACCTTGGAATCGCCATATGATCTTCTCGCAATCTTAGCATACACGGTGGTTTTTCAAGACAGGATAGGGTGTCTTTGGGCATTTTATTCTGATGTTTCATGTGTCATAAAACACGCATCAACAATGCCCAACTTTTCAAGGGATCAAAAGTAAGAATTAGGGTTTCTGTCTCCAAGCCAATGTTACTCAAAACCTCCCAACTCCGCAACAAATCAATCAGCACAATCATCCGACCATGCAATCATCTGGAATCTCAGATCAAACGGAGGAGTTTCATGCTGGAGATAGAATGCAAATCAAGAAAAGATGAAAATTTTCTAAGTCTGGTATTTCTGGGTGCCCTAGGTGGCCAGGGGCGCCTAGCTTTTTGGATGATCTAATCTAGTAGTTAGGGTTGGCAAGTATATTCAATCTCTTCAATTTCCAGCCAGCTTCGCAGCAAATGTCTTCGTTAGCTCGTCAGATCACCCAGCCGCTGACAAATCCAAGTCAAACAGAGGTCACAGAGAGAGATGTTTTAGAACTCTAAAGACGAAAAACAGTTAAAATTTTCTAAGTTTGGTCGATCCGAGCGCCCCTGAAGGAGAAGGGCACCCAAGTTTTTGAGGTGTCAAATGAGTGAATTTGTTGAAGGTGCCTCCAACATAACTTTGCCAGACTGGATCAAGCTTTCTAACACAATCATCAGCACGTCTGTCGGAGCTAGCAGTCATCAGATGTCGCAAGCCGAACAGAGGAGAAAAATGAATGAAACGACAAACGTCAAAAGCAATAGTGAAAAACTCAGAATAAAAACTCTCTGGAAGAGATGGGCGCCCCTTAAGGAGAAGGGCGCCTAGGGTTTAGAGTCATCAGATGTCAGTTTCCAAAGGTCATGTATTCAGAAGACCCATTCCAGAATCTTCTTAGCTATCCAGTGAATCTGTCAGCCAATCAGTCTGATCAGTACAACGCCCGGAATCATGAATTCATTTGAAGGTCAAAAGACAAGCGAAGTTTGAAGATCATTAAAATGGCTAACACTGGAGAAAATGGGCACCCCTGGTAGAGATAAGCACCCGACAATCTGAAGGGTCAAATGAAGTTTTCATTAGAAGACGTCTCCAGAACAATGTCATAAGATTCGATCAGGCTCCGTGATGAATTGTTCAACTCGTCCGTTGGATCAATCTGGAAACAGGGAGACAAGATCAAACTAGGGCGGAAAATTGAAGAGAAGTTGAAAATGATGGAAAATTGGTTAAGTTTGGAGAGACTGGGCGCCTTACCTCAAGAAGGGTGCCCAACTTCTCATGCCTTAGTAAAAATTTTGGAAATTTCAAAAAAATTGAAAGAAGGGAAAAACACCTAAGTCCATTGCATGAGCTAAATTTAGGGTTTTAGAGAATTAGGGTTTGAGAGTTGTTTCTCAAGACAAAAACTTATTTAAAGGCATCTCTATGTTTTATTTTTCATATTTTCTTACAAGAGTCTTCAAGGAGAAACAAAGCAGCAACTTCAAACCTATATTTTCAAGATTCAAGAACATAAACTTGCTGGTTTTTTATCAATTTTCATATCAGCACTCAAAGAAGGCTTGCTTTTTCATATTTTTTCATCCAGAACATCAAATTTGTGAAGGAGGCTATTATTTTAAATTTTCAGCAAGCTGGTTCATATTTGTTCCATCTTCTGGACAAATTTTTGAAGGATTTTCTCAAGGTTGCAGCAATTTCTTTTTATTTTGCATGTCAAAGAAAACTCCAAATTCTTCCATTTCTAATCTTTTGGGTCTATACCAAACCTTCTTCTGGACAAAACCCATATCACAACTTTTTCAGAGAAAACTTAAAGTGGTTGCTTTTTCAGTCAGACGCCAGGGTTTTCAACATCAGATCAACTAGGTTCATCCAGAATATGTTCATGAACAATACCCAGATGCTAGCTTTTTTCCGCTTTTTCGGAGAAAATTAAGGTTTTCTGCTTTTTCAGTCTCCACTCCAAATTTTCGAAAACGGACGATCTAGGTTGGCTTGTAATGAAATTCTAATCAAAACCCATATCTCAGAAAAAATTTCATCCGTTTGGCGAAGAAAAATCAGCAAGCTAAAATTAGAAAGTTTGCCAAAACTTGTCAAAACCTAGGCCTGTTCACAGTCAATCTTCGAGTTTTGCAGAATGGAGTACATCCCTACAAAGTTTAAGACCAAATCAGCACTGTACCATGATTTCATAGAAACAGTCGAGACTGATTTACACCATATCAAGCCATTATTCAATCTACGTCCTTTGGAAGATGCAGGCAACGCCACCATCAGGCATCTTGGCCATTCAAGTCTTCTCGCAGCAGCATCCATACCTTTCTCAGTACAGAGCTTAGAATTCATAATTTCTTGTATCAAGCATTATAATCCTGCCACGAGGGAAATCCAGTCAGTAGATGGAAGAATCATATGCAGCTTAAAGCCAGACATGATCGAGAAATGCTTCTCCATTCCACCATGGCCTGGAAGTGTTACCATCAACATAGAAGAATGTGAAAGGATATGGGAAGAGCACCAAGAAAAGTATAGCAAGAAGATTGTACACAGGTGGTTGAAAGATAAACACAATACACTGCCAAAGAACGTCGGGAGAGGAGAGTTCAAGGATGAATTTGCCATAATAATCACCTTACTCAACCGGATTACGGAACAAGCAAATGCAACAAAGTTTCAGCTTTGGATGTTCTATGTGGTACCTCACATCATGAAGATGACAGAGTTCTATGACTGGCCTACATTAATCAATGATTGCCTTCATCATCAAATAACTGAATATTTCAATAGACATGCATTCCACATGATCTCCTACCTAGTCTACTTGGTTGCCTTTCAGAGTAAATTCAGAGGGTTAAACACGGAGGGTTCTTTAAATGTACAACATGTCTACAATTACTACACTCAGTTGGAGTTCACTGCGGCATTACATCATTACAAAAGAGTGAATGAAGCATTCTTAATCTATACAGTGTGTGACTTGGACAACGAGCTACATGTTCACATCTTATCTATTGCCAGGGCAGCAATGTCAAAATGGGCGGATTGGTTTATTCAATTTGCCACTTTCACTTACCTAAGGGTTTACGGCTATTCAAGCGCTCCTCTTATGTTACCAAGGTATCCGTCAGATGAAGTCGTGTGTATGCAATTTCTCAGACAAGTATCAAATGTTCACACTTGTTTGCGCAACAAAAAGAAACCAGCCTTCAGCTTCCCTTTTGCTTTAGGTATTTATAGGTGCAGATCATCCGCAAATGCTAAAATAATGGGTAATGAGTTAGATAAACTTGGTCTCAAGCCTTTCAGCGAGAGACGATCTTATGATCCCCATGGTGTCTATGCAGCTCGACTTGGTCAAAACTATGCTCATGTACCCACACTTGAAGACTTTTGGGCTAACGGTAGAGATGAGTACGAGGTGCGAAGGCGAAGCAATAGTAGACTCACCCTTCATCAAATGAAAGATTGTTTATCTGAGGACACTGAAGGGTTATCAGATGATGACAGGGATGTAATTCTCCCAGTCTATACTAGAAATCAGATTGAACAACAACCTCTTCCACAAGTCAATTGGGCCAACAGAGAATGCATTACAATAGAAGAAAGGACATGACAAGTGGTAGAGTACAGCAAGACTTTCTTGGTCCTCAAAGGAGGGAGGCCAAGAAACAAATGCACTTTGAGAGGAATCCTGAGGGTGAAATGGTCATGGAGACTGCTACGCCTCTTGAAGATAAAATTAGGGATGAAGTGGATGTTGATGATTTCATAATGGTCAAAGCAAATCTTGGTAAGAGTACCCAACATGCTGATATGAGTTTGTTTAAGATGGTAACTGAAAATATTCAAAAAAGAGTGTAGAAGGATGGAGAAGACAAGGTAGCCCTCAAGGTTGAAAATCGTCAACTCCAGTTGTGTATATCTAATCTCATTCATGGCACCTCACAAACAACACAATTGCTGCCAAAAGTTTTAGAGACACCAGTTGATCAGCAGCAGTTGAGGCAATTGGTTATTTGTGGAAAACAAACTCAGGAATGGATTGAAGAGCTCATTGTCAGAGGAAAAGAGATTCTAGCACAGGTCTTCCAACTGAGATACAAGGCTCATGACTTACATCAAAGTATCCAAGATTTTGAACAGTTGATAACCGAGTTCGAGCCTATGCACGAAATCATAATTGCAGATTTAGAGATGGCTTATGGCTCTACAATGGCAAGAGAACACAAAAGACAGATCCTAGAGTGAAAAGAAGGTCACCTTTTCAAGGTTAATACATATGTTAGAATATCTGAGGAGTTTGCAATGTATAAGCAAAGAGTTATTGATACTCTTAAGTTCATCAAAGAATTTGTGCAGCAATTCCTTGTCAGTATTGCCTTGAGGATGGTTCATACATTGGGCTTGACGTAGTCCAAGCAGAGTTTCAGAGTATCATGCATGGCAGCGATGGCAGTGTTGGAAGAATGAAGATGATTTCCCTGATGTCAGCGAAGTTCGATAAAGCGGCCAATGAGAGCGAAAATTTCTTGAGATCTATTGCGGATGGTGAAGAAATCTTGGAAAAACGGCATTTTGCTATTAATAGTATTGGCACTCCCACCAAAGATGAAGTTGCTCGCTTTTTAGTGAATGTGATTGAGATTTAAATAAGCTTTCTTCTAGAAGCTTCTTCCATGCTTTCTTTCTATTCTTGTCTCAATTCTTATCCATTCTTTGAGGATAGAAAGAAAACAGTTGTAACGAGTTGGTACTTTCCATTTTTACATGCTTTCTTAGGTGTTAGATGCCTATCTTTTCTAGGATTTTTAATAAAGATTGCATGTTGGCAAGTAGTAGTTGTAAAAGCAAGAAGATTTTAGGGTTCCCTACTCCTCTGCTTAGTTATAAATAAGAGCAATGTTTGCTCATTTTTCTTTAACCGTGCTTGTGATAACAGAATCGCTAAGCTTATGCCTTCATGTTTGTTATCGATTAGTGTCAGTTCACTTTGTGTAAAGAGCAAGTTTGCATGCCTTCTTAGCTGCAAGTCCTTGTTTAGTGCATGTGTTTTGTGTCAATTGTAATTTGGTTTGATTGCATGTTGCAAGTATTTTGCTACAACTTGCTGTCCCGGAATTGTAACCTTTGTGCTTGAAGTGTGGGAACATAAAGTCTTGAAGCTTGTTTTGTTGCCCTTGATATAAAGTCTCGTATTTCCGTTATTTGTGTAATTATTTAATGATCTCCTTTTTCAGCTTGCATTGAAATTCAATAGATGTATGTTGAGGAAAGTTTATTTAAGTATCTTTGTCAAAAAATCAATCTCGTCCATTTCTAAACTCTCTTGCTCTACGTTTACTTGAGAGAATATAAACGTTTTAGCTTAAGTTAAGTTGTAGTTGTCAAGTTTCATTTTAAGGGAAAACCTCGGCTGCAACATTTAGAGTTCTATAACCTTGTGTTCTCGCAGCTGAACCAAAAAGATAGGCAAAATTAAATTTAGTTTACTTTCTTTATGCAACTCAGCAAAAGAGGGAGCTTCCCCTCCTAATTCGAAGAGCAGTTTACTACACATAGCTGTCCGTTTCCAAAACGCATTCCAGAGGTGCGATTTGAAACACCAACACATTCTAAGAGGCATGTAAGAAGTGTACAAACATTTACATTTGCAATAGGTGATGGTTCCTTTCATAGAGCTTTTCGTCAATCTTGTACTCCTATTACACATCAATGTGACAATAGCAGGAACTAGCCTATGCAAATCAAGTTGAAAAAACCAAAGTAATTATTACAAAAAGGAAGAAAGAAATAAATTAATGTCCATCGATAACCATCAATGGGACAGTACATTAGTATACAATAGAATTTTCCAAGAAGAGAAAATCCTAAAGAGGCCCAAAAAGAGGAAGGAACAGAAACAAAAATACAACACAGCTATCATATTGGTCAAAAAACTAGTACAAATAGCCAAGTAGGGGGAACATCTCCAAAGAGTATAAAGTAAGGAGTAGTAGAGAGAGGAGACAAGTCTCATCACATATCTCTGCCTAGGCCTAAAGTTGAGGTGTTATCAATGTCATCATTGATTACTCTCAAAGGACTGATACAACATTCGATAGTGCTCATTGAGGAGTGTCTAAAGCTAGAAGGGCCAATCTAGGGGGTTCTAAGCCAAAGAAAGGAACTCCCTCTAGAATCACACCTAACATTTGAGGCTGATGTAACTTCTATACTAATAAAGAAGCTCATAATATGTATATGTACTAGACAAATAAACTAGATTGCTACTTATGCACACTATACAATTTATCTTTTGGAGCTTTACACAAACAAAATGCTGAAAATGATCTAGACCTATATTTTTTATCTTGGAAATACGAGCACAAGATTAAAAGTACTTTATCTCACCACAAGCCCTTTTTGTTATGCAGCCAAACTATAACATGAAATAAACACAAATTATATCCATTGATTAAAATAGAAATCAATGGATTCACATCAACAGTAGAATTGATTTGACACAAGAAACATTCCACAAACAATATGAAACACAATGCAAGATCAAAGGAAACAATTCTTAAAAGCATGCAAATATATTGATCGTAGTTTTAGGACTCAGCAAGTTCTCGACAAAACTCGCCTAACTCACGAGTCTCCTGGCTGGTCGAGACAAGTCGACCAAACTCAAGAGCCAAGTCTTGGCGAGTCTTGCCCAGTACTCAGCCAAGTCTCAGGCTTGCACTCCTAAGTCCCGAGCTCGAACTCTCGAACTGCAAAAATAATGGGCCAGGAAGGCTTTTAAGTCATAAACTCATCATTTTTTTCATTTTTAGCTCATATTCGCCCGTTTGACCGAGCCAAACATCAACCTAGCAAGGAAACAAGTTGAGAAGACGAGATTTTAGGATCAAATCCTTAAAAAAGTAAGCAATTATTATTTCTTTTTTTTGGACTTTTGATTTGAAAATTTAAAAAAACTTAAAAATTAGGGGACATGCTGTCAAAATTTCTTCCATTTCCCCTCATCCCTTATTTCTTAACATTTTTAGCTTCTATTTGGATTTTTTTTAAATAAATGCTTATCATTTTGCTTGTTGTTTTTTACCAAAATCTTGCTGATGTTTTTTTCCATGTTAAAACAGCAATGTCAACTTCAAGTTCAACACAAATGAGCGGCCAAAAAGATCCTACATGGAAGTATGGGATACCAAGAGCTATTAAGGGCCAAGTCACTTGTATTGAATGCAAGCAAAATATGACATGTGGAATTAAAAGATTAAAATGCCTCCTTGCTTAAATATCTAAGCAAAAAGCGAAGGCATGCACTTAGGTGTCCAAAGAGGTTTCTAGAGATGAATGCCTTGCTTGTTGAGTACGAAATGAAAAAAGTGGAAAAGAAAAAGACAAAGGAAGCATTAGCAACAATCATGAATCAAAATGTATCTAGTTTTATGCCTATGGATACCTTTGTTGCCCCAACTCCAAGATTCTGTCATCCACATTCATCTATTGGTGAGAGTCCAAAGGGTTCTTTTTTCTACTTCTAGCCAAATGTCTTCATCAACACTGAATTTCTTTGTTCTGCGCAATGTTGCAAGAGCATAACCCTCACTTGAAGGTACCACTTGGAATAAAGAGAAAAACCATGAGGCTAGGATGGCAGCAGCAAATTTTCGGTACCATAATAATTTACCCCTCAATGTGGCAAACATCCCATATTGGGAAGGGTTGGTGAATGAATTAACAGTTGCGAGTAAGGGGTTTAAAACTCCAACAACAAGAGAAATGAGTGGGCCATTGCTAGGCGAAGCCGTAAAAAATACACGGCTTGTGGTTCATGATTAAAAGAAAGTATAGCGAGGAAAAGGTTGTAGCATCTTATCAGATGGATAGACAGACTGTCAAAATAGGACTCTTCTTAACTTTTTAGTGGCTTCTAATGGCACATTGGTGTTCTTGAAGTCTATAGATGCCTTGTAATATCCCTAATTTAGCCCTACGCTCTTCAATTGGATTTCGCCTATTTCCGAAAACTCGTAGGCTAGCAGAATTGGAAATTAGGGTTTCCTATTTTATAGGAGGTTTCAGATGCAATTTTAAGGGCTTGCATGCGAGAATTTTTTATGCATGTCTAGTGGAGCTTTCTGGGTTTTTGGAGAGCTTCAGAGTGGTGTAACATGCATCTCCATTTGACAACCTTTTCAGATACTTACTATTTATAGTAAGTCATGTTGGCTACCCGATTGGTGTTCAGAAGGCATTTGGAAACACTTACTATTTATAGTAAGTCATGATTACTGCCCAGTTGATGTTCAGATGAGGCTTTGCAAACTTACTATTATTGGCATTTTCTATTTTTAGTAAGTCTATTTGTGGCAGTGGCACCATCTCCAGTTTGACTCAACTCAGGTCATCATTTTATTTTTGGCAGAATCAATTTGAGCGTTGGTTTTGGCTTTGGCTTATATCCCTCCTTGGACTGAGTTCTAGAATTTGTCAATTTTTATGTTTTGAAGTTGTACCCCATGCCTAGGCTTGATGACTTCAAATTGTTTTTAAAAAGGGGACATAAAGAGGTTGATTTGAGCATTTAATATTTATATTAAATGTTTTATTGTGCAACTTAAAGGTGGACACCTAGAGGATGAAAAGTAATGTTTTATTAATTCAAAAAAGTAAATGCTTGAGAGGTGGCGTCCCTTGGAGGAAGCTAAAGAGTTTCTTGTGGGAGTTTCAAGTTGATTCATTTTCAAACTGAAGAACTTATTTATTGACGCATTGCTCATTCATTCTCATCTTTGGAAAATATTGTAAAGTTATGCTGCTGGTTTGAAATCCAGAATCCGGCTAAGGGAAAGCTTAGCAAATTTACTCCATTCTTTGGGCTTGAAACTATGGTTCCCTAGATGGTGATTTGAGAGTGTACTTCATCCAGAAGTACATATTGAGCATTACTGTGGAGTTTTGGTGAGATTTTTCTAGTTTTCATGTTGTTGGTTATTGTTTGGCTAGAGGAGATTTTCATATACAGCTTTTGGTATGATTTTTATTTGCTTCTAGGTATCGAAGCAATGGATTTCTATGGCATGGGCACCCCTTTCCATGCAATTTCATATTTTAATTTGAAGTTTCTGATTTTTTAAATGAAGTTTGCCCCTTTTTGAGGTTGTACCTTACCTGGGGCTGCCTTGGAGTTCGTGTTTAATTATTTGGAGAGTTTTTGATACAATTTTGGTGTTGGACATTGGGTGCCATCCTCCTAGATAGCTTTTTAAATTTATTTCAGGTCATTCAGAGGAGTTTTAAGGATGCAATGAACATTTTGGTGATAGCATAGTTGCTAGTTATGCTTTTTCAGATTGTTGTTTTTTATATCAGACTTATTTCAATTTCTGATTTCGGTTTCTATCATCAATAATTGAAAGATTATCAAGTGGGAGATCATCTATTTCATTGTGTTTTGTAAAGATTGTAATAACACTTGAAAATTGCAGTTGTTTTCCATTGTAAGACTGTAAACAATAGTATTGTTCCAGTCATTTAACTTGCTGCATATTTTAGTGTTAATTTTCACATATTTGTAACCCCTCGATGGTTTACCCACAGTGTGGAGAAAGAACAAACTAATATCTCATTTATCACCCACTTAAAAGTGGCAAATTCCCACTATTGAGTGGATGCCTGCCGCAGCGGATGAATTAGTTTGAAATTGTAATGCTTTTTCCCCCCACTAATTTAAGTGGTAGCGCGGAATCTCTCATGGCTGGTTCACCGCCTCTTTCTATTTTGCGTTGTATTTACTTTTAGTTATAATTTAGTTTCCTCCGCCATATGTTAGCACCTCACCCACACTAGGTCTTGTGTGCACATTCTTGGCGTTGAGTGTTTTTCATTTGGTTCTCTTTTGAAGCTAACGCTAATCAATTGGCGTAGTGCTGGTTTGTGTTGTGATAATTCAAGGAAAAAATTGGATGGCACATTTCATGCCTCACATGAAGTCAAATATGCTGAGATTTTGTGAAATCTATTAGATGGGGTGGTCCATGAGGTTGGAGTTGAGAATCTGTAATTTGCCCTTCTCAGCAATAATCAGTGCAGTTGGTCATTAGCCTATCCCAGAAGCCCGTAGGCTAGTCGGAAGTAGAAATTAAGGTTTCCTATTTTCTAGGAGGATGTTTTGGCTGTTTTGGAGGCTTGCATGTTGGAGTTTTGCAGTTTGGATTCTGGATTCCTTCTGGGATTTTAGAGAGCTTCGCACTGGTGTGACATGCAACTAAAACAGGTAACTTTTCTAGACTTACTATTTTTAGTAAGTTGCAATAGTTGCTTAGGATGTGGTTAAAATGCATTTGGACACACTTACTATTTTTAGCATTATGCTATTTATAGTAAGTGTTATTTTTAGCGGGGTTTCAGCAGGCCAGTTTAGAGACTATTTCAGGCAGGTCAGTTTGAGCAGTTGGTCTCCCGCACTCTTGGAACAATTATTTCAGGTAGGTTAGTTTGAGCAGTTGGTCTCCCGCACTCTTGGAGCTATTTTGGTAAATTCAGCATTTTGGTGAAATATTTGGCTAAGGCATGGAGGACGCTTAATTTGGTGAGATAATGTTTTTAAGTGAAAATATTTCCTTTGCAAAAAGTGTACAACTTCATAAGGGGATTATTTATGTTGCTTATAATGTTTATGTTCACTTAATATTTTGAACGCCTACATTATACTTTATTTACATTTTGATAAAATATATTGCCTTCTTAGAAATGGACGACTTGGAGAGATGATGAAATGAAATGAAAATGACAAAGGTGAATGTGAATGTGAATCTCATGTGGGCGCCCTAATTGGAGGGAAATGAATTTGAATTGGTGAAGAAGCTTATAAATAAGAGTGTTGGGCCTCATTCTTGGCATCCATGAAAAAATATAACGAAGTGTTTCCGAATTGGTTACTCACACGCTTCGAGCAATGCATACCTCCTCGCAAACTTAGTTTCTTGCTTGAGAGATAGCAACTAACTAAGATAATGAGTGTTCTTTTTTCTAAAGAGCAGATGGAGCTTATTGAGATGAAGATGTTTGAGGTTTTCTGAGGTTTTGGACTGTTTTTCTCAGTTTACAGGTTGTTGGCTAATGTATTGATGAAGGAGATTTTCAGTTATAGGTCTTTGTGCAATTTCATTTTGCTTATGGGTAGTTGCTCATTCCATTCCTTTGCCCTAGGCATCCCCTTTTGCAGATTTTCAGATTTTATCTTGAAGTATTGAATTTTCTAGAGGTTGCCTCTCTTCTCAGGCCGTACCATGCCTGTAGATGCTTTGGAATTCGAGCATAGATCATTGATGGGTGTTTGATGCAATTTCAATGTCTAGATTTGGGTGCCATCTTCCCTAGTTTCATTTGCATCTTATTTCAGGTCTATTGGAGGAGTTGTTAGCATTTTGGTGTGTTCTAGGCTTGCTGGTTTGAGTTTTCTATGTGCTGGTTTTCCATATCAGATTGCTAGAAGTTCTATATTTTGGCTTGTTTCCATAGTTGAGAGTTTGAGAAGTTTGGAGAATCACATAATAACATTTTGCAGTGATTGGGCAGCTATATTTCATTGTAATTTGCAAATTATATCATATCAAAAGACTGTTATCAGTAGTATTGATTCAGTCATCATATTTCTGCAACTTTACCTTTGTAATTCCCACGATTGTGGAAGAGACAGGCCTCGCCATCTTTACTTTCAACATTTACATCGGAAGGGGTCGCAACCCTCCCAACTCTTTACTTTCAGTACTTTGTAATTCTCATCATATTGATCAGCTGAGCTGTCAAACTACTTCCGCTGAATAAGTGATCGAGTTGCATATGCATTGTACTTTCCAGCACTTTCAATTTATATGCTAACGATCCCCTGACGCCATATGCTATCACCTCGCCCACATTGGGATCTTGGTGAACATTCTTGGTGTAGGGTTACTTTCTCAGTTGGTTTTTGGTTTTGCTAACACTAACGGGTGAAGTGTTATGGCAAAAATTGAAAAAACTTGTAAGGGGGATATTTCAAAATGTTGTCCAACTTATCACGGACAATGCAACAACATATGTAGCCGCAGCAAAACTTATTATGGAGAGGCATCCTACCATTTCATGGACTCCTCGTGCTACACATTAATTGGATTTGTTGTTAGAGGATATTGGGAAGATTGGATGGGTCAAAAGTGTGGTTGAACATGCTAAACAAGTTACCAAATTTATCTACAGCCATACTTGGGTCCTTTCTTTGATGATAAAACACACAAATGGCAAGGAGCTTGTGCAACCAAGAGTGACACGATTTGCTAGCCACTACCTCACTTTGCAAAGCATTCTTGCCACAATTTCTAATCTCAAGAAAATGTTTGTGTCTAATGCTTGGTTGGAATCCCCATTTTCCAAAAATGTTGAAAGGGAAACAACTGCAAGAAGAGTTTTTGATGACTCATTCATCAAAAATGGAGAGGATTTAATCAAGGTAAGTAACAAATAAAAACATAAAATTTATACAAAATAATCTATTTGCTGTTTTTTTTTTTTTGAGGGGCTAATTTTGTAATAATTTCAATTTTGTTTTCAATTTTTTAAGTGACAGAACCTTTGGTCAGGGTTCTCCATATGGTGGATGGAGATGGCATGCCAACGGGTTTCCTTTATGAGGCCATGGATAAGGCCAAATAGGCCATTTTGCATTACTATGGTGGAAATTGAGAAAAAATATGAAATCATTTGGCGCATCATTGATCATAGATGGACAAACCATCTCCACTAGCCAATACATGCCTTGGCCTACTATCTAAACCCAAAAATTTTCTGCTCTAATTCATTTAAGGCTGATGAGGAGGTCATGGCAAGTGTCATTTCATGCATCGATAAGATGGTGCCAAATGCAGAGATAAAAGATAAAGTTCCTGATGAGTTGGAGGTAAGATTTACTAAATCTGATTTACTATATCTTATTTATGATAGTGGCAATGTCGACACTCCAGAAACATCCATTTTACATACATAATAACCAACTTGCTATATTTTATCCATCTATTCAAGGTCTACAAGGGTGCGGAGGGTAGACTCTTTTCCTCAACTCAAGTAATTCAAAGCAGAGAAAAACAAACATGTAAAAATTTTAGTTCAATACTGTAAATGTAAACAAATCTTTATCAGATAGGATCCTAATAAATCTAAGGAAACACTAAGGTCTGAAATTTTGTGTGTGAGAATTCTAAGTCAAAACAATTTCCAGATTTCTTCTCCTTATGTTGAATGTGCTGATTGCAGAACATTAATAAATTTCGGTGTTTTGCATATCAATGAGGGATCTGCAATTATATGTTTGGAGACACGCATCTAAGAGACGCGTCTCATGAGAGGTCATGTCTCCACAAGTGGAGACACGTCCACTCATGGGACTTGTCCTTTTGGCCGCGCAGGTTCTAAGAGAACCTACTAACATTCGTTAGTATCATTAACACATAACCTACAATATAAGGCGGATAAGAGTTCCGATTTATTTAAATGCAGATCTTAACATCATTTATTTATTCCGATTTTATACATGCTTTATAATTCGAAATTACTTATTTCCAGAAATATTTTATATGAAGAGCAATCTGATCTTATATAAATGATGATGATGCTTTTAGCAATCATCATTTATATCTAACCTAAGCTGCCATTCATCAACACTCCCTCTTAGCTAGGGAAGATATTTCAAATCAAATAAGTGGAGATATCACCTTTACACGTGATATCGAAGATATGATATGTTTTATCAATATTGTCAAGTCACATGACATTCTTCATAACACATCTTCATTATGGTATGTGCATTGACATCAAGTCACATGATGTCTACCATAATTCATGGCATATCCACGGATATAAATATCCACCATGTTTATCTCTTAAGGATCACAATGATCTTCAAATGACATCAAGTCCCATGATATCCATCAAAGTGTCCAAGAGATACTATCATGACATGTCCACAGATATCAAGTCACATGATATCTATCACGATAGTTTATCATTGTAGAGTCGTCACTTTACAATGTCAAATACAAGTGTTCATTATTAGAAAGATCGTCACCTTTCAATAATGTACACAGGGGGAGTAGGCCCATAAGGTCATGAAGTCACACACATGACAAAAGAGTTTACACATTAAACATCTTTATATATTAGTACAATTTATAAACAATTTGTATTTCAAACATAAATATCAAATTACATTTCAACCATACCAAGTTTCTTCCTGAAGTCCTCTACCTTGATTCGGGAGAGAGGCTTGGTGAGAATGTCTGCAGTTTGATCATTTGTACTAACATATTCCAAGTAGATCACTTTCCTTTCCATCATATCTCTTACATAATGATAGGGAATCTCAATGTGCTTAGATCTATCATGGAAGACAGGATTTACAGAGAGTTTGATGCAACTCTGATTATCACAATGAATAATTGTAGGATTCAGGGGCTCACCAAAGCGTCCCACAAGCAATTTACGAATCCAAACTGCTTCTCTTGCTCCCATAGAGGCTACAATGTATTCAGCTTCTGTTGAGCTTTGTGCAACTGAAGACTGTTTTCTACAAATCCAGGGGATCATAGCCGATCCTAAACTGAAGCAACATCCTGATGTGCTTTTCTGATCGGTTACACTACCAGCCCAATCTGAATCAAAGTACCCATGTAGATCTAGTTGGTCATTCTTGTAAAGAAAACCATATCCAATAGTCCCTTGAAGATATCTCAAAATATGTTTCACAGCCATTAAGTGAATTTCCTTTGGCTCACACATGAACTGGCTGAGAACATTCACTGCATAGCAAATATCAAGTATGGTGTTAACTGGATACATCAAGGATCCAATCATCTGTCTATAAAGGGTTGGATCTGCACACTTGGATTTTGCTACTACTTCTTTCAGTTTGTGAAGGTTGGTTTCCATAGGTGTAGACATCGGTCTACAGTCCAACATTCCAAATCTCTTCAAAATATCAATAGTATACTTCCCTTGATTTAGTATAATGCCCTCTAATTTCTGCCATACTTCCAAACCTAGGAAGTAGTGTAGAATGCCCAAGTCTTTCATGTCAAATTCAAAAATTAGATCCTTCTTTCCTTGAGCAATGAGGTGATCTTCTCCTATTATCAACAGGTCATCAACATATAAAATAATTACTAGCATATCACCCTTGATTACCTTGAAGTAGAGATTGGAGTCAACATCATTCTTGGAAAATCCTAATCCCAAGAGATAGCTCTCAATTCTTTCATACCAGACCCTGGGAGCCTATTTAAGTCCATAGAGGACTTTCTTCAGTCTGCACAAATGTGAGTCAGGTTTATCTATCACAAAACCTTCAAGCTGTTCCAGATAAACTTCCTCTTCAATGGTTCCATTCAGGAAGGCAGTTTTCACATCCATTTGATGGATCTTCCAGCCTTTAGTTGCAGCAATGGCTAACACTGCTCTCACCGAAGTGTAGCGGGCAACAGGTGAAAATGTTTCTTCATAGTCAATGCCTTCCTTTGAGAAAAACCTCTTGCCACAAAACGTGCTTTATGTTTTTCTATGCTGCCATCAGTAGCATGCTTGATTTTGAAGAGCCATTTGGAAGAGATAACAGATTCTTCTTTCGGTCTAGGCACTATATCCCATACATCATTCTTTAGAATGGACTGATATTCCTTCGTCATTGCATCCTTCCATGCTTGATGTCTAAAGGCTTCTGTAACACTGACAGGTTCTGGGTTTATGATGTTGTTCATTAGAGCAACATAGCAAGAGAATTGTTTGGGTCTTTTACTTTCCCTGAACGTTCCTCTGGGTGTTGCATGATCCTCATTGATCATCTTTCTAGCCCAGAGTGGTCTCTTTCTGCCGTTGTCATTTGTATTCTCATCTGAAGTAGAAGGAAGTTCATGTGGCATTTCCTCAGGATGCTCCCTCTGAATCTCAAGAGCAGGTTCCATTTCACATACTCTAGGGGAATAGGTTTCTATCTCACTAGAAATTCTTGCCCTCTTGAATGCAATGTCTTCTTCAAAGATGACATCTCTGCTCAATTCAATTTGTTTCTGCCCGGGTATGAATATCCTGTAGGCTTTGGAGGTTTCACTATAACCCACAAATACCCCCTTCTTTCCGAAAGGTTTTAGTTTGAATCTCTTCTCTTTGGGCACATGAATATAGACAGGACAGCCAAAAATCCTAAAATGACTAATTTCAGGCTTTATGCCAGTAAAGGCTTCTTCAGGAGTTTTGTTATCAAGGTGAGAATGAGGACATCTATTTTGGATATAGACAACAATCCTAGAGGCTTCTGCCCAGAAAGAAGTTTCAATGTTTTGGTCAAGCAACATTGCCTTAGCAGCTTCTACAATGGTTCTATTCTTTCTTTCAGCAACCCCATTTTGTTGAGGGTTGTAGGGAACTGTGAACTCCCTCTTAATTCCAGCACTCATGCAGAATTCCTTAAAATTTTCAGAGGTGTATTCTTTCCCATTGTTTGTCCTTAAGGTTTTTATTTTCTTTCCGGAGAAGTTTTCAGTAAGGGCTTTGAACTCTTTGAACCTTTTGAGGATTTCTATTGACTCTTTGCACTTAAGGAAATAGATCTAGGTTTTCCTAAAGAAGTCATCTATAAATATGACATAGTAAAGAAATCCTGCTTTAGAGGGTACAGACATGGGTCCACATAAGTCTGAGTGAACTAGATCTAACACATTTAGGGTTTTGCTCAAACTATTGGGAAAGGATCCCTTTGTATTCTTTCCTAAGGCACAACCTTTACAAGTTCCTTCATGAGATGGTTTTAACTTAGGTAAGCCTGTTACAAGTTTCTCCACAGAAGGTAGGGCACAGAAGTGAAGGTGTCCTAATCTTCTATGCCAAATCTCATTTGAATCAAAGGTGTCAAGGGTAAGGGCTTGTTTAACTTCAATGCATAGTTTGTAAAGGTACCTGTTGACGTGCTTTTTATGACAGCGCCAGCACAGAATAAAGTTGCCCAACGGTCACTCTATTCTCTCTTGATCAAAGTGTCCCACATGCTAAGATTGCTTGAAAGTTCATGTGTTCGACTCCAAGGTTCCTTTTATCGCGAATAGACTCAGTTGGTTGATGTGTTTTGCTGGTTATTTCAAGGGGACTTACGTAGTTGTTCAACTCTGTGAAGCAATTAGGACATGAATGATTTGGCAATATGGTTCTGGTATCTAGACTGACTCAGAAAATGCAGAATTTAAAGGGGATAGGGATAGGGATTCTACAAATCTACTTCTAAAGGGTGGAGGACGAGGATCGACTTAAACAATCTTCAAACCAAACTTTGCTTTGTCTCCTTTCGAACAACTCCGACAAAGTTGGTGCAATCTTCAAAGGATGAGAAAAGTGTTCAAACTATGACGCAACATGTTCATACCGTCAATACGACGCATACAAACATATGAACCATAATCGAAGTTAAGTGCTGATACTCCAGTTGACCACGCAAGGCGAACTTACCATCAGTAAGCCCGCTAGTGGTATGGATGAAGAAGATATGCTTAAATCACAACGCCACACTCCACAATTAACAACTACTTGCATGAAATAAAATCTATTTTACTCTATCTATCTTGAATTGGAAAGACGAAATGGCCTTGCTAGCTACTCATAACAAAGAAGAAATCACCAAGCAATGAAACTCTTTGTATTATGAAAAATGTTCACAACAACCTTTTACAAAACTTTCAAAGGAAAGTTTTCTTCCCTCCTCAATCTAAAGCTAACTTCTAAGCTAAATGCCTTCTACTTTCTAGCTCTGATCCAATTCCAATTCTAATCTCTATTTCTAATTCTAATAGATTACAAATGAGGGGGGATGCCCCTTTTATAATAAGTCCAATTCAGTGGACGGTTCAGATCAAATTACAATGAAGGGCTCAGATCGAGCCACCTATGCCCTGATTAGGGTTTCTGCCCTAAAAACCGCCACAAAGAGGAGTGGGCAATGAATGCACAGAATATTCTCCACTCCCCTGCAGGAATCATAATGAGCAATTAATGCCCACTACTGTCATCAAGAAGATCCTCATCAAGCAGCGCGTTCCCACTGGCCTTCTCCCGGATAGCAAACTCGATCAACTGGGTTAATACTGCTTCAACCTCCTGTGTAGAGATCGGTGGAATATGGTTGAGCTAGAACTCCAAGACTGCTACCGTCTGTCCGTATCTGGTGTAAGATTTCCTCCATGTCACCAAGGCGTCCTGGGTATGCTGAATTATACTAGAGAATGTGGAGACATTCTCAAAGTCATCTAGGACAAGTGACCTCGCAGCTGAGAAGAATGGAGGCAGTCTACTTTTCAAGCCATCAGCAGTTATCTCCTCTGGGACCAACTTTCTAGCAAATATGGCTTCTAATGTATTGAGGACTCCCTCCAAGATGTTGCCCATTGCTTTCCTCACTTTAGCTGAATCTGCCCTTGCTGCGTCGTGAAATCCACGGCCTGTGACCACCGAGGAGTACCAACTGGTGAAATCATACCTATCACCTCTCTGAATTACACCTCCATCCACCAAGGTTTCTAGAGGTATATGCATCAAAGCCCCCAAACGAAGTACAGTCTTCGTTTGATAGATGCGAGTATCACCCCAGGCCTGATCTACTATATCCATCCGTGCCAAAATACTTGAGGCCTGTCGATAAGCATCGGCAAGGTCCTCCATGAATTTCCCTGTCTCAGTATGAACACGGCTAACCCACTTGTCTGCCTCCGTTTCCATTTTCTTCAAATCCTCTAAGGCAACAACTGACTCCTTCGGAAGCTCTGATGGACGTTCCACTGCTGGGTTTGCTGGTTCACCTGGATGTGCTAGATTTTGTACGTATCCTATCAAAGTTTTGTGCTCCTTCTTCAATTTCTTATACTTCCCCTCCGTGCGGAGCAACTGATCCTTCAATGCCTGATAGGAGTTATCGAACTCCTCGATAACTTGGGCTCCCGTAGGACGACCCAACTCTACTGTGGTGATCACATAATTTTCAGGCCTCTCCTCGGTTCGATCACAATCTTCCCTCGGAATAGCCACCTGAAGCGTGCGAGAGCCTGACTCGTCAGTCGAGATCTTTGAAAACTTTCGGGCCCTTTTCTTCTCTGGTGGCGCACTGATCCTCCTGAGGAACTCTTCCATCTCAATGGCTGGATCCGTATCATCCTCGGGTTCTCTCCTCATTCTGTCGGAAAGCCAATCAGGCACTGTCTGCTGTGGATTACAAATGACAAGGGGCTGTTCTTCTGTTGCCTCCATCTCGTGCACTTCCTCTCTTCTTGCACTGGTCTGCTCGGCTCATCCTCCTCTATAAGCTGGGTATCTCCCGACCCTTGGGTCCCTTGTTCTGTGTTTTCCTCTTCTTCCAAAGCCGTGTCCAACATCTGCTGAAAATGGGTGTCGGCCATTGTTTCCTCTTCCTCCTCCTGTTGGCCGCCCCTGGATAGACTGACACTAGCTGATTCCCGGGCGTTGGGCTGATCTACCTCCTCAAGTCCCCGCTCTTCCTCTAATCCTGCCCTCTGATCGGCAAATAATGAAACCACTCTCAAACTCGAAGACTGAGTTTGTGAGTGCACGGGTGATGCTTGTTCTATCCTCAACGGTATCGGTTGGGTTGGCACTTCCACTTGTGCCCTCGATGTCTGAGCAATTTGTTTCCCCTTTTTTACCGATAACGGCCTTGGGTCACCCATCAAGCTATAAGTAAGGGCGATCGACTTGCTCTTGAGTCTGCATACATGTCTGTCGACCCAAGTCCTGGTAAAAGTCATCACCGGGATAGAAAGCGTGTCCAAGTCCATGATCTCTGGCTCGGACCAATCAGGTGGTGGGACAGGAGTATCCCTAACTGACCCATAGTCGGGTTGCATGACGTTGACATCCTCCTCCACCTGGTCGGGAACTGGAATAATCTCACATTCTCTAATCAACTTGAGAGGAAGTCTGGAAAACATCCTTCTTCTTATCTCAGCCTCATCCACTGCATTTGCCCAAAAGTCCTCCAGATGAGCTCTGTGCCGGTATTCAACGTTCTGTATCATCCGGATGTTCCTGTAAGGATCGAAATCCTGCCTGCCTGTGTGATATGACAAATGATAAGATTGCAGCTCGTCCTCTGCCTCTCGGGCTGCCTGCAAAGAGGGACACACCTCAATGGAATTCCCTATGGTGATAGGGAAATCAAGTCCACCCTTCTTTTTCCTTTTCTGAATCTTATCGTAGGCAATCAATTGCCTAGATACCTCAAGCATTACTATGTGATCAGTGGGGTATCGTGGTAACCGATACGGATACGAAGTGAACCCCTGCAGCCTAATATATGTGAATTTCGGGAATTGGATGAGCCAATACCCATATTCCTCAATCAATGTCTGTGCTTCTTTAGATATTCTCTGCTGCGTCCTCTGCTGAAGTGTCCTCGCAATGTGCATTGTGAATGCATCATTTGCCCGTTTATAGTTGGCAATGTTAGCTAAATGTAGCTGTGTGCAGGCTTCATGGATTTTGAATTGACCAGGGGCACAGCCGATTGGCTCCTTGTACGAAATCCCTCTGTACTTAGTCATTCTGGCCAACATGTAAATTACATATGAGCTCATGTAGAAAGTCTTCGTCACCTTCAGGCTCCTGAATTGCTCATCGATGTGGTTGCTAATCATCCTAGCCCAATCGACACACTCCTTTCCCTCCAAGATGATCTCGATGAAGTAGAACATCCAAGGCTCGAAAATGTAAGCCTGTGCACTCCCATTTACCCGGCTCAACATCATTATCAAATCACAGTATTCTTGTTTCACGTCCTCGGCAATTATCTGCTTTGGGAGCTTAGTGCGGGGTGGCCTCGGCTTCTGCATCCAAACTCTGTTGATGACTGCAGTGACTCTTTCGAAAGAGGAAGAGTACATCTTGTCTGCCCTTTTGTTTGTTCTGTATAACATCTCCTCAGCAGTTGGAATCCCAAATGCCTCTCCGATGGCATCCGGCGTGAAGTTGGCGAGCAGTTTACCATCCGGAGAGACAATCGTCCTACGTTCTGGCTTGTAGTGATTGGCGCACTCCATAATTAGCTCCGGACACTGAATTGCTGGCGGAAAACTAGCAGCTGCGTATTCCACTCTTCATTATATTATGTGCCGTGACTGATGGTTGATGGCCCCCTAGCCCGAACATCCTCGATTTGAGTGCATTTAGATTAAATGAACCAAGGTTGGTGTCATTTAATCCCGCCAACTTTGAAACTATTGCTGACTTTGGGAGAAATGGCTTAGCGAGCCTTTTAATCATTGCCTGCCGGGATGAGCCAGCCTTGCCTGCTTCAGTGTTTGCAGCTCTGCCTGCGGCTCTGCTTGTTCCTGCAACATCCTTTGCGCCAGCCATCTGTAAAAATAAAATAGAATAATAAGCTAGACTGCAGATTTTTAATAAAATAAAACAATTCCCGAGATGGCTGCGAATACGGAGTTAGCTTTGAAAATAAAATTCCTCAGCATAAATTTCTAACTCCAAACCTCAAACTATATAAAAATCTCTGAGTTTAGAGACAACTCTCAGCAACTGCACTTCTGACTGGTGAAGAAAAAACGCAGCAAGCTAATAACTTTCAGCAATGTAGCTAATTTCTCCAGCACAAATAGTTCGAACCTTGACTTCACTTTGTCAACTTCAGCAGTTAGAGGAATAAAGAGTTGCCAGCAATATGAAATTTCAACTTCCTCAACTTCTCAACGTTTAAACTTCTTCAACACTTCGACTTTCAGTAGCTTGAAAATAAAGATCTCCAGAGAAAAGAAATCTTCTACAACTTCGCAAATCTGCAGCGACTTCAACAATCTGGAAATAAAATCCTAGCTCTCCAGTATACAACTTCGAACTTCGCAGCAACTCCACTTTCAGCTCTTTGAGAATTAAATTCTCCAGCAACTCCAGAAAACAACTTCAACCCTTCAACTTCGAAGTTGCAGCAACACACTTTCAGCTTTTCGAAAGAAAGAGTCTCGGCAAATGAAAATTTCTCCAGCACTTCGCACTTTCAGCAACTCAACACTTCCGAAATAAAATAAACTCTCAAAGAATTTCTCTCCTCAACCACTTGGAAAATATTTCAATCTCTCAAGAACTTCTTCAGCAACTTCAACTTCGAAACAATGTGAGGAGAAATGAGAGAAGAGATTGTTTAAATAACTCTTCTCGGAGAATCCTGCTAAGTAGTGCTGGGGCTATTTTTAGCACCTTCATCAATTTTCCACTCTCTTCGTTCGGAATCTTCTAATTCAAGCGCAGTAGTGGGCTAGTCGTCAGCCGGTCATTATGGCAGTTGCCATTAATAATGATTCCTTCTTTGTAAAAATTTGAATCCTTCCTCTTAGTCTGCCAGTTAACTCTTGGCGATTTAAACAACTCGCGAGAAAAACAATCACTTGACTTGATTTAAAATTCCATTTTAAAATCTCGCAGTGTTTAAATAAATTCAACTCGAAAAATTTCGTGGGAGTTGTAAATTTATTTCCAACTTTTAAAATGTATGTCATTTAAATCCTCGATTTCATAAAATTTGCCTTAGACATTTTAAATTCTCTCATTAAAATGTTCAACTCCGGGTGATTAAAAATTATTCGCCTGCTCGAAATAATTCATCCTCTGAGATTTAACTTCCGTCAGGAAAATAATCTAGGCAAAACGAGTTTCCTCTGAAAATATTAAAATTTCCCTTAGGAAATTAAATTTTCAAACTCTGTTAACTCATGGGTGTATTTTAAACGGGTTCATTTGATTTTCACTTGACCCATGGAAAATATTCATCGATATCAAATCTTCCCCTTGAAAAATATTCGTCAACTTTCAACTGCCTTTGGAAAATTTTAAAACTCATCAAATCATCCTTCCATGCCAAGGGCGTATTTTTCCCTAGTGAAGTGCTATCTCACTTAGAAAAATTTTCTAACATTTTTTTTTTTGGCGTATTTCCCTTGGTATAATTTTTCTCTGAAAAAAAAACTCCATGCCTTAGAAATTTTTCACTTGTTTTCTATGGACTTTGAAATTCTCTGCTTGCTTGATCTAGGCTTGGGCGCATTTGACATAGCCCACTTCCATTTTGTGCCTTAGAAACTTCGAAGTTTCTCATCCCTCCTTGGGTGCAAATGAGAGGTGGTGCTTTCGTTTCTTGCCTTAGAAATAAAATTTAAGTCTCCAGCAACCTTGGGCGCATTTCCTTAGTGGAGCTTCGATTTTTAATGCCTTAGCATTTTTTTACGTTTACAACAAGCTGGGCGCATTTCATCCTTGATGCTTTCATTCTACACTTAGAAAAATTTCAAACACTTAGAATATCCTTTCAAGGTGAGGACGCATTTCATGTGTCTACTTCTACTCCTCGTGCCTTAGCATCTTATTGCCTCTTGGGCGTATTTTACTCATGCAAGCTTTACACCTTGGGCGCATATGATACTCTCAACTTTTGCTTTTAATGCCTTAGAGAATTCTCCCATCTCCTCTTCATCATGGGCGCAAATCCTAGGCCAAGCTTCCATTTTTATCTTAGGCGTTTTTAGCCTATTCCTTGGGCGCATATTGAGTAGACAACTTTCATCTTCATGCCTTAGATGTTTCTAGACTTCCATTCCTCCTTGGGCGCATATGGGGTCTTGAGCTTTCACTTTCTTGACTTAGAAATTTCTCCAAGTCCTAGCCACTTTATCTTGCCTTGGGCGCATATGGGTGTGTCTGGTTTTATTTTCACCACTTAGAATTTCTTCAAGCCATGTATCTTCTTGAGGGCGCATTTTGACCTCTCTACTTTCATTTTATGCCTTAGAAGAATTTCGGCCTCCACTATCCTCCTTGGGCGCATTTCATAGGCTGCACTTTCATCCTCATGCCTTAGACGTTTTCTCAAGCTCACTTTACACCTTCAGCTCATGGGCGCATTTGAGGGGGGAAGCTTTCACTTCTCATGCCTTAGAATATCTCTTCAAGACCTTCTACCTCCTTGTTTTTCCTTGGGCGCATATGGGTGTGTCTGGTTTTATTTTCACCACTTAGAATTTCTTCAAGCCATGTATCTTCTTGAGGGCGCATTTTGACCTCTCTACTTTCATTTTATGCCTTAGAAGAATTTCGGCCTCCACTATCCTCCTTGGGCGCATATGGGTGTGTCTGGTTTTATTTTCACCACTTAGAATTTCTGACTTGGCCTCACAACCTTGGGCGCATTTTCATATGCCCACTTTTGTTTTTGCCTTAGAAAATTTTTTGAAGTCCCCACCTCTCCTTGGGCGCATTTTGAGGTACGAGCTTTTGTTTCATGCCTTAGAATATTTCACGTTAACCTCACTTGCAAGGTGGGCGCATTTGCTATGCTCAACTTTGAATTCTGCCTTAGACAATTTTCAAGCTATCAATCTGTGAGGTGGGCGCATTTTGAAGGGGATACTTTCATTTTCCCACACTTAGAATATTTTCCATGCCTCTGCCTGTCTTTGTTTACGCATTCTATTTTTAGCAAGTTGTGCTATTTTTAGCAAGTCCCTTGATTTTCAACCTCTAAGGCTCCGTTTTGCCTGAAAATTTCATCATATGATCTTCTTCACCTTGTAAACCTGTTTTGCCAGTCCTCTGCCCTGACCTGCTATTTATAGCCACCTGCTATTTATAGTAAGTTTTGACTTTCTGACTTCAGTAGCTCCGTTTTGCCTGAAAGTTGCAACGCTTGATCTTGATAGCTTGAGGTTACTCTGATGCCAACCTCGGGTGCAGACCTGCTATTTATAGCCGTGCCCTGACTTACTAAAAATAGTAAGTTCTCCGATTTCGCTCAAATTTTGCCAGCAGGTACCTTGAAGTGTGCTGACATGGGTGGGGTACTTCGTTTCGGCTATTTTTGGATTTTACCCCCTATAAAAGTGGAAACCCTAATTTGACTTGCATGTATCCCGAACGGTCTCCGTTTGTCCTCGTTCCTTCTGCATGTCGTTCTGTTTGCTGAAGTGGAGTGTTGGGGGCGGCTGCCAGAGTGTACCTGCTAAAAATAGAAACTGTTTGAAAAGTGACTCATCCACTGTCGGGATGGTTTCGCATGTCATATTGCCCGTGGGATCTCAAAAAACCCAGAAAAACCCAGAAAACTGGTCCGCATGCATGCACTGGCTAAAAATAGTAAGTCCTCAAAACTCGATCTTCTCCGCTTGCAAGTCACACCGTTGTGAAGCTCTCGAAAAACCCATAAAGAAAAACCCGACATGCGTTGAAAAACACTGCATGCGAACCCTAAAAATAGCCTCCGAAGGCTGAACTCTGAAAGTGGTTGTCTTGGTTTGCATGTTACATTACTGCGAAGGTTTTGGAAAACCCAGAAGGATTCTCCAGACATGCATCTGAAAAGCTCATGTGGAAACCTTGAGAATGGCTCTTGAAGCCTGAACTGCCAAAAATAGCAAGTCGTCTGATCTGGCTCAAAATTTACGTGTAGGCAGCTTGACGTTACCCGGACGCAGTGGAACTGACAGAATTCCAAAATCTCAATAAAATAGTCCCAAATTGAATACTTACTAAAAATAGTAAGTTGCCGGAATACAGTGAAAATTTAGGGGACTCTGCTGGAAGTCTTCTGACTGCTGCACTAAGCTTAGATTTCAATTTTATAACTCAATTTGACCTTTAATAAGCCTGAAGGATGAAAACCCTAATTACACAGACTTAACCAATACTTTAACCTGGGTCAAACGACGGGACATCCCCGGAAGGACCAGAGACCAGAGAGAGAGCGAACCAAAGCCAAAAGACCAGAATGGAGCAAAATTTAGGGGGTCCCCATCTTGATGGGGTGATGTGTGAAAAAGGTCACAACAGTACCCTTGTCTTACACCTATGGTTTGAGCTTTCTTGATAGTTGAGTTTTTAGGCCATGCTAGAACTTTCCCATCCATAAAATTAACTCTATATCCATTGTCTTCAAAGGTTCAGATGGATATTAGATTTCAGTTTGTTGGAGCAAGTTCCAACCCCTTTCAGTCATAGTGTCTAGGTGTTCTCTGAATCCTGTGATATGTCTAGAAGAACCACTATCAATTACCCAGTTGTGGGTGTTTTTAGATACTTGACTAGATAAGGCTGTATAGAACACAAAGTTCTCAGATTCATGATCTGAGTTTGTCTTTCCTACTTTGGCAAAAGGTGCTTGTTGCTTTGATCTATCAGGGCACTTCATTGCATAGTGGCCATATTGATCACATCTAAAGCATTGCACTGGAGAGATGTCTTTCTTCTTAAAGGATCCCTTTCCATTGGAATTTCTCTTTCTTTTGAAAGATCCTTTCTTGTAGGAGTTTTTCTTATTGCTTTTATTAGACGATGTGTTGAGTACATGAATGTCTTCATCTATGTTCTTTTGTTTATTTTCTTTTGTGGAGAGTCTTGTTTCTTCTTGAAGGCAGTCAGTTCTTAGCCTATCAAACTTAGGGAGTTTAGATCTCACACTTATTCCTTGAGCAAATGACTCCCATGAGTTTGGTAGGCCTCCTGGTGCAATTAGAGTTAACTCTTTGCTATCAATCTGATATCCAATTGTGGATAATTGATCCCTTAGTTCAATGATCCTCATGAAGTATGCATTAATGGACTCTCCTTTGTTTATTTGAGCATTGTTGATTTGCCTCTTTAATGCAAGAGTCCTACTGGTGTTGTTGATCTCATAGGTACTCTCAAGGGATTTGAACATATGATATGCAGTTTCATGTTTTGCTAGGATGGGCACTATATGATCCCTAACTGCATCTACTAGGATTTTCATGGCCTTTTCATTGTTTTCAATCCATTGAGTTTTCTCAGGATCAGCCTCTGGTTCCCTTTTATTTTCTGTCACAAGTGAGTCTAGTTTATTCTCTTTAAGGATCATCATGATTCTAAATTTCCATGATGTGAAGTTGTCTTCTGATCACACTTGACATTATGAAGAATGTGATGTGAATTCGATTTTTGAAAATACGAATTTTCTAGAGCAATTTGATATTTAGATTTGATTTGGATTCACACAACTTGGCTCTGATACCATGTAAATGTAAACAAATCTTTATCAGATAGGATCCTAATAAATCTAAGGAAACACTAAGGTCTGAAATTCTGTGTGTGAGAATTCTAAGTCAAAACAATTTCCAGATTTCTTCTCCTTATGCTGAATGTGTTGATTGCAGAACATTAATAAATTTCGATGTTTTGCATATCAATGAGGGATCTGCTATTATATGTTTGGAGGCACGCCTCTAAGAGACGCGTCTTGTGGAGACACGTCCACTCATGGGACATGTCCCTTTGGGCACGCGGGTTCTAAGAGAACCTACTAACATTCTTTAGTATCATTAACACATAACCTACAATATAAGGCGGATAAGAGTTCCGATTTATTTAAATGCAGATTTTAACATCATTTATTTATTTCGATTTTATACATGCTTTATAAATTCGAAATTATTTATTTCCAGAAATATTTTATATGAAGAGCAATCTGATCTTATATAAATGATGATGATGCTTTTAGCAATCATCATTTATATCTGACCTAAGCTACCATTCATCAACAAATACTAAAAAAAAAATTAGAAACTTGATTCTTATATTTTTTTATTTTTTAAATGTTTTTTTGTAGAATTATGGTGTTAGCACACCAAATTTTCAAAGGCCAGCCATTCGTATTTTGTCCAATGCTTGTAGTGCCTCTGGGTGTGAATGCAATTGGAGCTTATTTGAGAGCATTCACACAAAGAAGAGAAATAGGTTGACCCATGTAATGTCCCCTTTTCCTAGGCCAGTATCTTTTGCAAAGGTCAGTCCATCACTTGCCCCCCGTGAACTAACAAGGTGGTTAGGGAACCATTTGTGGGCATTTGCAAACTCGCTCAGTCAACCCTTTTGAGCTCAATCAGTGGTTTTCCCAGCTCAGAGTGACCAAGGGGTTCTCACGGTGTGTTTTCTGAAGCTCATTCAAGCAATTGGACCATACTTAATATTTACAATAAGTCACTAGGGTCTCTACTACGGTCAGTGGCAGAGTTACTATTTTGGGCATGATGGCATATTTATATCCTGGTTCTATGTTGGTGTGATTATGGTCCAAGGTATTAAGTATTAATAACGTTAAATAATAAAGTTAAATTAAATAATTTAACTTTATGCAGATTTTATATTAAAAGGGGATATAAATGATTTTTAAAGTATACTTTATAATATAAGTTAAAGTGTCATTTTTAAAACAGAAGATATAAGTGACTTTTTTAAAGGATGTTATATTATAAAGTTGTGCGCCAAAATTAAAAGAATGGAAGGCGGGAAATTAAATAAAATGAAATATATTTCAAATGTGAATTTGGGTGTGGAGTTTGGGAAAAAATATAAAAGGGCATTCAGAGCTCATTTTGCACATTCATGTGGAAGAAGAATATTTTGCTAAGGGTTTTGCGGGAGAACAAGAGAGTCTTGAAATACTCAGCTTCACCGAGAACAAAAACCCTCATGAGGAACAGCTCGGTACAGCTGTGAAAGATCTCCCAAGCCAGCTTGCAGACAATTTCCTTTCCAGGGTTGTGCTTGTGCTTCAATCAATCTGCAGGAGAGATTCAATATTCAAGGTTTGAAAGATTAATGAAGATTTTACGAACATTGGGCTAGTTGGGCTAGTGCCATACTTAGGAGTTAACCATCCTAGCTGCATCTCTTCATTTATTCCCTACATTGCATTCTGAGTTGGGGGCTGGGTTTACTATTGTTGGTTGTTGCTATAGACTCCATTCTCTGTGGCGTGAGAGTTCTCAGATTGGGAATGAACCTTATTGATGATATTAAGTGATTTCAAGCTGGGGCGACATTGTTGCAGGCCTCATTGAAGGATGTGGTGAAGGTGAACACCATATGTGTGGGAGTTTGTTGTTTGTTGAAGGTGTTATGGCTGCATTTGCCTAGCTGTGGGTCTGTTTGGCAAGACACACTGTATTCCATGTTGGTCGTGGACTTGTTTGGGAGTGCCTGCGTATTCTGGCGTGGGAGTTGTCATTTCCAGACTTGGGCGTGAGGATCTCAGTCATTAATATCAGCTCCTATAATGTGCGTGGGGTTTCTGAATCTCATCTATTGCTGAGTGCACAGCCTGTGACAAGAATGGTGTGAGGGTTTTGTGAATATTGCTGATGATATCCCTTCTGCAAAGGGTGTGGGAGGTTGCTGTTGACATAAGTCATACCTGGACGAGAATATTGTTGTGGCTGGGCGTGTATTTCTGCCATTGCTATCTGAGCTTCATATTGCCTGAAGACTGTGGATGTCTGGAGGTGAACCGACTTGTTTGCAAGCTCTTAACTGGTATTTACATGCTGTTACAGTTGTGTATTCTGAGATATTTATTATTCCATTATTACTGCCCAGAAGTATTGTAAACAAATAACACACCTGTCCATTGTATAGACTGAAATCTGCAACTCTGTATCTTTGTATTGTAATCATTACATGCTCAGAAATGATAGGAAATGATAGGACTGCGAACCCTCAATCTTATTCTATAAAATTGAATATGTTCCTATAAGATGTGAATGAGATTATCTTGTGAAATTGATGTTGTATGAGGTTTTCCAACTCCTATTCATTACATTCAGACATTTAAATGAAGTTATTGGCTGTTCTGGTAATTTCGTGTTATTGGCAAACTCTATTCATTGGACATTCAGACAAACAGTGAGCATTATGTTTGACAAAATGAACATATGTCAAATTGAAAACAAACAAAAATATATCAGTCAAACAAGGGGGGTTCTTTCAACCCAAGAGTGCCTCAATGATGCCCTCTTCATTCAGTATAACCTTTGCCTTCAAACTAGAAAGGTGGAGGGCATTTTCACATGATTCCATCGACTTGGATGAGATTGATCCTTATGGTGAATGGACCATCAATGAAAAAATTAATGTACTCCTTACTGATGAAGATCTTGCAAAATTTGAGAGAGGAACAATAGAAGCAACAAAATTGGATGCAATGGAGGAAAATGAAGACACTTTTGAAGAAACAATCCATCATCGTTTTGATATTGTAGAACCTTCTAATTCGAGGCTAGAAAAATTAAGTTACATTAGGAGGGGAAAGAGGAAGATGTAGATTGTATTTGGTTGTTTTTTTCATTTTGACATATCATCATATGTAAACAACTATAAATTTATAATGTTGTTAATGTTATACATTTGAAACTATGAAATTTCAAATTTTGATCAAGGTTACATGGGGACACGTCCCCTGCCCCAAAACCCCTTGTCCCCATCCCTTGCCATCCCCGAGACGGGGGGACGCAAAGGGGACGTCCCCCTGTCGTCCCCGAAACAACAAAATTCATAGGAAACGCCAGGAAACGTTTTCGGCAGTTTGGGGACGGTTCCCCATCCCCAATCGTACCGAGGACGGCTAGGCTGAAAGCTTCAAACATTAAAAAACAATAAAAAATTTGATTTTTTTAAAGTTTATTAAACTTCTTCCTACATGCTTTGATACCACCATTAAGATCAAGGATTATCATGAAAGCTATAATTAACAATAACCAAATTGTCGATCATACAAAAGGTGGTATGAGAAACTAATAAAGTCCTAGAGAGTGCAAGAATGGGATAAATTTTGAATGTTCCACATTATGTAATGTTTAAATCAAACCAAGACATCTTTGGGAGAGGATTTTTTTATGGACCTAACGTAGCTAATTGATGTATTTTTCAATATGTAATTTACTTTTCTCTAATGTGATATAAGATAGATACTCTTCAATACATATGACAAATATTTTAGAACAAAAAAAATGATGATTATATAGAGTAAATAGTTAGCACACAGCTTGAGAAAAGAGTATTTCTTAATGAATATATCTTTATTTGTATCTTCCTTGACCAAAATTCAAAATATATATAGTTCTGAGTCTTTGGATATTCATAGCCCGAATGAGGCTTAATTTCATAGACTGTTGTATTTAATATTTTGATTTTCATGTTTGAACTTTGAGACTTCTGGATACATGTTTGAGACATTTGGATATTGATAGACCGTGTTTTTATTGATGTTTGATACTGCTGTGATAAATTTTATAATGTTTTAATGACATTTCTTATGCTGTTATAATAGTACTACTCTCGTGATTTATTTACATATTGATATTGTTGTTATCAATTATTAATTTATTGACATATCTATCTCTCTTTCCCTCTCTCTCTCTAGAAAAATTTATATATATATATATATATATGTATGTATTTTGTATGTCACCGTCCCCTGCCGTCCCCTAAAAATTGCCCCTTAGGAAATGTCCCAGAAACGCGTCCCTTGTCGTCCCCGTCCCCGAAACGCCGTGGAACATAGATTTTGAGAGTTTGAGGATCATATGACATGTGCTAATGTTTGAATTATGACAAACTAATAATCAAAGTAGGCTTTTATGTTGTCTAAATCCATTAATTTCTTTTTTTTTTTGTGTAATTATAAGGTTTTTTCTTTTTCTTTGCCGAGTCCATGCCGAGTTTTTTGCCGAGTCCCGAATCCAAGTCAAAATTTTGGGATGTCAAGTCGAGTCTGAGTCTAAGTCTTGAAACTATGATATTGATTAATAAGAGAGAACATATATATGGCAAAGTTGAGCACAAATGTTATTACTATTCATTTCTCCAATCTCAACAAAATAAACCATTTTCCAAGCTAAATGAAAACAACTATGACATAAGTCTACCACAAAGTCTCATTACAATTTAAGTACTCAAGGCAATTATTTATAAGTTGGACTTGGTTTCTTGCTTCAAAGATAGCAACTAGCTAAGTGAGAACACTGTTCTTTACTCAGAAGGACAGATTGAGTTTATTGTGATGAGTCTTATGATGTTTTCTAATGTCTTTTGGTGTGTTTGACAGTTTTTCATGTTGTTGATTTTGGTGTGGCTGAAGTAGCTTTTCATTCACAACTCTTTAGACGAATTTTGTTGGCTTCTGGGTATTGGCTCATTCATTTCCTAGGCCCTAGGCATCCCACCTTGCTGATTATCAAATTTTATCTTGCAGCTTTTGATTTTATTTTGCAAGTCGCCCTCCTAGGAGGTCGTACTTTGCCTAGCAAGAGTTTTGGAAATTTGTGCTAAATCATTGAGGAGTTGTTGTTGCAGTTTCTTGGTCTAGAAGGGGTCGCCATTAGGGTTACAAGGGGACGCGTCCCCTGCCCCAAAACCCCCTGTCCCAGTCCCCTGTTGTCCCCGGGACGGGGGGGACGCAAAGGGGACGTCCCCCTACCATCCCCTAAACAACAAAATTCATAGGAAATGCCAGGAAACGTTTCCAACAGTTTGGGGACAGTTCCCCGTCCCCAATACAGATTGGGGATGTTTCGGGGACAGTTCCCCGTCCCCGGTACCGATTGGGGACGTTTCGAGGATGGCTAGCTGTCCCCTACAAGATGAGAGCTTCAAACATTAAAAAACTATAAAAAAATCGATTTTTTTAAAGTTTATTTCTCGTTCCCAAGGTCGCGCGGGGCCCACCATCTCTCCCAGGATTAATTTAATAAATTTTTTTTGGCTAAAGTTTGATGGAGACAAAATATTAACATTTTGTCATTAGTATTACTAAGTCTCATTTTAATTTTTTAATAGTTCTTTAAAATGCAGTAGAGGAGAACTTCTAACATGCCGCATAGAAACCTTCCACAATCACTTGATTGTTCAATAAATATTATGGTTTTAGAAGAATAGAGATGAATCAGATATAGTCAAATTTACCAAGTTATCAGTCTTGGTATTGGTTCATGTTTGGTCAAATTTATTTTTGGGTTCATCCAAACGAAAACATATAAAAATCAGAAATATCAAATATATACATATTTGCAGCAGTAGTTAAGTTCAAAATACCACACATAGCATCATATATTGTATAGTAAACAACACCACCCTAAAAATAAAAATATTAAAGTATCAATTAGTCAAACTTGAATGTCATGATATATATTGTAAATTAAAATTAAAAAATAATAATGTCAAGTGTCAACAATCAGTCATCACCGATCAACCATTATCATATGGGTTCAAAAATATCATCACCATCCATATTAGATGATCTAGATACAAGTAAATTAGAAGAACCACAAATAGTTTTAGACATTTGGATACATGTTTGAGACATTTGGATATTGATAGACCATGGTTTTATTGATGTTTGATACTGCTGTGATAAATTTTATAATGCTTTAATGGCATTTTTTATGCTGTTATAGTACTACTCTCACGGTTTATTTACATATTGATATTGTTGTTATCAATTATTAATTTATTGACATATCTATATCTCTTTCCCTCTCTCTCTCTAATATATTAATAAATTTTGAAAAAATCAAATATATATATATATTTTGTATGTCGCCGTCCCTTGCCATCCCCTAAAAATTGCCCCTTAGGAAACGTCCCGGAAAATCGTCCCCTGCCGTCCCCCCGTCGCCGTCCCCGTCCCCGTCCCTGAAACATCGTGGAACATAGGTCGCCATCTCTCTAGAAGTCTTACGCATTTCGTTTCATGTCATTTGGAATTGTTTTGAGTGAGTTATGAATATTTTAGTGAGTTCTCTACTTGCTGGTTTGCATTTTCAGCTTGCTGGTCTGTCGTATCAAATTGTCTAAGTTGGAGTTTTCGAGTGTGTTTTTCACATCTAGTGAGTCTTTGAAGATTGGAAATCAAATAATAGAATTTGCAGCTTCTTGGACAGTTTAACTATTGGCTTCTTGCAGGATTCATTCTTATTGTAAAGTTGTTTCAATAGTACTGATCATCTCTTATTCTCATTCTGCAAATTTATGTATTCCCACACTTAGTGGAAGAGGTTGGCTTCACCGCCTTATTTACATTGTTTAAGCATTATCATTCCCACCATTGGTGGAAGAGACAGGCCTCGCCATCTTTACATTTTGTACTGCATTACTCATTTGTTGATCGGCTGAGCCATCACTCTATTCCCACTGAATAAGTGATCGAGTTGCATAACTTTATTTTCCAGCATTGTACTTCATTCAGTTTTGGATACTAATGATCCCCGATGCCATGTGATATCACCTCACCCATCTTGGGTCTTGAGTGAACACTCTTGGTGTAGGGTTACTTTTATCAGCTGATTTGATTATGCTAACGCTGACGGGTGCCATTGTTGAAGTGTTGTTGCAAAAATTTGAAACAAATTGTAAGGGGGTCATTTCAGTAGTAGTGGCAAAGTCATGGCTTCATCATACTCCAGTCGCAGCCTTTAGTGAAGGACATTACAGTCAATATAAAGGACATAAGGTCTGAGAGAAGGACGATTGGGTCTTTGGCTGCAAGTCGACTAAATCCCAGGTATGAGAATTCTTTATTATGCCAACCATCAGGAGTAATTCAATTTCTGTTTGTATAAAGCTTAATTAGTTAGAATTGCTGCTAGGCATTAGTGTAGTCTTGTTTGGCATTTTCATGGAAGAGCATTGGATGTGGACAGCATTGTAAGCTACAGGATTGCAAAATCTGATGTCAATATCTGAATGTTATTGTCCCTGTTGTCAGTCATAGTTACTGCTGTGTAATGATTGCAATGTAATAAATTTAAAGAACTCAAATTGGGGAAGTTGCATGTTATTTCAGTCATTGTATCTTGTCCATTATGGTCATTTGCAGTCAATCATATAGTACAGTGTACGGGCTGCATTTCAACTGTTTGATCTAATGCCAAAGTATAGTCCATATTCATTGCACAGTAATAAAGTGAAGAGGTCAATTTGGAGTCTTGTAGTATGAAGTTTCATGTTTAGAAATCAATTTAATTGCTGCTGTTAGAATCATATCAGTACAGCTGTGTAAGAGTTGCATTTCATTTCAGTCACTTGCAAGTTGCATGCATCATTAGTTGATACATCAGATTAGAAGTTGACATTCATACATGTTCTTTGTCAACATATGAGACATCATGATAAACTCAAAGCATTGAGAGAAATCAGAAATAAACTTTACATTTGCTGAAAGGAGTATGCATGCCAAGTGTTTGACGAAATGTCAAACAACATAAATTGAAAGATTTAGGCCAAATTTGACAAGGGACTTTGCATATTGTGTGGTTTACATTATTTGAAATAGTTAGATATTTACATGATTTAAATAGATAAAACGGTACCTTTATTACATATGCTTGACCATATGAAATTGTATTCCAATATTGTCTAACATGATTGCAGGATCTAAACCAAGATTATCCAGCTTAAAACATTTAATTGGTAAGTGGTAACCCTAACTGCATTAAGTTTGTGATTCTAGGGCACAAATTAGGGTTTTCACAAAAAGGAACATTACAGAACCTAAAGACTTAGGGTGTAAAAATTGCAAAATCAGAGGCCACACCAAAGCTAAATGTCCCAAGAAAAAGTGTTTATACAATCTAAAGAGTAAGAGTACACAAGGACTATTTAAACATCACTACACCAAACACTCCATTGAAGTTGCAAAATAACATGAGTACATCCCTAGGTCACTATCAAAATCGAAGAGGGAAAGTCAAAATCAAATAAAATACAACTCAAAATGTTATCCCATTATACAATGTCAACAATGTAATGAATGAGGACATTTCGCAAGAGAATGCCACAAAAACTAGAACAAAATGGGATTATTGTGCAAATAGTGTGGACCTAGAGATCATGAGGATGTCAAATGCCTAAAGAAAAAAGCTAGCATGGACATGATTCATGTGGAAGGAACCAACAAAGTATTGGTCATTACTCAAGCCTAAGCAAAGAAGGTTGTATAACCAAGCACATGTACAAAAAAAGAAAGACTTCATGAAGCAAGAGTGAAGGTTGAACATACTTTGGATAATGAACGTTGCCACTCAAATGTAAATGCAAGTACAATAAACAATTGCAAACTAATAAAATTATTGCAACTCAAGTACTTCAAACCACTATACCAATTAAAGTAGTAGTTATAAAATTATTCCAAAACACAAAATTGCTATAACTAATACTATATTTGAGAGGGTTGAGACAATGCATGTTACTAACCATTTAGGAGATAACAACACCCATTGAACATCCATTTTTGGGAAACCAAATGATTGATCCCATGTTAATGACAATTAACATGGCAAAGATACCAGAGATGATGAACACAAAGAACCTTGGAAAGAATCTGATGCAGGAGCATTCAGGTCCACATGCAATCTTGCATCAGTCAAAAATATTTCCTTTCAATTCAATTGCTTTTGGTTTTTGGTAGTATTAAATTTCGTTAGTTGCTCAAGAGGATTTTCAAAAATAACTTGGGTAATCTAATGATGTCACTTTGTAGAAGAGCCAAATGGGTACTCACAATTCAAATTTGGTGAAATTCTAATGAAAATTGAGCAAGTTGTGGCTTTGCAGGTTTTTAACCTACTACCAGACTTTTGCGGGAATTGCTAGTGAACCGAAACTTTTGCAAAGGTTTCTAACTGAGCCAAAATTTTGTCTTGACCAAATGCTTAGATAGTTCCAATAGTTTTTCTCACATTTTGAGAACCATGACTTCATCCCCTTTTTGCAGGGATCACATGTGCATCCGAACATTTGCGAGAACCATGATGCCATATGCCTTTTGCTGGAATCACAAATGAACTTTGATGCCATTGACCTTACAAGAACTTCCTTTCCATCTGCTCTTGTGGGAAGTTCTCTACCGATTCAAGTATGTGGGTTTTTCACAGCCATCTGAACTTTGTGGATAAAAGCAAGTAGAACATCTAAAGACTTCATTAATTGGTTCAAATGAATAGTTATGACGATGAAGACCACATGACGTAAGCCAACTTCATTTAGATGATGACATCACCATGTACAAATTGTGAGGTTTTATCGTCCAATCGAACCAAAAGTGGGATTTCATGTTTGATCTAGCCATTTGCAGAATTTTCTCTTGCATCTACATCTGCAAGTTTCTGACTTCTACACTTGCAAACTTTTGACTTGCTACTGCACTTTGGCGTTTTTGCAATGAATTGTTAGTTGTAACGGCCAAGATCAATTCCGATTCATCTTACAAGCAACCAACAGATAAAAGGGATCATTACACATTTAGGGATCTTTAGGTGAATGGCAGAGAGAGTGATTGTGATAGAATTCAACCAGACTATACTCCTATGTTTAGCAATTTGATGTCAGACCATAAAACCTGGGTTTATTTTGTAAGCAATTTTCCATTGTTGAATAATATATTTGGTTGCGTGATTGGGCAGTTCAATAGAATTCCTCGATCTTGATTGCATCAGAATCTTACTAAAATAGTTATTGATGCCAAGTCTGGTGTGAATGTACTTCTTGAAGACACTTGGAGAAGTCTAGTAGGCTAACCATTTGGCCTCGAAATTTTCAACTAGTGGGCACAAACTAGCAAGAAATCAAGATACTAGGGCTTTTAATTCCCAAAAGGTACTTATTGGAACTCAAATATTTCTATTGAAGTTATAGTCATCTCATTACGGAAGAGAGCATAAAGTGCATTGTTAAGTCAATATTGGCTGCTTGCAACCAAAGCCAACAACTAGAAAACACATATACACTTAATTAAAAACAAGGGCAAAAAGTATATAATTAATCTAAAGAATCAAGCAATAAGTGAGGTAGCAAATTCCTTGAATTCCTCGAATTCGAACTCCAAAGAAGAATGGACAAAGAAGCATGGTCAAGGTCCCATGGAGCCAAACACCAAAGGAATTTTGGAATTGCATTTGTGTTTGAAAGATAAAACAAATTCCCTTCATGGCTTGTTCTACAGGAAAATAGGAAGTATAAAGTATTTTCATCAAACAGCAATTTTATTGAAGCCATGAAGATTAACAAAGAGGAAGAAGGATTGCATGATAACAAGAAACAAATGAAGAACAATTCGTGTGTGCTAGACCAAATAAATGGTTTGCAAAAGGTGGAAGCTTTGAATATGATTGATTTCAATGTTCTAGAAGTGGCACCAAAGGCAACCAATAATGAAATTAATGAAGGTACACCTCAAAATAAGAAAATAAGAATATTAAAGTTCTTTTGATTTGAAGTCTACATATACATGTGTTACGAATGTTACAAAGGAACCTACTTGGGTTGTATATTTTGACACGGCATCAAAGTCATACCAAAGCAAACTTTACAGGAAAATTATGGAAAAGAAAAGAAGTATAGTACAAACAGTTGGACAAAAAAGTAATGAAGTCAAAGAGGAAAATAATAGGTGGGCCCCACATGAGAAAAACAAAAAATATAAAGGAGAAAATAATATAGCAATGGATAGAAAAAGGACAAATTAATTAAAAAAAAAAACGCCTTTATTTGCTCAACATACGGCATACTTGAAGGAAGAAAAAATTAAAAATGATGTTATCATTAAGGGAAAATAGAAAAATTAAACTATGAAGTTCCTATTTTTTACAGTCCCTTAAGGCAATCAAAGGAGAAGGGAATTAAAATCAATAGATTTTTTACCATACAACAAGTTGTAAAAGACCCCACCATATGGCATCCAAAGGGGCAGCATATTAAAGGCAAGGAAATTACAAATTAAAAATTTAAAAATTTCTTTTCCCATTGTACAACAAAAAGAAACTAAAAAAATAAAGTTCATATAGTATGGCCCTCATAGGGGATGCCTATTAAATTTTAGGATTTTTCTTATAACGTACAACCACATCCCTTTGAGTTGTCCATATGATCTAATAAACTAACAAACAATTCTAAACCTACCATAAAACAAAGAATTAACCTTAAACTTCTTTTTAACCCTATCATATGACTTACAATATTAACCAATTTGACTTTCAACTTCCTAAAGTTTATTCATGTACTCGCATACAACCCACTCTACAACAACAAAATAAACAAAGAGAACAAGAAAAAGTACCACATTTTTACCGTATGGCCTTTCGAGGAAATATTCACCATACAAACTCTTTAGAATATTTCAATCATACAACTGCTTTCTCCTTTAAACCATACCTCTTTTCTTCTATTGTATATTAATTGTTTTCACCTATAAGACTGTTCAAACTTCTATTGTGCAAACAATAATTGTTTCTACTTCTACTATACAGTCTAGCACTTTCCAATCTTCTACCGCTGTTGTATGGTTTGTGTATCCTGCTGAATTACTTAGTGAATCTTCTCTTGCATCACTAGCCTACTACAACTGACTCCTCCTCAAAATATGAATTTGGCAAAACAGTGAATTCTTCCTAACTCGTGAATTGGGAGAAAGCACCTCTCGAGTCTATGAAAGAATTATAAAATATTTTCATGATCAAAATACTTTTGAAGTGCATGCAATACCTTTTGGGTTTAGAGATCAATAAGATGAAGCATTTTCAGGATCCAATATGCAGTACAATTGGGTTCCTTGTTTGTTTGGTCCTCCAACACAGTTAATTAAATTGTATCGCCACAAGCAAGTGCATTCTCCATGCATTAGCATGCATTCTAGATAAGTTGGTTCTACTAATTTCTGCATGTACTTCCATCTCTCGATGCTCAAAGATTTTTTGGTCAGTTTTCTTTTCTATTTCTAATTCAAACAGTCACTTCAAATCTTTGTCCTCATTTCGTTGTGGAATGTTCACTAGTTGTGGAATAATCACATTATGATTTAGCTATTCTAGCTACATGAGGGAGGCATCAACTTGAATATCCGCCGTCCTTTCCAACACCATCAACAGTTTGGAATACTTTCCTAGATATTATTTGATTTATTGTTTTTAATTGTCATCTAGAGGATAACTTTTCTTTAGGGAGATATGATGTAGTTAGCGTACAATGCCTTTGTTATATTTGGTTAATAGAGTTGGACTTGACTTTGTAATAATTTTTTGTCAGCTTTTAGGTAGTTATTAGGAGTCAATTGGTAGATAGTTGTGTTTTTCTTGGTAACTGTCAGGTTCTTTAAATAGACTTTGCATAGTCAGGAAAGGAGTGTGATCCTTGGCTGATCATCTATGTTCTACTTCTAAGGAGCTTCATACAAAGAAAAATATATTTCTATTACGATATCTAGTATGCATTGTTATTTCTGTTGTTTAATACAAGTATTACTTTTACAAATCAAAGTGTAAATACAAAATAGCAAGAATTTATAGTGTAGATTAGGTTAGTTTTTATTTGTGTAATGTCCCCTTCCATGGAGCAGCCAGATATGACCTATTTAGCCTATTTAATTCCTGTCAGCTAATTTTGGGCTATATAAAATAATAAATTAATTAATTAAATAAACTTGTCTAATAAAGCAAATTTTACGAATGACTTTACTTTAATTAATTTTGTAAAGTGACTTAAGTGAGTTAAAAGGGAAAAACTTAAACGTCAATTTATAAAGGTGCTTTAATGAAATAATTTAAGCGGGAAATTAAAAGGTCCCTTTAGGAACGTTCCTTGGGAAATTATAAAAAGAGGATTCGAAAACTCATTTGCTCATGCTTGTTATTTTTTTCTCTTGTTGACTTTGAGCTTCTTGTTGAAGCAAACCCTAAGGGAATCGGTTTCGGTAGTGAGATATCTACCCTAGCTGATTGTAGGTGGAATCACACAGGTTTCACGTAGGGATTCAACGACTGAAGATTAGATAAAAATTTTGGAGGTTTGCAGGCATAGAAAAAATATTATTTCTCCGATTCTTGGATGACAGTTTATTACATTATTTGAATCTCAGGGGCCATCTTCAGTAAGTGACAAGGAGATAATTTTGGAAGCCATATTAGAGGGATGAGCATTTGAAAACAATTTTATATTGCTAACGTGGGCACATTCCAAGATGAAGGACGATTGGAAAGCTTCCTAGCTGGTCACCACAGTAATTCCTTCGAGGCATTGTATTGTAGTGGAGTCGTGGGCTTTTGGAGCCTATTTCGTTGCCAGTCTTCACTTCTAATAGTAGTGTTGGGTTCATAGTTGGTGACAGCAATTTCTGAATGAGGTGCTGGTTATTTCCCTTGCTGGTGTCCACATAAATCTGCCAGGTGTTGCATTTTGAGGACTGCTTTGCGGTCTTGGGAGGCTCTGTGCTGGGCAATACAATTCTTGGTTTTGGCGTGTGGTGTCCAAAGCGAATACCTGTAGATTAGGTGTAGTCAAGCATTCTATGTGTTGTCTTATCACTAGCACTGACTTTGGAAGTTGGTTTCATATTCCCAAGCATTTCAGTCTGTTATATAATCAGGTCAGAACAATGTTTCTGCTTATTTTTGTAATCTGAAATCTAAAACAGCAGACTGCCATAATCTTCACATATATTCAGTTCTGTCAAATGTTTGCAAACTGTTTGTCACAATGTCCTCTTAAATCTATGAATGCCAAGTTGAAGTTTGTGATGGTAAAATATGTTATGATACCATTAAAACATTTCGACCAGTGATTACTTCAGAAATCTCTCTCTTATTCATATGCACATAAACTGTTTGAGGAAATGCCTAAACATCAATCTCAGTGAACATTGTAAAAGAAAAAAAATGGGAAGAAAATTTGTTCGGGCTATTACAATTTGCAATGAGCTTGCCCTTCTAATTTGAAGAGCAGGTCTACCACATATCTACTCCATTTTGTATCACACTAAAAGGTGCAAATTAAAATGCTAACACTCCTAACACATTTTTTGTTACCATACCGGACAGAGTGGCAGGGGGCTCAAGAAGCAAAGCCACTATCCAAAAGCCCAAATTAAAGCCTTTCAGGCCACAAGAACCTTTATGGCACATGGCATTTTTCATATTTTTACTGCTTTTAAACAAGCTCCAAATTATTTTTAAAATGCACTTTTTAGGTTAGGTTGGTTACGTTTTTCTTCTAGTAAATGGAAGGACTGTAGAAAGGTTGAAAACGAGAAATATAAAAGGCATACCCCAATTTGTTGATTACTAATTTACTTGTTCATTTTTGTTTTGAAAGTCTGAGATTTAGTTCCTAATGTGTGAAATTGAAAAAATGATGAAAAAAGTAATTTTCTATTGACGATGGCAAGGAGTTTATTAAAAAACTGCCAAACCAAACCACATTTTTGGCATTTTTTAATAAACTATAGGTATTTGAATGGAAAACCCAGTCAAAGGAAAAAACCATCAGGCTGGTTCAAACCAGCATGGCCAACATGCTAGGCCACCATTAACTGCAGGTTTCCACTTTTTTTCTTCTATGATTTTTGATGATTCTCCCAATGGAATATACATGGATTTTATAGATCAATCATTCACTCAAAGTCTTAAGGGCATACCTACACATCAACAAGTTGGCTATGGCATGATTCCAAATTCTTGGTTCCCAGCTCTTAGGGATCTTAACTCTTAAGGGAGATAAAGGCTAAAATTAGGAATGTGACTGAATTTTGTTTTCTGAAATGTGCCCCTTAATTTTTCTTTGAAATTTTACCCACAACAAGCGCCCGTTATGGATTAGCCCAAAATATAAATCAGCTGAAAGTAACCTTCACCAAGAATGTTCACCAAGATCCTTTGAAAGGCGAAGTGCTAGCATATGGGAAGGGATCGTTAGCAACAACTGAATTGAATTACAAATTGGAAATGAAGCACGTGGAGAATCCGACCATGAAGATTCCACGCCACCACTTATTCAATGGGGGGGAAGATATTACAATGAAGAACAATTCATCCACTTTCCAGCAGGCATCCACATAGCAGTGGGGATTCTCCACTTAATAGTGGGTGAGAAAGAGAGATACAAATGTGTATTCTTCCACACTGGCAATAAACCATCCAAAGGTTACAATGTGTGCATTAAAATCACAAAGTAAATGCAGTAGTATGAATAACTGAAATAGTACTACTATTCACAGCCTTACAATGCAAATTATCTGCAAATTACAAGTGTTAAAGATGTACAATCAAAGCAAAGTGATGAGAGATGATTTCCCAAGCTTCTAACCTTCTCAACTTCAGTATTACAAGCCAAAATCTGAACTATTGAAATTCTGATATAAAGAACAGCAAACTGTAGTTTCATAACTAGTGACTATACTAACACCAAAATGCATATTACTCTCACAAACTCACACAATGCACTTCAAAACTGAAACACAATGCTTCCTAAAGGCAAGGCGACCAAATAACATGAATTAAGCAATGCAAAGCAGCCACAAATGAAAGAGCTTGAATCCCAATGCAGCTATGGAGATGGTACGACCGTAGGAAGAAGGTGACCTCCCTTAAAAATTGGAGACTCAAAGATAAAATCTGAAACTTCACCCAAAGGGTCGCCACAAGCATAGAAAATGATTAGCCAAATACTCACAACCAAATAAAAATCACTCAAAGAGTTGCAAATGAAAATCTACTTTGACCATGATTGAACCGGCAGCTCAAAACTGGAAATTATTACCAAAATTCTCTAATGTTGAAGCTCAATATGCACTTCTAAATGAAGCACACTCCCAATTGACCATCTAGGGAACCATAGTTTCAGGCCTGAAGAATAGAGTAAATACTAAGCTCCCCCTTAGCGAGGTTCTTAAATCAATCCAACAGCATATCGATAAGTTTAACAATGAATACCAAAAGAATGAGAAAAGCCCTGCTTTTATAGAACTGGAGGTGACTCTTCAACTTCTTCCTTTTCCCTCCAAAAGGGACGCCCAAAGCACTTTTGAATTATTTTAATTTTTAAAACACTCTTATTCCTCCATCTTAGGCATTCAAGTCTTAAGGGAAATAATTTAACTGTGGAAATATTAAAAACCTTCTCAATTAACAACCACCTTTTAAAACAACTTTAAGTCATTAATACTAGGCCAAGGGGGCCAACAAGCAATTATAACATTAATGACTTAGAATAAATCATTTTACCCAAAATGAGCCTTGAAAAGCTGAAAGCCAAATATGCTCCAAACTACTCTGCCCGAAATGGAACCTGAACTGACTATTGATGCTACTACCCAAGATGGCACTGCCAAAAATAGAGCTTACTAAAAATAGTAAACTTTGAAAAGTTGCCCAATAAATTTGCATGTCATATCACTGCGAAGCTTTCTGAAAACCTAGAAAGAATCTGCAATCCAAATTTCGAAACTTCAATGTACAAGCTAAAAATAGCAAGTGTCGGGAAAGGTTGTCAGATGGAGATCCATGTTACGTCATCCCGAAGCCTCCTAAAACCCAGAAAACTCCACCAGACATGCATCAAAAACTCTTACATGCAAACCTTCAAAAATGCTTCAGAACCCCTATAAAATAGGAAACCCTAATTTTACCTTTGACTAGCCTACAGGCTTCTGGAAATAGGCTATCAATCACCGAAGAGCGTATGGCTAAAATGGGGGCATTACATTTTCCTTATTTCCACAACTTGTGTTCTCTCCTCCCTACGAACCAAGATCTATATTAACCATTTCTATAGGGATGATATATCAGTGTATCACTAAACAGATTGAAAAACCAAATTTATTTTTAAAAATGCGTTTAGAGTTATTTGTAGGTTTTGACACATTGAAATGCCAATGGTATCGTTCTACTTAGCTACCCAGTTTTAAATCTATTGTAATTGTGTGACTTGAAGGGCACAAAGATATACTGAGAGGGGGGGCGAGTGGGGGGGTGAATCAGTATATCAACCAACTTTTACCCTTTACAACCTTTATCAACTTCAAACTCTAACACAAATCAACTATGCAAGAATATCTCAATATGAACAAGTTGACACCGAGATTTTACATAGAAACCCTTTCGGGATAAAACCACGATACAAATAATGTACTTTATGAATTATATAAGCTTTACAATGAATGTAAGCACCAACCTACAAAGAGCACCAACCCCTTAAACTGATTTAGTAGGCACCAACCTGCAAGGAGCACCAACCCCTAACGTTCATAGGCACCAACCTACTAGAGGCTTCAACCCCCACTTGCCAAGCACCAACTTAGCAAAAATAATAACTTAAAGAACAATGTTCCACCTACAATGTTGCTTCTTCAACGGATGATGGACATTACAATCTTCTTCATTTATTACCACTCTTCCTCTTGAATTTATCTTTCTTGAATGATATTCACATAAATCAGCATATGATAAACTCACTTTTCTTTCACATCCAAATCTGCCTCTTATATTCTCTTCATACAAATTTGCCTCTTATATTCTCTTCATTCAAATCTGCTCAATACATACACTCTATCTTCTTGTGTCTTACCCCTGTAATAGATGATGATCTTTTCACAAATCTGATCCAAGTTATGTACTCTTTCCTTTACAAACTGATCATATACATGTACTCTCTTTTTCACAATTCTGATCTAAATCAAGTACTCTGTATCTGAACCTGCCCTTGATCTGCTCTTTATCAGATTATATCATTGAAAGCTTTGCTTCTCAACTCACACTTCTTCTTTGTAATGTAGGTTGTCTCTTTAATGCTCACACAATAGAATTTATCTTCTGATCTTGACTCTTCAAATGATATTCATTCTCACTCTCACACAACTCTGTTGTTCTGATTTTACATAGCCATTACTCTATTCACTACTTGAATAATCTGCCTTTATGTCTGCAATGTTTCTATGAATGGATGCAACCCTTTGAAATGGATACAACCATTTGAACAATCATGTCTTTCACTAACAAATCTGCATTACCTTCTTACAATCTCCTTATATAATCTACAAATAATCTTCTTAAACTTTGCTTTTCATTTGTTTGGTGTATATGATATACTTCTATGTCTTTCACACCACTTTTCTTCAAATCTGTTTGTTCCTCTTTTCAATTCTGCTCATAATGTTTTCTCACAACTCAGAAATATATGTCATTGTGTTGCCTCTTCCTCTTCCTTATGCTCAAAAAATATTTCATTGAATTCATGTCATTAAATGAACTCCTATCTTCTTATTTTTATATGTCTTCAAATGAGGGTAAACGACATACCCTTTTGCAAAGATCACCACTTTTTAGAATAGATACATCTCTTCAAAAGAAATTGCTGCTCTCTAAGAAAATCATGTACTTTTGCAAATAATAATTGCTGCCTTAACAAATGACTTTGTCTTCTAACAATTTGTCTCATATGGTTTTGTCTTATTCACTTTGTCTTTTAGTGATTTTGTCTTTATCTACTCGTCTTTTTCTGATTTTGTCTTTATGTGACTTTTTGTCTTTTTATTAAAAATATGAATCGTTGTTTTTCACTTTTAATTGCTTCTTTCTATAAACACTTAATCACTACTTTAACTTTTATTTGTTTTGTTGTTTATTACCCAACTTTAATTGCTGCTATCTTAGAATGATTGTTGTTCCATGTTTGAGACTCACCTTCAGATTTGCATCCTAATTTTGTTCATGTCTGAATCTACTTATTCATTCTTTACAAATCTGCTCATAAGTTCTTCAAACATTTGCTCATAAACTCTTCCATATGTCTTCTTGAAGGTCTGTCATACATCTCTAAATCTGTTGCTATCAACCTGCTACACATGGATAATAGTCTTGCCAATAATCCTATCCATTTCTTTTTACATCAATGACAACATTTGTCCTCTCGTATTTGACAACATTTCCAACATGACCTACCAAAGAGAAGCACATTATGGCTTCAAATATGAAAATTGCTGATGACAAAGATCAAATAGAAAAATCTAGAAAGATTATCCAAGTCTTAAAGGAATAATTACAAAAGCAAGAAACCAATTGAAGCAAAAGCAAAAGCAACATTGATTAGAGAGAAAATTCCAAGAAGCACGTTGAGTATAATAACTACAAGGAGGAGATTGGGTGTAAAAACTTCTCCAACCTTACAAAAGCTTTTTATTTTAAAAGCAAGAACAAAAGAAAAGCTTTCTTAAAAAATTTCTCTTCCATACCAAGTCCAGAAAAGCATGGCCAAGTTCTTGACATATTTCATGTCTTTTTTGAAGTAACTTGAAGGAAATTCTCTCATGAATTCTCTAATTCAAACAAAAATTGGCAATCTGAGTTAATATCTAACTAAGTGATTAATATATTACATTTAAAGGAATATTACCAGAATATCAAACTGTCACCTCCATTGAAAATTTACAGCTATATACATGCCCAGAAACTTGTAATAAATCATTGCATAATTAATATAATAATTGCATATCTGTTATTCTTTCACTCCATTATCAAGCATTTCACTACTCTCATATCCATCCAAGACAGCATTTTGACAATATAATAAGGGAAACCATATTACAAGTGAAAAATAGATACAGATTCCCTATTTACCTGCAAACTTACATGAGCAATATCTATCAAGTAGCGATAAATATAATGAGGCAAATCATGAATAAGCTGGACAGGAAGTTGCATGCTTCTGGAGCTGAGAACCACAACTACCCTAAGCAAGGTGCAAGTAATATCAAGGGATGGTTTCTGAGCCTGTATTTTACAGAAATCAACTTTACATGGTATTAGTCAGGTGACCATTAACAAAAAAAAATCTGCATGAGCAAAACAAATGCTTAAGAAAACAAACAAGAAAATGCCATACATTATAGATGGTAATCTGCTACCATCATCAGAAAATACACATTAAAATACAGAAAACATTTATGAAATTTCACAAATATTCATATGCACTTTTACAAGGAGCATATTGTTAGAATTTAGTACTTGACATATTTAGTTAATAATAAATAAATTAACATGACATTGTTAATTTAATATATAAATTAGGTTTTGGTAGTTATATTCCCGTAACTAGTTTTATACAAGAATATTGGCCTTTCAAAGGCAATTTTATGTAATAGATTTAGTAGTGTAATGTGAACGACGGTTTTTTAATTCGAGAGCAATCTTGTTTTTTCTCTCCCATTCAATACAGTATCAGAGCAGGTTTTCTTGACCTCTTTGTTTGCCTTCCATTTGTTTGTCTTCATCCAAAACGGTTCATTCAAGGGCCAAGCAGTGCAGACCACGAGTAATGTTTACTTTGCTAGGTGGAATGCAACGTACTACGTACTACTAAAGTAAACTAGACTATATGCAGAACATGGAATAGAATAACAGAGTGGAAAACATAATATGCTTGAATCATGAGATGCTTATATTCATTTCCAGCAAATATCAACATGTACAATCATAGAAGTATTAACAGTACTATCAGCCATGAACATCATAACATGTCTCCCGACTACAGAAACTGAGTACATATAACGTTCGGCGGTGGTTGAGCAACCAACCGTCGTGACATTTCATAACAACCCGCTACCACTAATCGGGCCTTAGTTACCCGAATGCACATGACATTTATTACATTAATTACTCCCGCTACAACTATAGTTTTATTGAAATATAACAACTGGCCGACTAGGGCCGACTACACTATAGATATTTGACGGCTTACATCATCCCCCCCACAAAAGAAGTCGTCTTCTAGACGACATGACAAGCAAAAAACAAGGAATGATGTTGTACAGAAAGCTAATGAGAGGAAGGGGGAAGCGGCGACTCCCTGGATGAACCGATGATGTCGAGGTGGTAGCCGAAGAGTGTTGTTCCTTCAATCGTTCACTTCCTTTGTGCATATTTGGAGCTGGCAATTGGCAAGAATCTCTCATTCCCTAGCGGATTTCACCATACGAGCTGCCTCCATCAGCTGACATTTGGATTTGTCTGCCTCCATGCTCCTAGTTGTCAACAATTCCTCCAACTCCTTGACTCTATGTTCCCACGCTTGCTCCTTATGTCGAGTCTCATCCTCCCTCTGTCGAGTCTCCTCCTCCAAACTGGTCACCTTGGCCTCCAAGGCCACTATTTGGGTCTCCTGTGAGCTAGCTATCTGAGTCTGCTCTGCCAACTGACTTTGCAAGTTCTTCATGGCAATTGTCAACTCATACAACATCCTATAAGCTTCTACCTTCCCTGCCACTGCCAACTCAATGGACAACATCTGCCTCTTCACATTATAGAAGACATCACGGAATGCTAACTCAATGTGATAGAGGTTCTCCAAGACTCCAGCATCCCTTCCTACCAACCTCGGTGGTTTGCCCCACCATGCTCTGTGCATTGTCGGGGTCTCGCCTACCGGCCAACCCTGGCTAATGAAGATGCGAGTAAACTCTGCCTCGCACCCCATCTGTACAAACCCTGGGATCCGCTGCACCTCCTAGCCCACCAGTGGGGATCAACCAACTTTGAGCTCCTTCGAGATGTGTCCCACCCGCATCATTACCCGTCCCATGTGTTGGAGCTCCTCTACGTATCTCTACACTGTCCCCAAAGGATCTGATGGATCCGGTTGTGATATCTCTACCACATAACCGCCAAACTCGCTAGAATCATCCTCCTCCTCACCAAGTGCATCCTCCTCCTCTTCGCCAGGTGCTAATGGTGCCTCCTCATCCACCACAGGGGTCTCCCTCACTATCTGCTCATCTTGCTCCTGTACCACTGTTGTTGTCTCTCCAGCTACGTCTATCTCGTCTGTAGTCATTGGCGGCTGCTGGTGCACCTCCTCTGCTATCCTCGTAGTATCACTCTACTGGGTTTGAAGAGTTGAGCCTCCAACATCCGTATCACCGGCCAACCCTTCTGGAAGGCTCTTGACAGGCGACTTAGCCAGCTCCAATGTGAAGCCCACTGATCCCAGCCAATCATCAATCTGGGCCACTCCTAGCGCTCTTGGCGGTGTAACAGGAGGAACTTTCTCCTGCATTGTGATTGTTCCCCAAGTCATTGTTAATGGTATTTCTGGTGCTGCGGTCGGGGTGGATGATGATGTTCCTGCCAGACCTGGCGGTAATACATCTCCTACAGTCGGCTCTAGCAATATCTCCCCTGAATTCGCCAACCCTGGCAGTACCTCTACTGGAGTTGTCGATCCTGGTAGTGTGGCTGTAAATCCTAGTAGTGGCACTATATGGCCTGAGATATTTTGTCGCTACCACAATGCATCGGCATCGATGTAATTGACTCACCTTCAGTCACCCAATAAAATCCAATCCTCATCGTTTGAACAACTCCTGTGGTTGGGATGGATACAATGGCATAAAATCCCACTTCAATGGTTTCCCTACCCTCTGGCAGGTGTCGCAGCCTAACACCCACTCCCATGCATCTGTGTGCATCGTTGGCCACCATAGCCCTATGAAGAAAACTTTTTTGGCCGTAGTATCCGAGCCCATGTGCCCGCCAGCCAAACCCTCATGTGCTTCCTTCAGTGCACCGAGTATCTCCTCTTCTATGATACATCTTCGGAGGATCTAGTCGGACCCCATCTTGTACAGCAAGCCATTAATCAATTGAAATGTCTTACTCTTCAATACAAGCTTCCTTCTCTCTGTTGGTGCCATTTCCTTCAAGAATGTAGATGTAGACAAGTATTCTCCAATATTTTCATACCATGAAGGGAGTACTGCAATCAAAAACAGGTGCACATTTGAAAAATCTTCGTTCACTCCTTCTGCAGGTTTGCTCGACCATATCCTTGACAAACATGGCTCTTCCTCGGCCGTATGATGATAGTAAATGTGAATTCTTGGAGCAATAGTAGCCACCTACTCACTCTCCCTTGAATTATCTGCTTGTTCACCAAATACATTAGGGTTTGGTGGTCTACATAAAAGGTGAATGGTGTGGCTAGCAAATAATGCCTAAATTTTTGCACGGAGTAAACCATCCCCAGTGCTTCATGTTCGGTCATACAATAGTTTCTCTTTGTTCTTGAAAGTAGCCAACTCACAAAAAATACTAGGTGGTCCAACCCGTGTGCTCCTACTTGTGCCAGTGTCGCTCCGATGGCGAAATTAGAAGCATCCACATGTACGTGAAACTCCTTGTTCCAATCCAGGTACGCCAATATGGGTGAACTGATCAGTCGGTCCTTCAATTCATTGAAGGCTTTTTCTTGTTCTTCAACCCATATGAAAGATTGTCCCTTCCTTGTCAGTAGGTCAAGAGGGTACAACATTTGTGCGAAGCTTTTGATAAACCTCCAATAGTACCCTACATAGCCGAGGAGGGACTTTACACCAATGACATTCTCCGAGCCCTCCATCTGTATAATGACTCTTACTTTGTCTGGATCAGTCTTCAATCCGACTTTGCACACAATGTGTCCTAGTAATTTCCCTTATGACACCATGAACCTGCATTTCCTTGGGTTCAATGCGAAGCGGGCTGCTCTACACCTCTACATGCACTCTCTGAGAGCCTTCAAATGTTTGTCCTTGTCACTGTAGATGGACCAGTCGTCGAGGAACGCCCTGAAGTTGCCCATTGACATCTTGTCGAAGATGTGCAAAATTATTCTCTCGAACTGGTGCATTACACAACCCGAATGGCATTCGGTTGTACGCGTACACCCATCCTCGACCACAAAAGTTGTCTTCAACTTGTCTTCTTCCGTAATATAGATTTGGTTGTATCCACAGAACCCGTCCAAGAATGAGTACATCGCATGCCTGACGACCTCTTCCAGGATTGTGTTAGTGAAGGGGATTGGGAACGAGTCTTTGATAGTCACCACGTTCAAACACCGAAAGTCAACACATATCCGGATCTGCCCCGGTTCTTTCTTCAAGGAGATGAAAATCGGTGACACCCACTCGCTAACTTCCACTTTGAAAATGATGCCCGCTTCCAACATCTTCTCGATTTCCTCTTGTACCTTTGCGGCATAGTTTTTATTCATCCTGTAAGGTCTCTTTTGTATGGGTTGGACTCTCGGTACGAGAGGGTATGCACGCACAGCTCCAACAATATGCCCTTCAAGTCCTTGTACGTCCAGGCGAAGGTATCCTTGTACTCCATGAAGATTTTAAATGTCGTCGCCTTTAGTACGAGGTCCCAATCATCACCGACGAGGATCTCCTTAGGCTTTTCTTGTTCACAGAGGTTCACCTTCTTTAGTGTCAATTCCTCGTACTTGATGAGCTTGTCTCATTCAAGCTTATGAGCTGGAGTCTCATCCAATTCTGTCGTACCTTCTTTATACTCGACATACTCTAGCGGGAATATCTCACTGGTCGAGCCCTTATCTTCTTCCTCTCCCCCTTCTCTGATTTGTAACATGTTGCAATCGAGGTGAAAACTTCATAATCCTCTAATCTGCCAATGAAATAACCCATTCAGTGAACCGGTCTCGTCCTCTGAGCAACTTCCAATTTCCAGTACACCTTCCTCATTCAACTCCATTATCTTCCCTTCATCAACATCCGACCCTCTGTCCGATCCTGATCCTGAAGACGCCAGTTCTTCACTGACCACCTAATTCTTCAAATCAATAGTGTACTTCCTGTGGCTCTCGATCGAGAGCGTGTTTCTCTTCCAATTATGATTCACCTTCGCGGCAATCAGCCATCCCCGTCCCAACAATGCATCGTACGCCTTTTTCTCCATAGGATGACGACGAAATTTAACAAGAACTGTTGCGTGTCGATCAAAACTTTTTGTGCCATTAAAGTACCGAGAGGTTTGATGCTATGCTGGTCCGCTCCTACCAAGTGGAATGTCGAGGGCCAGAGAGTTGGCTTGCTCAAGCATTTCCATGTCTCCTCTGGCTGGACATTCACCTCAGAGCCTTCATCAACAATGGTGTTGGAGAGTTTCATCCCCAAGATTTCCATCTGTACGACCATCGGTTTCCTCCCGACACTTACAGCAAGTAGCATTGGGTTTGTGGCCTCTCCTGTCGGCTCTATCATATTTTCGTTCGTACCTGCTGTGACCTTTTTCACACATCACCCCATTCAGATGGGGACCCCCTAATTTTTGCTCCATTCGGGTCGTTTGGCTTTGGTTCGTGCGTCTCTCTCTCTATCTATGGTCCTTCTGGGGATGTCATGTCGTTTGACCTAGGTTGAGGTATTGGTTAAGTCTGTGTAATTAGGGTTTTCATCCTTCAGGCTTATTTAAGGTTAAACCAGATTATAAAATTGGAATCTGAGCTTAGTACAGCAATCACAAGGCTTCCAGCAGGGTCCCATTAAATTTTCACTGTATTCCGGCAACTTGCTATTTTTAGTAAGTATTAAATTTGGGACTATTTTATCGAAATTTTGGAATTCTGTCAGTTCCACCACATTCAGGTAACATCAAACTGCTTGCACGTAAATTTTGAGCCAGATCAAACAACTTGCTATTTTTTAGCAGTTCAGGCTTCAGGAGCCATTTTCAGGGGCCAAACATATGATTCTTCATTGCATGTCTAGAGATTACTTCTGGGTTTCTCGAAACCTTCGCAGCGATATAACATGCAAACCGAGACGACCACTTTCAGAGTTCAGCCTTCAGAGGCTATTTTTAGGGTTTGCATGCGGAGTTCTCTAACGCATGTCCGGATATTCCTTCTGGGTTTTTCAAGAGCTACGCAACAATGTGACATGCAAGTGGAGAAGATCAAATTTCGAGGACTTACTATTTTTAACCAGTGCATGCATGCAGACCAGTTTTCTGGGTTTTTCTGGGTTTCTTGAGACTCCACGGGCAATATAACATGCAAAACCATCCGACAATGGATGAGTCACTTTTCAAGCAGTTTCTATTTTTAGCAGGTACACTCTGGCAGCCGCCTAACACTCCAGTTCAGCAAGCAGAACGACATGCAGAAGGAACGAAGTCAAACGGAGACCGTTCGGGATACATGCAAGTCAAATTAGGGTTTCAACTTTTATAGGGGGGTGAAATCCAGAAAGAGTCAAAACGAAGTACCCCACCCATGTCAGCATACTTCAAGGCACTTGCTGGCAAAATTTGAGCAGAATCGGAGAACTTACTATTTTTAGTAAGTCAGGGCACGGCTATAAATAGCAGGTCTGCACCCGAGGTTGGCATCAAAGCGACACTCAAGTTATCAGGATCAGGCGTTGCAAGTTTCAGGTCAAACAAAGCTACTCAAGTCAAAGAATCAAGAACTTACTATAAATAGCAAGTGGTTATAAATAGCAGGTCAGGGCAGAGGATTGGCAAAACAGGTTCACAAGGCAGAGAGTATCATATGGTGAAATTTTCAGGCAAACCGGAGCTATAGGGGTCGAAAATCAAGGGACTTTCTAAAAATAGCCTGACTTGCCCAAAATAGACGGTGAAGACGAAGGCAGGCAGAGGTATAAAAAAAAATTCTAAGTCTGGAAAATGAAATTTGCCTAGTGAAAATGCGCCCCAGTCAAGGTGATGAAGACTTAAAATATTCTAAGTATGGGAGACGAAAGCTTATGTGTGAAAATGCGCCCACCTCAAGATTGATAGCTTAAAATATTCTAAGTGTGAAATTGGAAGTCACACATGCCAAATGCGCCTTCACTTGAAAGTACCACCCTTGAAATGCGCCCACCATGGAGACTTCTTGAAAATCTTCTAAGGCATTGAGAATTTCCTAAGGCATTGAAATGAAAGTAGCCACCTCTATTTGCGCCCTCATCTTGAAGCCCACCATGCTATTTGCGCCCAAGGGAGTTGGTGATTAGAAAAACGCCTAAGGCATAAGATGGAAGTTCCCCTAGTGAAATGCGCCCATGATAAAGATCAAAGCTTCACTAAGGAAATGTGCCCAAGGTTATTGGAGGCCTAAAAATGCCTAAGGCATAAAGTGAAAGCTTCCTAGGCAAAAAGCGCCCACCTCCAAGAAAGGCAATGGGAAGGCTAAAAACGCCTAAGTATGAGAATGAAAGTGGCTACCTCCAAAGGCGCCCTCAAATGAAAGCTCTCATAGCCATATGCGCCCACCCCCAAGAAAAAAAAAAGTGAAAAATGCCTAAGGCATGGAATAGAAGCATACCCTATCAAATGCGCCCTTGTGCTAGGAGGGGTTAGGCCAAAATAATTCTAAGGCATAAAGCAAAAGTAGCCATGGCAAAATGCGCCCTCAAGGTAAATGGTGGTGGGAAATTCTTCTAAGTGTCAAAGGTGAAAGTTGAAGATGCACCCAAGGATATTGGAGGCCTAAAAATGCCTAAGTTCAAAATGAAAGTACCACCTCTAATTTGCGCCCATGAAATGAAAGTGGACATGGCAATATGCGCCCAAGATTGTTGGAGGCTAGAAATTTCCTAAGGCACAAAACAAAAGTATCACCTCCAAAATGCGCCCATCTAGTGTTGAGGGATCTTCAAAATTCGCATAAGTCAAAATGATAGTGAAGGCATCAAAGTGCGCCCAAGCTGAAGTGGAGATGAAAAATATGCCAAGGCATGGCGAAATGGAAGTGGGCTATGTCAAATGCGCCCAAGTTGAAGTGATAAGAGCCTTGAAAATCTCTAAGGCATGAAATTTAAAATTCAATGAGAAAGAAATACGCCCAAGGAGTAAGGATTTAAATTTACTTCTAAGTATGTGCGCGAGGGGTCCAAGAATAAAATATACCAAGGGTCGAGTACGCCAGAAGTATGAAAGTGTTCAAAATATTCTCTAGGTGAGATAAATATTTCACTAGAGAAAATACACCCTTGGTATGATTACGAAATTTTCCAGAGACATTTAAACAGGATGAACAACTTGATGAAATATTTTCTAAGTAAAAAATTAAATGAACCCATTTAAAAGGCACCCATGAGTTGACAGAGTTAAAAAATTAATTTCCTAAGGGAAATTTTAATATTTTCAGAGGAAATTCGTTTTGCCTAGATTATTTTCCTAACGGAAATTAAATCTCAGAGGATGAGTTATTTCGAACAAGCAAGTGATTTTAAATCACCCGGAGTTGAATATTTTAAAGAGAAAATTTAAAATGTCTAAGGCAAATTTTATGAAATTGAGGATTTAAATGGCAGACATTTTAAAAGTTGGAAATGAATCTACAACTCCCACGAATTTTTTCGAATCAAATTTATTTAAACACTGCGAAGTTTTTAAAATGGAATTTTCAATCAAGTCAAGTGATTTTTCTCGCGAGTTGTTTAAATCACCAAGAGTTAACTAGCAGACTAGAAAGGAAAATTCAAAATTTGAAGAAGAAAGAATCTTCATTAATGGCAACTGCCATAATGACCGGCTAACGACTACCCCACTACTGCGCCTGAATTAGAAGATGCCGAACGGAGAAAGTGGAGAATTGATGAAGGTGCTAAAAATAACCCCAGCACTACTCAGCAGGATTCTTCGCGAAGAGTTATTTAAACAACTTCATTTCTTTCATTTCTTCACACGTTTCGAAGAGCTTGGAATTGCTGAAGTGAAGAATTTTGTGAGAGATCAAAATCTTTTTCGAAGTTGCTGAGAGTGAGGTTGGATTTTATTCTTCTAAGAGCGAAGTTGCTAAGGATTTTAATTCTTGAAGAGCTGGGAGGGTGTTGCTGCAAACTTCGAAATCATATACTGCAGTTGCTGGAGAGATATTTCCGGATTGCTGAAAGTTGAAGTTGCTACGGATTTTTGAAGTTGCAGAGGTTCTTGAAGTTGTTGGAGATTTTATTTATTCAAGCTGCTGAAGCTAGTTGCTACTGGAGTTGAGAAGAAATTGCAACAATCTCTCTTCATTTCTTCATTCTTCAAGTTGCTGAGGTTGAAAGTTGCGGAGGTTGGCAAAAGTTGAGGCGAAAGATTTAATTTATTTTGTGCTGAGAAAATAGCCACATTGCTGAAAGTTGTTGGTTTGCTGTAATTTTCTTCGCCAGTCAGAGTGCAGTTGCTGGAAGCTTCTTTATAAGCTCAGAGTTTTTATACAGTTGAGGTTTGGAGTTAGATAATTATGCTGAAGAATTTTATTTTCAAAAACTAACTCCACATCCGCAGCCGTCTCGGAGGCTATTTTATTTTATTAAAAATCTGCAAACTAACTTATTTTCAAAAACTAACTCCACATCTGCAGCCGTCTCGAAGGCTATTTTATTTTATTAAAAATCTGCAAACTAACTTATTTTTATTCTATCTTGTTCTTACAGATGGCCGGAGCAAAGGATGTTGCAGGAACAAGCAGAGCCGCAGGCAGAGCTGCAAACACTGAAACGGCCAAGGCTAGCTCATCCCGACAGGCAATGATCAAAAGGCTCGCCAAGTCATTTCTCCCAAAATCGGCAATTGTTTCAAAGTTGGCAGGATTAAGTGACACCAACCTCGGGTCATTTAATCTAAATGCACTCAAGTCTAGGATGTACGGATTGGGAGGCCATCAACCATCAGTCACGGCACATAACATCATGAAGAGTGGTATCTATGCAGCCGCTGGTTTTCCACCAGCAATTCAGTGCCCGGAGCTAATTATGGAGTGTGCGAACTACTACAAGCCGGAGCGTAGAACCATTGTCTCGCCGGATGGCAAATTGCTTGCCAACTTCACGCCAGATGCCATTGGAGAGGCATTTGGGATTCCTACTGCCGAAAAGATGCTATACAGATCAAAGGAGAGGGCGGATAAAATGTACTCCACCTCCTTCGAGAGGGTTGCTGCGGTCATCAACAAACTCTAGATGCAAAAGCCAAAGCCACCTCGCACTAGACTCCCAAAGCAGATAATTGCCGAAGATGTGAAACAGGAATACTGCGACTTGATGATGATGCTGAGCCGAATAAATGGGAGTGCACAGGCCTACTTCTTCAAGCCTTGGATGTTCTACTTCATCGAGATCATCTTGGAGGGAAAGGAGTGTGTTGACTAAGCAAGAATGATCAGTGATAACATAGATGAGCAGTTCAGGAGCCTGAGGGGGACGAAAACCTTTTACATGAGCTCGTATGTGATATATATGCTGGCAAGAATGACCAAGTACCGAGGGATTACATACAAGGAGCCAATAGGCTGTGCACCTGATCAGTTCAAAATCCATGAGGCCTGCACACAGTTGCATCTAACTAACCTTGCCAGTTACAAACGGGCTAATGATGCATTCACAATGCACATCACAAGGACCCTTTAGCGGAGAACGCAACAAAGAATATCCAAAGAGGCACAAGCATTGATCGAGGAATACGGATATTGGCTCATCCAATTTCCGAAATTCACTTACATTAGGCTGCAGGGGTTCACTTCGTATCCATACCGGCTACCGAGGTACCGCACCGATCACATTATAATGCTGGAAATATCTAGGCAATTGATCGCCTATGATAAGATTCAGAAAAAGAAGAAGGGTGCACTGGACTTTCCTATTGCCATGGGAAATTCCACTGAGGTGTGTCCCTCCTTGCAGGCAGCTCGAGAGGCAGAGGATGAGTTGCAATTCTATCATCTATCATATCACACAGGCAGACAGGATTTCGATCCGTGCAGAAACATCCGAATGATACAGAACGTCGAATACCGACACAAGGCCCACATTGAGGACTTTTGGGCAAATGTTGTTGATGAGGTTGAGATACGGAAAAGGATGTTTTCCAAGCTTCCCCTCAAATTGATCAGGGAATGTGAGATCATTCCAGTTCCCGACCAGGTGGAAGAGGATGTCAACGTTATGCAACCCGACTATGGTTCGGTCAGGGATACTTCAGTCCCACCACCTGATTGGTCTGAGCTAGAAGTCATGGACTTGGACACGCTCTCTATTCCGGTGTTGACTTTCACAAGGGCTTGGGTCGATAGACATGTATGCAGACTTAAGAGCAGATCGATCGCCCTTACTTATAGCTTGATGGGTGACCCAAGGCCGCTATCGGTGAGAAGGGGAAAATAGGTTGCTCAAACACCGGAAGCACAAGTAGAAGTACCAACCCAGCCGATACCGTTGAGGATGGAACAAGCATCACCTATGCACTCACAAACTCAGTCTTCGAGTTTGAGAGTGATTTCATTATTTGCTGATCAGAGGACAGGATTGGGTGAAGAGCGGGAGCTTGAGGAGGTAGATCAACCCAACATCCGAGAATCAGATAATATAGGCGTTAGTACATCCAGGGCTGGCCGACAAGAGGAAGAAGAGGAGACAGTGGCTGACACTCATTTCCAACAGATGTTGGACATGACATTGGAGGAAGAGGAAAACACAGAACAGGGGACCCAAGGGTCAGGAGATACACAGCTCGTGGAAGATGATGAGCCCGAGCAGACAAGTGCAAGAAGAGAAGAAGTACATGAGGTGGAGGCAACGGAAGAGCAGCCCCTTGTCATTTGCAATCCGCAGCAGACAGTGTCGGATTGGCTTTCGGACAGAATGAGAAGAGAAGATACGGATCCAGCCATCGAGATGGAGGAGTTCCTCGGGAGGATCAGTGCGCCACCAGAAAAGAAGAGGGCCAGGAAGTTTTCAAAGATCTTGACTGATGAGTCAAGCTCTCGCACACTTCAGGTGGTTGTTCCAAGAGAGGATTGTGATCGAACCGAGGAGAGGCCTGAAAATTACGTGATCACCACGGTAGAGTTGGGTCGTCCTACGGGAGCCCAAATTGTTGAGGAGTTCGATAGCTCCTATCAGGCATTGAAGGATCAGTTGCTCCGCACGGAGGGGAAGTATAAGAAATTGAAGAAGGAGCACAAAACCTTGATAGGATATGTGCAGAATGTAGCACGTCCAGGTGAGCCAGCAAACCCAACAATAGAACGCCCACCAGAGCTTCCGAGGGAGTCAGTTGTTGGCTTAGAGGATTTAAAGAAGATGGAAATGGAAGCGAACAAGTGGGTTAGCCATGTTCGTACTGAGACAAGGAAATTCATGGAGGACCTCGCCAATGCTTATCGGCAGGCCTCAAGTATTTTGGCACGGATTGACATAGTGGATCAGGCCTGGGGCGATACCCGCATCTATCAGACAAAGACTGTACTTCGTTTGGGGGCTTTGATGCATATACCTCTACAAACTTTGGTGGATGGAGGTGTGATTCAGGATGGTGACAGGTATGATTTCACCAGTTGGTACTCCTCGGTGGTCACAGGCCGTGGATTTCACGATGCAGCAAGGGCAGATTCAGCCAGAGTGAGGAAAGCAATGGGTAACATCTTGGAGGGAGTCCTTAATACATTAGAAGCCATATTTGCTAGAAAGTTGGCCCCAGAGGAAATAACTGCTGATGGCTTGAAAGACAAACTAGCTCCATTCTTCTCAGCTGCGAGGTCGCTTGTCCTAGATGACTTTGAGAATGTCTCCACTTTCTCCAGTATAATCCAGAATACCTAGGACGCCTTGGTGGCATGGAAGAAGTCTTACGCTCGGCACGGTCAAACGGTGGTGGTCTTGGAGTTCCAACTCAACCATATTCCACCGATTTCTGCCCAGGAGGTTGAGGCGGTATTGGCCCGATTGATCGAGTTTGCAGTCCGAGAACAAGACAATGGGAACGCGTTGCTTGATGAAGATCTTCTAGAAGAAGATAGTGGGCATTAATTGCTCATTATGGTTCCTGCAGGGGAGTGGAGAATATTCTGTGCATTTATTGCCCCACTCCCCTCAGTGGCAGTTTTTAGGGCAGAAACCCTAATTAGGGCATAGGTGGCTCGATCTAAGCCCTTTATTGCAATTGAATCCGAGCCGTCCGTTGAAATGGGCTAACTATAAAAGGGGCATCCCCCCTCATTTGTAATCTATTAGATTAGAACTAGAATTGAATCAGAGATAGAGTTGAGCTAGAGAATAGAAGGCATATAGCATTTAGCTTAGAAGTTAGCTTAGATTGAGGAGGAAAAGAAGTTTTCCCATTGAGGACTTTGTAAGAAGTTGTTGTGAACACTCTCATAATATAAAGATTTATCATTGTTTGGTGGTTCTATCTTCTATTGTGAGTAGCTAGCAAGGCTTGTTCGTCTTTCCAATTCAAGTAGATAGAGTAGAGTAGACTTTGTTTTATGCAAGCAATTGTTAATTGTGGAGTGTGGCGTTGCGATTTGAGCACATCTTCTTTCATCCATACCACTAGCGGGCTTACTGATGGTAAGTTCGTCTTGCATGGTCAACTGGAGTATTGGCACTTAACTTCAATTGTGGCTCATATGTCCGTATGCATCATAGTGATGGTATGAACATGTTGTGTCATAATTTGAACACCTTTCTCATCCTTTGAAGATTGCACCAACTTTGTCGGAGTTGTCCGAAAGGAGACGAAGCAAAGTCTGGTTTGAAGATTGTTTAAGTCGATTCTCGTCCTCCACCCTTTAGAAGTAGATTCGTAGAATTCCTATCCCTATCCCTTTTTAATTCAGTATTTCCCGGTTGATTTAGGAGTCAGGGCAATATTGTCAAATCATTCATATCCTAACTGCTTCACAAAACCGAACAATTATGTAAGTCCCCTTGAATATCCAGCATATTCACATTAGCCAACTGAGTCTATTCGCATTAAAGGAACCTTGGAGTTGAACGCATGAACTTTCACGCAATCTTAGCATGCGGGATACTTTGATCAAGAGAGAATAGAATGACCGTTGGGCATTTTTATTCTGTGTTGATGTTGTCATAAACAACACGTCAACAGGACCCCTCTGGGTATTGTCTGCAATGACGTTCATGAGTGCTACTCTTAGTTGAGGCATTGTTTATAGAAGGTTTATTACCTTGATTGGTACGGTTGTGTGAAGCATCTGTCGTACTATGTTCTTCTCGAACTCCGACTGCAACGACGTACTAGCCGCTTTGGAAGCTCTTCATTCATTTGGCATTGCCCCTTCCACTTCTACCCTGGCTTCCTGAAGTCTCTCTCTCTGTACGAGGATCCAGATAATTGGCCTTCTTCGTCTGCGCCCTTGTTGGTGCTAAGACTTCTTCGTCGACTACCTCCAGCATGTTGATGCCTTTCTGCTTCAGACAGTTGGTGTCTTCATGATTGCCAGCACCACACCATTTGCACAGCTTCCCCCCGGCACCTTAACCGCTCTGGCACTCCCTGGCAAAGTGAACCCATTCATTACATTTACGACACTGGATCATGGGTCTACCTTTGTTGTCGTACTAAATTTTGCTTCTTAACATATTATTTCTCCGATTGTTGTGATAGCCGCCAGGGGATGCGTTGTTGTTTTGAGGTTTCGGGGGGTGTGGTCGGAGGGGTTGCATGTTCCCCTTGTGTAAAGAACACTTGCAAACTTCGTGCTTTTAAGTTGTACAGGCACTCCTTGACAGAGTGTCCCATAACTTGGTAGATGTCACAAAACATTTTCTTCAAACAGTTCGCCTTTGTATGACCCTCTATCTTGCATTTGGTACACCATAGTTCATTCGCCTCCTTGGACCCTTCCTTATTGGCTTTCAGTTCTTTCATCATTCTCAACATGTCACGACGGAGAGCTTCTATGGTTTTTGATTCATCTTCGCTCTCCCCCGTACTTTCTTCGTCATCTTTCTTCTTCCCTCTGGAGGATGTCTTGCTCTCACTTTCGATGTCCATCACACTATTATATGCTTCAGTGTACGAGGATGGAAGTACCACCTTCATTTTCTTCTGTAGCGAGGGAAGCAGACCCTCAATAAACCACCTCTTCTTCAAGCCATCTGCTAGCTGTGACTCAAGTTTCCCTAGCAGATCTTTCAATTTCTAATTGTAGGTCCACACTCTCGTGCTTCCCTTGCTTGGTATTATAGATCTTCGCTACAATCTCGCTATCGCCCCTCGGGAGTTTGAATTCATCTTGAAATGCTTGCTTCAGTAACCTCCCTGTAGCTTTGTTTGCTTGGTCCAATTCTGAGTACCAGTCGATGGCACTATCCCTAAGTGTCGCCGAAAATGCTTTCACCTAGTGATTCGGATCATCCTATCCATTTGCTATCCAGATTGTTTCACATGTTTTGCAATGTCATACTAGATCTTCTGAACCATTCCTCGTAAACTTCGACAACTTCTGCCACTCAGGAGTCACCATTTTTCCTCGTTGTCCTTCTTGTCTATTGGACACGACTAGACTGGTTTCCTCGCTACGTTTTGGTGTGTCACTTGCACTCTCAGCCACATACGATTCACTCCCACGTCTTCCGTCAGCGTCCTCCACACCTTGAGTCTTGTTGACGTGTGTTTTATGACCACACCAACACAGAATAAAATGTCCAACGGTCACTCTATTCTCTCTTGATCAAAGTATTCTGCATGCTAAGATTGTGTGAAAGTTCATGCGTTCAACTCCAAGGTTCTTTTTCTCCCGAATAGACTCAGTTGGTTGATGTGAATATGCTGGGTATTCCAAGGGGACTTACGTAATTATTCAATTTCGTCAAGCAGATGAAAGATTTGACTGTGATGCTCTGATATCTAAACTAATCGGGAAACGCTGAATTTAAAAGGAATAGGGGGATAGGAAGTCTACAATCTATTTCTAAAGGGTGGAATGTGAGGACAGACTTCGACAATCTTCAAACCAAACTTTGTTTTGCCTCCCCTTCGAACAACTCTGACAAAGTTGGTGCAATCTTCAAAGGATGGGTAAGATATTCAAATTGTGATTCAACATGCGCACCCCGTCACAACGATGCAAGTGAACACACGAATCACAACCGAAGTTAGGTACTGATATTCCAGTTGACCACGCAGGGCAGACTTACCGTCAGCAAGCCCGCTAGTGGTATGGATAAAGGAAGATTTGCCCAAACCAAACGCCAAATTCCACAATTAACAACTACTTGCATAAAACAAAGTCTATTTTACTCTAATCTACTTGAATTGGAAAGACGAAAAAGTCTCGTCAACTGCTCACAATGCAAGATAGAATTACCAATCAATGAAAATCCTTATATTATGAGAGTCTTACACAACAACCTTTTACAAAAACCTTCAAAGGGAAAGCTTTTCTTTCCTTTTCAAACTAAGCTAACTCCTAGCTCTACTCTCTAACTTTTATCTCCAATTCTGTCTAACTCTATCTCTGATTCTAGTGTCTAATATATTACAAATGAGGGGGGATACCCTTTTATATCAAGCCCAGTCTAGTGGACGGCTTAGATTCAAATACAATGGAAGGCCTAGATTGAGCCACCTAAGCCCTGATTAGGGTTCTAGCCCTAAAAACCGCCACTGAGAGGAGTGGGGCAATGAATGCGCTGGAGATTCTCCACTCCCCATCAGGAACCACTATCTGCCATCAATGCACATCATCTCCTTCCAAAAGATCATCATCCAGAAGGGTGTTTCCTTTCTCCTTTTCGCTGGCTGCAAATCTGATGAACCTGGCCAATACTGCCTCAACTTCTTGATCCGAAATGGGAGGAATGTGATCCAACTAAAACTCTAATACTGTAACTGTTTGCCCATGTCGGGCACAAGATTTCTTCCAGGCAACAAGGGCGTCCTGGGTGTTCTGAATAATATTGGAGAACGTAGAAGTGTTCTCAAAGTCGTCCTGAACAAAGGTCTTCACCTCAGAAAATAATGGTGTCAATTTGTTCTTTAACCCATCTGCAGTCACTTCTTCAGAAGTCAGCCTCCTAGCAAAGATTGCCTCCAATGTATTAAGGACTCCATCAAAGATATTTGTCATGGCCTTCCTGACCCTAACAGAATCTGTCTGTGATGCATCGTAGAATCCCCGGCTTGTGACCACTGAAGAATACCATCCGGCGAAGTCATATCTATCTCCCTCCTGAATCACACCTCCCTCAACCAAAACCCGTAGAGGTGTGTGCATCAAAGCTCCTAAACGAAGAACAACTCTCGTTTGATAGATACAAGCCTCGCCCCAAGCTTGGTTGATTGCATCCATTCTTGCCATAATATCGGAGGCTTGCCGATAGGCATGTGCAAGGTCCTCCATAAACTTTTATGTTTCGACATGAATGTTGGCAACCCACTTGTCTGCTTGTTGTGCCATTCTTTTCAAATCTTCTAAGCCACTGATTGACTCTCTGGAAAATTCAGTTGGAAGCTCAATTGCTGGATTTTCTTGCCCACAAGGATGGGACAAGTGCTGCACATAGCCAATCAGTGTTTTGTGCTCTACCTTCAGTTTCTTATAGTTGCCTTCGACAAAGGAAAATCTATCCTTGAGTGCTCGATATGAATTATCGCACTCCTCAACCACTTGTGCTCCAGTAGGGCGGCCAAGTTCCACAGTTGTAATCACATAGTTTTCTAGAATGGCCTCATCCCGATCACACTCCACCCTAGGCACCGCCACATGCAAAGTTCGAGAGCTATCCTCATCTGTTGAGATTTTGGAGAATTTTTTGGCCTTCTTCGTTGGAGGTGCACTGATCCTTTGCAACAATTCCTCCATCTCGGCTGCAGGATCAGTCTCATCCACAGGATCATGTCTCATCCTGTCTCTTAGCCATTCCGGCACCTCCTGCAGCATATCTGAGATAACAAAAGGCTGCTCAACCTCGGCCTATACCTCATGAACCTCTTCCCTGCCTTCGTTCCGACAAGGCTCATCATCATCTATGGGCTCAATATCTCCCAAACTCTGGGCATCTTGATCTGAAGCAGCATCATCCTCAAGAGTGGCCTCAATTTCCTACCGAAATTGAGTATCAGTGGTTGTCCCCTCATCTGTCTCCTACCGATTTTCTTCTTTGGGCATGTTGATGCTGTGGCCCACTGATTCTCTACGAGGTGGTTGACTTGTCACTTGCACTGCCTGCTTTACATTCAATCCTTCCCTTTGATCAGCAAACAATGATACTTCCTGCATACTTGGAGAATGCGCCTGAGATGGTGTATGCACGAACTCCTCAATTCTTAGTGGCTCAGGTCGAACTGGCTCTTTTCCGCTTGGCTCTGTGAGGGGAATTGCTCTTCCCTTAAGTCGACTGACACGCCTCTCTACCCAACTCCGTGTGAATGTTAAGACTGGGATACAAAGTGTATCCAAGTCGGTAATCTCCGGCTCTGACCAATCCGAGAGTGGTAAAGGCGTATCCCTCACTGTTTCATAATCAGTCTGTACAACATTTATATCTTCTTCAATTTGATCTGGCACTGGGACAATCTCGCACTCCCTGATCATCACCAACGGTATCCGAGAAAACATCCTCCTCCAAACCTCGATCTCATCCACTGCATTTGCCCAAAAGTCTTCAATCTGTGCCTTGTGTCTGAACTCTTTGGACAATATCCATCTGATGTTTCTGTGGGGATCGTAATGCTGCCTACTGGTATGGTAGGAGAGGTGGAAGAATTGGAGTTCGTTTTCTGCCTCTCTTGCTACTTGTAGTGATGGACAAACCTCGTTAGAATTCCCCATGGTAATCAGGAATCCAAGTCCACCTTTCTTCTTCTTCTTTTGAATCTTATCATAGGCAATAAGTTGCCTAGATATCTCCAGCATCACTATTTTGTTTGTGGGATACCGAGGCAATCTGTACGGATAAGAGGAAAATCCTTGCAGCCTTATGTAGGTAAACTTTGGAAATTGGATAAACCAACATCCGAACTTCTCAATCAGCTCCTGTGCCTCTCTAGATATTATGTGGTGAGTCCTTTGCTGCAAGGTTCTCGTTATGTGCATGGTGAAGGCGTCATTGACCCTCTTGTAGTTGGTGGTGTTTGTCAAATGCAACTGCGGACAAGCCTCATGTATTCTAAATTGATGGGAGCCACACCCGATTGGTTCTTTATATGAAATTCCTCTGTACTTAGTCATTCGGGCTAGCATGTAGACAATGTAAGAGCTCATGTAGAATGTTTTTGTTCTCCTCAGACCACAGAGTTGCTCATGTATGTTGTCACTGATCATCAGTGCTCAGTCCACGTAATCCTTGCCTTCTTGCACCAAGTTGACATAATAAAACATCCAAGGTTCAAAGATGAACGCTTGGGGGGAGCCTCCAAATCTGCTCAGCATCATTATCAAATCACAAAACTCTTGCCTCAAATCTTCTGAGATTATCTATTTGGGCAATTTTGTGCGAGTTGGCTTGGGCTTGTTCATCCACCTGGTATTTATCAAATCAGCACACCGGTCAAACGTGGATGAGTACATCTTTTCAGCCCTCTCCCTTGTCTTATAAATCATTTTCTCATGGACTAGTATTCCGAATGCTTCTCCAATTGCTTCTGCTGTCAGGTTAGCCAATATCTTGCCATCTAGGGAAATGACAGTCCTCTGCTCTGAGTTGTAGTTATTGGCGCATTCCATGATTAGCTCTAGACACCGGATGGCTGGCGGAAAACTGGCAGCTGCATAGAGTCCGCTCCTTACAATATTATGCGAGGTAACTGATGGGTGATGGCCTCCAGTCCCCATTATTCTTCTCCTGAATGTCTCCAAGTTGAACGAGCAAATGTTTGTGTCAGCCAGTTTGCCCAACCTTGAAGAAAATTTTGATTATGGTAAGAAGGATTTGCTCAATTTCTTTATCACTGCATGTCTCGATGTGTTTGCTCTTGTGGATTCAGCGCGGTTTCCTCTGCCTGCAAGTCTTCTGCTTGATTCAGCCATTCTGCAAAAAGGCAAGAGAGTTATTAGAAAACAAGATTTTATAACAATAATATATCACTCTTGAGGGTGCCAGTAGATTTTTAAATAAAAAGGCTGCAACACTTTGTCACTTTCAGCTGCAAACCTCAACTATGCCCGTTTACTTCAACGTTTTTAGAAGTTTCTCCGATTGCAGCAACACAATGTCAGATGTTGGGAAATGTCTACCTGCAGCAATCTACTTTCAGCAAAGCTGAAATTTTCTCACAAGTTCGCACCTCTCCTAAAAATTGTACTTTCAGCAATTCACTTTCTTCTCTTAAATTCGTAGTTCACATACAGCAACTTCAAACTTTCCTCTCAAGTCGTACTTCAGTACTCCACTTCTCAGCAACTTAGAAGTTTTCTTTTGCAAACTCGTGCCTCTCAACAACTCAAGCTTTTTCACAAATTCGGATTTCTTCAACAACTTGAAACTGAGACTTGGGAGTTCGCACTTCAGCAGCTTCAATCCTCAAACTTTGCAAAGCCACGCCTCTGTCAATTCAATTTCTCTGCTTGCAAATTCGTACCTTTCAACGACTTAGAAATTTCTTCACAAATTCGTACTTCAGCCTCAGAGAGTGCTTTGCATTCAGCAACTTGTGAGAGATATGAAAAGGACTTATAATATTATAGCCAGGTCGAAATCCAGGAAAGGCTATACTTAGCAAATTTTCGAATTCCATTTTCCCCCCTTTGGCCAATTGCAACACTTGTCATCCAGAGCATCGGAATCTTGGACTTCTAGAATTTCGAAATTTCGTCATCCCTGCACATGCTGCTTCATCACATTTGCGTTTTTTAAAATATTAAATCCACCACCTCTTTAAACAATTTTAACTCATCTGGCTAAGTCATTTTGTTTCATGCTTGGTTCGGTAAACTTATCCAGTTTCAATTCTCAAGCAAAACACTTCGTGAAGACATATTTTCTTCATTTGCCTTAGAGAAATTTCTTGAATTTGCCTTAGGAAGTTATCAAAACAGGCACCGGGCAAAATTCTCTGTCAAAACGACACGAGCGAGGTGTGGAGTAGGTTCAAATCATCTCTGAATTGAAAACGTTCAATACCCAGAAGAAAATTCCCTTCAGAACTCGTCGTTCTCATGTGTATCCGGATGAAGGGGTACATTTAATTTTTATTATTTTGAAAAAATAATAAAATTGCTAAGGTTCATTCATTTTCACTCTAGATGTCTTCCACACCTGCAATCTTCAATTTCTCTACCTTGGCACTGTCCTTGATTTTCCTAAAAAAATTCTCCTGTCTGGCTCTGGGCGCACTTCACACTTGTTCTTGGAAATTTCCAACTTGATCTCTGCCTTAGGCATATTTTTATTTTTCCTTGTAATATGCCTTAGACAAATTAATTTTAAATCACCCATGAAGGGCGCATTTCATCTCATGTTTTAACAATTTTGCCTTAGGAAATTTTATCCTTTACTTCACAAACAAGGGCGCATATCTCCTAGCAAGGGGGAATCTCATTATACCTTTGAGCATGTTTCACTAGGTGGGGGAGATTTCATACTCAGTAAATTTTCAAAATCACGCCCCTTTGCCTTGGACGCATTTCATGTGTCATGAGGGACACTTTGAGCGCGTTTCCCCATGTGTGAGGGAATTTCTTTGCCTTGGCGCATTTCCTCTTACCTTCCAACTTGGGGGCGCATATGACATAGGCTACTTCCATTCCTAGGCGCATTTGAGGGGTGGTGAAGGAACTTCCACGCCCTTGTGACTTCTCACCTCCCTTGGGCGCATTTTAGCATGGCCCCTTCCATTCTTGAGCGCATTTCTCCTAGTCATCTTCCAAGTGAGGGCGCATATGGGGTAGCATGAAGGAATTTCCATGCCTTAGCGTTTTTTGCTATGCCTTCATTCTTTGTGGGCGCATTTGACCCATGCTCAAGGAATTTTTGCGCGCATTTAGCCTATGTTACTTCCATTTCAACCCTTGAGGGAACATTTTGCCTAGTGTGAAGGAAATTCCACACTTAGCAATGTTTTATCACTTTTCTCCCAGGCCTTGGGCGCATTTCATGTGGTGGGAAGGAATTTGTGAGCGCCTTTCACATATGGAAGAATTTTACCACTTAGAGATTTTTCAACCTCTTCACCTCTCTTGGGCGTATTTCATGTGTGTTCAGGCCAGTTCTTATCTATGAATTTCCAACGCCCTAGCCATGCCTTGGCTTTCTATTTTTAGCAAATTCGGAGAAATTAGGGTTTCCATGCATTTCATTTGTTCCTAAGCTGGAGCAGGCGTGGTTGTGCTTCCACTGACCTTGCCACCTCGTTTATACCCTCTGATTACACTGATGTGCTATTTTTAGACATTTGTTATTTTTAGCAAACCCTAAAATTGATCAATCTTTGTAGCTCCGTTTGACCTGAAATTCGCTCCAGTTGATCTTGATGTTGTAAGTGACTTGTTCACACCTGCCTCTGGCACAGTACGTGCTATTTATAGCCATAATGTGACTTACTAAAAATAGTAAGTATTCAGATTGTGCTCAAATTTTTCCAATAGGCAGCCTGGAAGATGTTGATCATAGTGGTGTGCTTCATTTTGACATCTTTGCATTTCGTTCCATCTATTTTTAGGCATAGCAATGGAAACCCTAATCTGACATGCATGTGCTCCGGACTGCTCCGACTCGGCTCAATTTTTGTCGCCTGTCATCTGCCTGTTGAACTTAAGTGTTGAGTAGCTGCTAGAGTGGAACTGCTATTTATAGTAAGTGTCTGGAAAGTGGTTAATCTAATGTTGGATGAGTTTGCATGTCACAGTGCCCGTGGGATGTCAAAAAACCTAGAAAACTGGTCAACATGCGAGTACTGGCTAAAAATAGTAAGTCCCTGGAAACTGATCCATTCTGCTTGCATGTCACACCATTGCGAAGCTCTCGCAAAACCCATAAGGAATGTCCGAACATGCACTGAAAATTATTGCATGCAAACCCTAAAAATATCCTTTGAAGACTGTACCGCTGAAAGTCACCATCTTGATTTGCATGTTATACCATCGCGAAGGTCTTGAAAAACCCAAATCCATTCTCCAACCATGTATTGGAAAATCATATGTTTAAACCCTGAAAATGGCCTCTGAAGGCTGAATTGCTAAAAATAGCCAGTTGTCTGAATTTGTTCAAATTTCATGTGTAGGCACCCTGAAGTTGCTCGGATGTGCTGAAGTGGTTAGAATCCTGAAATCCTGAGGAAAAGGCCTCCACATTAGGTACTTAGTAAAAATAGTAAGTTGTCAGATTTCAGTAAGATTTCAATGGGATCCTGTCTTGAGCCTTCTGACTGTACTGTTCCACTCAGATTTTACCTTGATAACTCTATTTGACCTCAAACAAGCCTGAACGATAGAAACCCTAATTTCATAGACTTAGCAATCATTTCAACCTAGGTCAAAAGACGGGACATCCCCGGAAGGACAAAAGAACAGAGACAGAGAGAACCAAAGCCAAAAGACCAGAATGGAGCAAAAATTAGGGGGTCTCCATCTTGGATGGGGTGATGTGTGAAAAGGTCACAACAAGTCTCCTAGGTTTCACTCTGATACTCCCTCTGCCAAGGGGTCTTGGGCTCAGATCTTCCAGCCCTCAACCCTTCGTCGTCGTCTGATATGGACAACTCCCGAATGCATCGAATGTTGTTATCAAGTTCTCAACTTAATTCATTTTCATGGATTTTATATCTTTCTACATACGGGGTGATGAAGGGTCCTTCGTTCGTCCCTTCCACAGAATTCTGATGTGTTCTACTGATAGATTGGTCTATTTCCTCAAGATTAGCATTTGCTTTTTTTATACTTTGGTTTATTTCAATTAGATCTTCATTCAATTCTTTATCAACTTGCCTTAGTCTTCACCGCCGGTTTTCTTGCTCTTGTACTCTCAATGATCGTTGAAGCCTTTCCTCCTCAGCTTCGTGCCTGAATGGTATTCAGTTCTTGTCTTTGTTTGGTCGTACGGGCATTACAAGTCGTTCACGCGATCATTGTTGGTTGTCAGGAGTACGTCTTCGGCTAGTGTCTCGTTCCTCCTCTTCCCGTTTGGCTCGTTCTTCGTACCGCTGCAATATTTGTTGCCTTCGACGTTCCTGATCCTTCTCCGCCCAAAGGTCTTGTAGGATGATGAAGTGGCAGGCCAACAATCTTGGCAAACGGTTGAGAAGGTGATCAACCTCGTTGTTCACTTTCAGTCTATCCCAAATAACTGCCTCAAGGATTTCTCACCTGAGGGCTTCCCTCTGTACGTGATCTCTTAGGGATATATTCCACAAATTCACCAAATCTCATGTCAATTCGTCCTCTCTTTCTTCATTAGTTTCTACGGGCTCCTCCGTCGGTCGACCCATTACGTTGCCATCATAGTGACGAGTGATTCGCTGGTCCGCTTTGGCAATGGCACCAAATGTTTACTTCATTGGGTGGAATGCAACGTACTACGTACTACTGAAGTAAACTAGACTATATGCAGAACATGGAATAAAATAACAGAGCGGAAAACATAATATGCTTGAACCATGAGATGCTTATATTCATTTCCAACAAATATCACCCTGTACAATCATAGAAGTATCAGCAATACTATCTGCCATGAACATCATAACATGTCTCCCGACTACAGAAACTGAGTACATATAACATTCGGCAGTGGTTGAGCAACCAACCGTCGTGATGTTTCATAACAACCTGCTACCACTATATGCAGAACATGGAATAAAATAACAGAGCGGAAAACATAATATGCTTGAACCATGAGATGCTTATATTCATTTCCAACAAATATCACCCTGTACAATCATAGAAGTATCAGCAATACTATCTGCCATGAACATCATAACATGTCTCCCGACTACAGAAACTGAGTACATATAACATTCGGCGGTGGTTGAGCAACCAACCGTCATGATGTTTCATAACAACCTGCTACCACTAATCGAGACTTAGTTACCCGAATGCACGTGGCATTTATTACATTAATTATTCCCGCTACAACTATAGTTTTATTGAAATATAACAACTAGCCGACTACGGCCGACTACACTAAAGATATTTGACGGCTTACAAGTAACAACCATTGATGTTCGTCCACCATTCTTGCATTTTGTCAATAGAGAAGCAGTGCAAACCATGTGCAAATCTGTGACATTCATCACTCATTTGCATTTTTTCTCTCTTTCCATCTCGGTCACTCCTTCCTGTTGATGATCTATCATATATTCACTAAGTCTAAAGTTCTTCTTTATGAGATTCGATTTTCAAGAGCAGAATATTTTCAGATTTTTTTATATCTACAAGTGAGGACCATGTGATTTAAATAAGTCAAAGGGAGACATGCCCCATGAGCGGACATGTCTCTACAAAGTGGAGACACGTTCGTTCATCGGATGTGTCCCTTCCATTCATGCGATTTCATCAACTTAACCATCCAATTACCAATCGGTGGTTTAGTCACTCAATCAATTCAATCATCTTTCATATATCTGACCCATGCTATCGTATTTCAACACTTCCATTGTTTTTCTTCATTCTGGTCATGTTCATTTTCAAAATCTAAAAATTTAAAAATTTATATATCGCAGCCGCTGCCAACAGATGTTTTAGCCACTGCACAAAGGCGTGGAGAAAGGGATTAAGCATGAGCATGACTCTTGCGGGTAAAGATATTACTGCACTGGCAATGACGTGGTTCTTTTGGATTTTAAGCATGCATCCACATGTGGAGGAAAAGATCGTCTCTGAACTTTCCCAGATTTTGAATTCAAAACATTTGAGCAGTGGTACACTAAGGCTTTTTGGCTAGGAACAATTCAGAGGCATGAACTATTTGCAGGCCGCTTTGTCTGAATCTACGAGGCTTTACCCTCCTGTTCCTGCAGTTTTGAGAGAACCAACAATTGACAACGTTCTACCAAATGGAGCTCATGTTCATAAAGGCACAAAGTGTCTGTTATTCTTTTATGCCACTAATAGAATGGAAAATGTATGGGCCAAGGATGTCCTTGAATTCAAGCCTGAGAGATAGATTACTAAAGAGGGGGTTTGTATGAACTATAGTGATTACAAGTACCACATGTTTAGTACGGATCGTAGGTTTTGCGTTGGGAAAGATTTTGCCAAGATCGCACAGCATAGATAAATGTGTTTGGCATTTGAGTTTGCAAACAGCAGGTTGTGTGGAGCTAAGAGGAGGAAAGAGTGCGCAGGAAAAGAGTGGAAGTTGAAAGGCTGTGACTAATAATTGGTGATTCTTAACCATAAGATGGAACTTTTCGAGGGCCTTCTGAACAGTGGTCACGATAAAGATTCTGACTAAAAATGAAAGAGATATGGTCATGAATCCAATTTTTGAGGAATTTTTTGCTAGAAATTAGGGCAAAATAAATCAACTTTGAAAGCTTCAATTACTTTGCCAGATTTGTTTTCAGACAATTTTTGCACCATTGCAAAGAACTTTTCAAATGCTTTCTAAAAATGATCATAATAAAATTTCTAAACAGAATTTGAGGAAGTCGCAGCCATCCAAAGTTGACGTTTGTAACTACAAATCTACCGATTTTTTAAGTGAGATAAAAACTTGGCGGTGATGATAAAGGATGCCGAAAATGAGGATGATTTAGAAAAAGAAAAGGATGAAGCTATCAGTGCATGCATTTTGGGCCTTTAAAAGACGAAGAATATGTGTACTAATTTCTAGTTTTCCTCTATGTGACATATTTAGTTAATAATAAATAAATTAACATGACATTGTTAATTTAATATATAAATTAGGTTTTGGTAGTTATATTCCCGTAACTAGTTTTATACGGCAATATTGGCCTTTTAAAGGCAATTTTATGTAATAGATTTAGTAGTGTAATGTGAAAGACGGTTTTTTAATTCCAGAGCAATCTCATTTTTTCTCTCCCATTCCAATACATATAAAGTTATAAACAACCACATTAGAACAATACAACATGAAAGACTAAAAATTTCATTACTTTTAAGGGTTTTCCAACCAATGCAAATAACCTGGAATAAAATGAAGAAAACAGTCATTAAAAAACTTACCAGTTCTTGGAAGATTATGGGCTGGATTAGACCCAACACAAGACTTTCATCCCCCAATTCTGAGAGACACAAACAAACTTTGCGAGTAACAACCTTGTATTTTCCAAAGCCAAGACTTAAGTCTGGATCAGTTTCACTAACTTCAGAATAATTTTGAGAATTATCTGATGAACAGCCAAGTAACCATTAGAAAAACAATTATAATAAAGGTTTCACAAAAGATTACTAAAGGTTATCCAACTTAGTAATTACTGTATACATGAAAACCACATTTCATATTCTTGCAATCCATGTACATTTATCATTGAAAACAAATGATACTTCCATTTAATTGGAGAAGCATGCGATTATTTAAGTTTTTGTGAACATTACAATAGCATTATTTCCCTCAAACACCACCACATGCATTAACATTGCTTAACGCATAAGAAGTTACATAGCTTAGTGAATTTATCCTTTGAGCAACTACCCCTAGTAGACTGGACATTACTATAGCCTATACCCTTTAGCAAATGGCATACCCAAAGAATTATCATTGAATATTTCAATATTAAGTCAAGAATTGAATCTTGGGGAGAGGGAGGGAATATGTGCATCATTTACCTACCTTTCTACTCAAAAACTCTCAACCAATTTTGTTGTAAGTTACATGCATACCTCTAGCATTTTTGTGAAATTAAATACCTATATGGACCAACCATTGTGAAAAAAACAAAAGAAAAGTGAAAAAGAATGTCAATAAATGAAAATTGTTTACGATGAAGATGTCATACCAACACTAAACCTCCTACATGAACATAATGCATAGAACATTGTATTGTAGGAACCATTGTACTTAGAGTTACCAAGTCCTCAGTTAAGTCATGCCATCCAGCACCTGTAGAGACAGTTACACATCTTGGCAAGAAACCTCAGTCGACCCCTGGTTCTAGCCAATACAACTAATGATATCTCCACACGAGAGATCTACAGGCTCACATATGACAATAAGTTGTTGCTCCTGAGTGTTGAAGCTCACGCCAACCTTGGGTGCCTCCTTTTTGCGTGTAAACTAGAAGTTTGCAAACAGGGAATGCAGATGGATATAATATTTAAATGAAACGTTCAGCATGTAGATGGCCATGTTAATAAATAATTATATTAATTAAATAAATGTTGTGGTCGGTTGTACTAGGAATAGCTAATAATAGTTTAAATAATACATGCACAATTTAAAGTAAAAGCTGGATTAGTTGTCTGGCAGGTAGTTAGGAAGAGTTGTCAACGGTTGGTATCTCAACCAACCTCGGCCATCTATATATGTATCTTGTCAGTTTTAGTCGGACACGGATAATTACTATGTACTGTTTATATACTTCATGAATGAAATGAATCCATTGTGCTTTGCAATTACTATTACGATTTTTCTATGATTCCTATCCTAGTACATGCATTATGTTTATGAGTTATTCTTCTTTACTCCTATAGTACGTTGAACATTACCCAATGAGTAAACATTTGGCATTGTTAACTAAGCGAATCCGATAAACATCCAGACAGGAGAATGGTGTCGTGATGGGGCAGCCAATCGAAGGATCGGTACAAGCAAACGAGGATCGAGAAGACGCTCTAACAGAAGACCTTTGCATTTTGTGGGAAATCTCATTAAACGATCAAGTACGGAGGGAGGCTCTCAGGCAAGAGATCCCTCGGTCGGTCATTTGGGATAGACTACACGTCAACCAAGAGGTCGACCATCTCCTTACCAGACTACCAAGATTGATAGCACGCCACTACATTATCTTACAGGATCTTTGGGCCAAGAGGGATCAAGAATAGAGAAGGCAACAAATAGTGCAACGGTACGAGGAGAGAACTAAGTGGGAAGAGGAGGAATGAGATATAAGCTGACGATGTACGCCTGGAAACTAAGGCCCGTACGCCTCAACAAGGACAAAAACCAAGTATCAAGAGGGCAAGAAACTGTCGAAGAACAAGTACGGAGATCATTAAGACTCAAAGACCAAGAGAGCCAACAAAGGAAATTAAAACAAACCACCGAAGGAGTAGATGAAGACTGGAACGAAATAAACCAAAATATTGTCTACCGTGGTGGAGAAACTGACGAGAGAACACCATATAAAATAAATGAAAATGAATTAAGTGAAGAACTTGATAGCAACATCCGACATATTCGAGAGTTGTCCATATCAGACAATGACAAAGGGCTGAGGACTGGAAGATCTGAGCCCAAGACCCCATGGTCGAGGGAGTATCGCAGTGAACCCTAGGAGACTCAAGGTGTCGAGGATGCTGACGGAAGACGTGGGAGAGACTCGTATGTGGCCGAGAGTGCAAGTGACACACCAGAACATCGCAGGAAAACCACTCTAGTCAGGTCCAATACACAAGGAGGGTATCGGGGCAAGATGGTGACTCTGCCAAGCGAGCGGCAGAAGCTGCTGAAATTCACGAGGAATGGGTCAGAAGATCCAGTACGGCATTGTAAAACATGTGAAACAATTTGGATAGCAAACAGACAGAATGATCCGGAACACTAGTTGAAAGCATTTCCAGCAACACTAAGAGGCAATGCCATTGACTGGTACTCAGAACTGAGCCAAGTACAGAGGGCATCATGGAGATTACTCAAGAAGGCCTTTCAGGATGAATTCAAACTCCTGAGGGATGACAATGAGATTGTAGCAGAAATCTATAGTATGAAGTAGGGGAAGCACGAGAATATGCGCACATACAATCGGCAACTCAAAGACTTGTTGGGAAAATTGGAGGTTCAGCCAACCGACGGGCTAAAGAAGCGATGGTTCATCAAAGGCTTGCTTCTATCGGTGAGGAAGAAGATGAAAGTCGTGCCTCCGTCGCCATACACTAAAGAGTACAATCGGGCAATGGATATAGAAAGCAAAAATAAAACATCCTCCCGAGGGAAAAATAAGACAGAGGACGAGGAGAGTACAGACAATAGCGACGGTGAATCCATGACCGTACAAGCACTTAGGAAAGATATGATGCAAATGATGAAAGAATTGAAGGCCGACAAAGAGAGTATGAGGGAAGCTCGAGAATTGTGGTGTACAGAGTGCAATGGGGAAGGTCACACAAAAGCGAACTGTCTGAAGAAGATGTTCTGCGATATTTGCCAAGTTATGGGATATTCCATCAAGGAATGCCCATACAATTTGAAAGCAAGGGGTACGCAAGTACTCTTCACTCAAGGAGAACCGTCAACACTGTCGAACACACCACCGAATGCATCCCCTGAAGATTACCAAAGCAACAGAAGTCCGAGAAACAAGATAGAGTATGATGGAAAAGGAAGGCCCATGATACAATGCCGGAAGTGCAAGGAATGGGGCCACTTCGCCAAGGACTGCCAGAACAATCAAGGGTTGGAAGGAAGACTTTGCAAGTGGTGTGGACTAGGCGACCATGAAGACAATGAATGCCCCAAGCAAAAGGGTATCCATATGCTGGAAGTGGAAGAACAAGAGGTACTAGCGATCACCAGAGAGCAAGCAAAGAAGCCAACCTACCCAAATCCATGTACAAAAAAAGAAAGGATGAATGAAACAAAGGCCAAAGTGGAACTGGCGATGGCGATGACGAAGGAAAACAAAACAGAGAAACCAAGAACCTCTCGGCGGTCGGAGGCGGAAACCAGCATTGTATGGCAAGTATTGCAGACCACCATATCGATAAAAGTAACTGACCTTCTCCAATCTCTGCCGCAGTTGGGACTGGCAATGACAAACGTCGTTAGCGATGGCAAGCAACCACGATCGAAGGACCGAAGGCAAGAATTAGTACCAGAACTGCCACCATATGGTGAACAAACCATTGACCCCGTACTGCTCACGGAAAACATCGGGAAGATGCCAACAATTGTGCAGATGGAGATTGGAGGGAATATCTTGACAAATACTATCGTTGAGGGAGGATCAAGAGTCAATGTACTACCTGAAGACACATGGAAGAGCCTTGGGAAGCCAACACTCTGGCCACTGACATTCCAACTCGTTGGTGCCGATCAACATGGTATCAAGCCACTACGAACGTTGATGGCACAGAAGGTAACAATCGAGACAACCAATTTTGTTAAATTTTGTCATCATCCCATTACAAAAGAAACCGTATGATGCACTTCTTGGGAGAGGATAGCTGATAGCCACCAAGGCAAATCATAATTGGAAGAGGAACACACTCTCAATCGAGAGCAGTAGGTAGAAGTACGTCAATTGAAGAACCAGGCTGTGAGCGAAGAATTGGCTTCCTCTGGGTCAGAATCGGATGGAGGGGAGTCAAATGTCGACAAAGGGAGGAAGACGATGGAATCGAATGCCAAGGGTGTACTCAAACTCGAGAGTTGCTCAGAGGACGAGACAAGCTCACTGAACGGGTTGTTTCATTGGCAAATGGAAGATTATGAAGTGTTCCATCGAGAGTGTAACATGCTACAAATCAGAGAAATCAAGAAAGAAGAGAAGCAGGGTACGTCCAACCAGACACTTTCAGTCAAGTTTGAAGAGTGCAAAGAGAGAGTATCAGAATTGGATGATAAACTAGCCAACAAGTTAGAATTTGACAAATTATGAGGTAGTGGGATAAAGTTAGAAGAAATAAAAGAGACAAAGGAGAGAGAAAATAAAGACGAAGAAAAAAGAGACGGAGAGGAAAAAGAGACGAAAGAGAGAAAATAAAGAAAAAGAGGTAAATAGAGATGAAGGAGAGAGAAAAGAGACAGAGAGAAAAAAGAGACGAAGGAAAGAGAAAATAAAGACAAAGAGGTAAATAGAGACGAAGGAGAGAGAAAAGAGACAAAGGAGAGAGAAAATAAAGACAGAAGAAAAAGAGGATAGAGGAGAGAGAAAGCAAAGAAAAATAAGGAAAAGGAAACGAAAGAGAGAAAAGAGATGGGAGAGAGAGAAAGAGAAAAAGGACACAAAAGAAGAAGAAAATTAAAAAACACAAAGGAGGAACAAAAATAAACATGACTATTAAAGTAAAAGGCCATACCAATATATAAAACTCAGAGAGCATTAAAGATAAGTCAACAAATTTATATGGAAAACCTTCAAAAAGCCATGCGAAGGCAAAAAGACGCCATAAAATATAAAGGAGAAGTCATATGATCTAAAGAAAGAAATGTTGCAAGATTAAAAAAGCCAACAAACACCGTACGGGAAAAGAATACAGGAGTCATACGATGGGAAAAGTATAGGAAGATGACAAGAGGAAACATAAAGGAAGGAGTCAAGGAAAATCATAAGGAAATAAAGCCCGTACAAAGACAAAAGGATGTCATACGAAGATATAAAGTAAGGAAGGTCGTATGAGGTTCCTTGGAGAATATCAGGCAAGTATTAATTAAAAGTTTCGTACGAAAAGCATGAAAGGTCGAAATAAACAATCTGGAAAGTGTCGTACGATGTATCATCAAGGAGGATTTACGAGAGTACATCAAAGATGCCAAGAGTGTCGTACGAAGTTGCCTTGTTAATGTTGCACAAAACTGGAACAAGGACGTGTGAGGATTGAAGGAGATTGTCGTATGGATATTTGAATACACCGTCATACGAACTTGTAGCAAAAGTGTTGTACGATCCTGGAGGAAGATTGTCGTACGAGTATTGGAACATATTGTTGTGCGAGTCTAGGAGAAGATTGTCATACGAGCCATCAACAAAAGTGTCGTATGAGTTTGTGGCGATGCTTCCATACGAGTTTGTGACAAAAGCCCTGTCATACAAGCATCAAATGGAGGTGCCAATGAAGTTGCCAAGAAGACTGTACGATCTATGATCAACAAAACTCGTGGAGTTTGTGAACCCATACGAGTTTGTGACAAAAGCGCTGTCATACAAGCATCAAATGGAGGTGCCAATGAAGTTGCCAAGAAGACTGTACGATCTATGATCAACAAAACTCGTGGAGATTGTGAACCCATACGAGGGGAAAGTCACATAGGTAAAAAGGTCGTACAAGCCAAAGTCGTCCAAAGTAAGGGAAATCAAACCAAGGGAAGAACAAATCGACCAAGCACATACAGAACCAAGGTCGTATGAATAACCAAAAGGGTTAGAGTAGCCAATCTCAAATCAAAAGTTATGCAAAGGAGGCATTCCATATGGTTAAATACACCAAAAAGGCTAATATCGGGCTTGCTCAACACTATTTGAAATCTCGTGAAAATTCATGGAAATGATGTGCGCGATGGAGTTTTGTATGGTTCCTGAAGTGGAAAATTGGTCTTGGCGGCAGGGGCATTGCCCGTCGACCCCACCCTGTACCGCGACAAGGAGCACGCCAGGGGCGCTGCCCCCAGACTCTACAAGGGGCACTACCCCTTGACCCCGCTGGGGGCGTTGCCTTCAGACCCCCATCAGATTTATTGGAATTGCCAAATTGCAATACAGCCAACCATCATAGTACAGTTACACGAGCAATTGGCAGTTGAGCAAACGAGAGTTGCAGCTCTCGAGAAGTTGGTGAAGAGGGACAAAGTATTCAATGAGTGTGACAATCAGTTGGTAGAGAAGGATAACGAGGTGGGCAATGCACAACACCTTTCAGCAAAGAGGGAGAGTCAAGTACAAGAAAAGGACGAGGAGTGGGCTACCACCAAGCAGGAGCATGAGTTGGCATTTTAATAAATAATTATATTAATTAAATAAATGTTGTAGTCGGTCGTACTAGGAATAGATAATAATAGTTTAAATAATACATGCACAGTTTAAAGTAAAAGTTCAATTAGTTGTCGGGCGGGTAATTAGGAAGAGTTGTCGACGGTTGGTATCTCAACCAACCTCGGCCATCTATATATCTATCTTGTTAGTTGTAGTCGGACACAGATAATTGCTACTGTTGATATATTTCATGAATGAAATGAAACCATTGTATTGTGCAATTACTATTACAATTGTTTTGTGATGCCTAACCTAGTACATGCATTATGTTTATGAGTTATTCTCATTTACTCTTGTAGTACGTTGAACACTACCAGTGAGTAAACATGACATTCATTGAGTGCTAAAAACAATATCCACCCAACATAAATATGCGGCACAGGTATAAATAAAGATGGCCATGACGTGATTGCGAATCCTAGAATGCCTCTGAATATGGCGTCCAAGTTTAAACAGCAATTAAATCATCAAACCCTTGTCTGGCAATGATGAACAATATATGTGCAAAATACAGATAAAACCTTCAAACCCTTAGGTATGAAACTCTCTTGCAAATTGATGAAGCACAAGCACAATCCTTGCAATGGAATTGTCTCCAAGCTAGCTTGGGAGATCTCTCACTCCTATATCGAGTTGTTCTTCCTAACGGATTTCGTCCTCAAAGAAACTCGAGATTTTCAAACTCTCCAGTCTTCAACAAAACCCTTACCAAAATAAACTTCTTCAATAATGAATGTGCAAAATGAGCTTTCATTGCCCTTCCGTATTTCCATGTTCAATTTGCATTTACTTTTCATTTCCCACCTTTCATTCTTTTAATTTTGATGCACAACTGAATAAAATAACATCCCTTTAAAAAGTCACTTATATCTCCCTTTGAAATTGGCACTTAACTTTATATTATAAAGTGCACATTAAAATCACTTATATCCCCTTTAAAAAAATCCCTTTTTTAAAATATTTAATTAACACAAAGTTAAATTATTTAATTTAACTTTATTATTTGACGTTATTAATATTAAATGCATAGGACCAATATTAACCCAAATAACTTTGGGATATAATTACGCCATCATGCCAAAAGTAGTAACTCCACTAGCTAACTATACCCGTGACTTACTATAAATAGTAAGTATGAGCAACACATCCAAGTGACTTACTAAAAATAGTAATTGTGCATCAAAATGTCAAGAATGGCCTCTGGAAAGCACACCACAAATGAACTAGAACACTAAGCTGAAGAATACTGAAATAAACACCGAAAGGCCTGCTGAATAACAAGAGATCACTCTCAAAGGGGTCCCCTGAACACCCTATTAGCCTATGGGACCAGCTGGTAGACTAACCACTGTTTCTAACCACTGCCTAGGAAAAGGGGACATTACATTTTATGCAAACCTGCTGTCTTTGCTGACATAATTTATCACCAACAATCTGAGCAATTTACCACTAGATTTATTATTGAATTTGTATTTAAATTTCAGTATTATAAGTCTAGAAGGCTATGCCACCACAACATTAGTATATCAATTTCATTTTCAACTATTGCCTGCTTTGTACAGTTGTGTGGCTTATCACCAACAAGATAGAGTTATAAACATTCACGTCCCAATCACTATATGCTCTAAACTTGCTCAACTCAAGATCTCAATGATCAAAAAGTGTGAGGGTTTCATGCATTTTCATTATAAAATTTTAAAAACCTAGAATATATCCAGTTTAGGACATTACATTAGCATATCCTCATCCTCAAACATATATTGTTAATTATGAAGAGTTAGGGCAATAAGATATAAGTGCTTCAATGGGCAATGAACAAGGGTCAACCTATTTTTCAACTTCACCAACACCTTGGGCAAGGGTTCTCACAATGTCATAGGATAAAAAAAGAGTTTTTCAAAGCATTTGAGGTTGTACTTTTCATCATCACTTTCTCGTGATGACAAAGTCCTAGGAATTTTTTCTCAACTTGTAGATGGATCCAGAATGATCAAGGTTCACCATACTTTAGAAGCTACAAGAAGTCATCAAATCAAAGTACAAAAATTAATTCAAGATCTTCTATTTTTAGCAATGACCATATTTGATAGCATCTATTCTTAGTGTTCTACTTTAAAGTAGTGGACGTGAGTAGTTTAGCCAATTTGTATTTTATTAATTCTTTTAGAATTAATTTTCTTTAAATTAGGTTTCTTTCCATTTTTTCTACAACTAATAGATAGATTTGTTTTGAAGCGATACTTTTTGGATATTTTCATTATTAAATCTTGAAAAGCTCTTTATTGTAACCTATAAATAAGTGCTTTGAGAACACAAACCCCCAATGAAAGTTGAAATTGGGCTTGTGTTGTAGAAAATGTTATTAAGTGTTTACTTGCTAAAGGACCATACAATTATTTAAAGCACAATAAACTGATTATGTACACATAATTGATTCAAACGAGAATAATAAAGAATTTCAAGAGAATTTGCATATGATGTCATAGTTGCTTCTTTATTTATTCAATGTTCTCATACAAAATTGGGATAGAGAGCAATTCCAACAACACAGCCCCCTTTCCCAGCAACAAGAACTACATAAACTTGTCATCAGTTGCCAAGGAATCCCAACCATCAGCAACTACCCAAATTTATTCAATCAGCTGACAAGGCATAACCATACTCACTAACTAACTGAACATACAACATAACTAATATGTAATTATAACATAAGTATTTTATGCTATCTGCATTAAGCTCCAGTAATTGTTATTACTATTCTTAAGTCCCAAAAAGCTCTTTATGGTAACCCATAAATAAGTGCTTTGAGCACATAAACAGCCAATGATAGTTGAAGTTGGACTTATGCTGCAGAAATTGTTATTAAGGTCAAGTAATTGTGGAATTTTCGCTTGTAGACTCATCAAATAAATCAGAAGGAGATTGCATTTAGTCAAGCTTCGTATTAGCAAAATTCATCTATCTAATTGTAGCTTTGAATGCAATTCAATTGTTTACTTCTTGAAATCTTGTGATATTCAATTTGCTTAATCCTCTCTTATAAATGTAGATTTATTGATCTCTATTTTAACTAGTTCATTAGCATTCATTTTTTCATTAATTTTATTTAGACACAAATCTTCAACATAAAAACCCTCATTGTGAGATAAGTACCTGTTGTGACATTTTCACACATCACCCCATTCAAAATGGGTACCCCCTAATTTTTGCTCCATTCTAGTCTTTTGGCTTTGGTTTTGGGTTGTTTTGTGCTATCTCTCTTTGTTCCTTGTGGCCTTTCCGAGGATGTACATATCTTTTGGCCTAATTTGGAATCTTGGCTAAGTCTGAAGTGCGTTTTGATAGATTAGGGTTTCATTCTTCAGGCTTGTTTAAGTCAAATTAAATTGGCAAATTGAAATATGAGCTTGGCTTGCGATCGGGAGGCTTCAAACAGGTTCCCATTAAAATTTCACTAAATTCTGACAACTTACTATTTTTAGTAAGTACTCAATTTGGGACCTTTTCCTTAGGACTTTTGAAATTCTAACTGTTGCACCATGTTTAGAACCCTATGAATTGCTTGCCTGCAAAGTTTGAGCAAAATTGGACAACTTTCTATTTTTAGTAAGTCCCCTATTTGAGGCTTTCCTATTAGGGTTTATGAAAAATTGACTGTTACATTAGATTCAGGACCCTTCAAAGTGCTTACCTGAAAATTTTGAGCCAATTCTAAGAACTTGCTATTTTTAGCAGGTGCCCCAATTCGGGGCCTTTTTATAGGGTTCTAAAAAAAATTGATCATATCACTAAGTTTAGACCCTTTCAGAGGACTTGCATGCAAAATTTGAGCAAATTCTGACAACTTTCTACTTTTAGCAGTTCTATTTTTAGCAGGTCCACTTTTGGTAGGCATGGTGTCACCAGAACAACTCCAGCAGTTCAGCTTTCGGAACAGAGCAACATGCAACGAGAATGGCATCAAACGGGGGTCTACAGAGGCGCATGCAATGAAATTAGGGTTTCCTACTTTTATGCCTAAAATGAAGGGCAAAAAGCGAGAAAAACTGAAAACCAATATATCCCACTACGATCAAAATCTTTCAAGGAATCTACTAGTAAAATTTGAGCGCATTTTGCATACTTACTAGTAAAATTTGAGCTCATTCCGCATACTTACTATTTTTAGTAAGTCACTTCCTAAACAGGGCTAAAAATAGCAGGTGAACACACAGGGCAGGTGTGAACACGTCCGTCAAGCCATGAGGACCATGTTGAGCGAATTTCAAGTCTTGAGGAGTTGCAGATGTTTGAAAACCACTAGAGCTTCAAAAGTTACTATAAATAGAAAGCAAGGGCAGGCAAGACAAAAATTGGCTAAGTGTTCAAAATCCCCTCCCATACACATTGACTATATTTTGAATGAGGATCTTCACAAAAGTGGCTAAGGCATGGAAATTCAAAGCTAGACCCTTCAAAGGCGCCTAAGGTAAAGAGGAGAGGTTGGGTGAGAAATTTGTCTAAGGCAAAAATAAAACATGACCCTCCTAAATGCGCCCTAAGTTCAATCATGGAGCCTCCATTTGCACCCAAGGAAGAATGAGGAGGAGATGATGTCAAAAATGCCCAAGGCAATGGGCTAGAGAAAATGTGAACACTCCCTTCTAAATGCACCCTAGGAGGAATGGAATAGATCAGAATATTTTCTAAGGCAATGGAAGCATGATACAAAGGGGTAAAATGCACCCAACACAATGACCACAGGGCTATAGAATGCGCCCTAGCAACAAGAGGTGGTGAAATGCGCCCTTGGGGGGAAGTGGAGATACAAAAATTTCTAAGTGGTGGAAAATAAAAGTAGACCCCCTCATGCACGCCCAAGAGAGGAAAGAGGGCTTGAAAAGTGACTAAGTCATAAAATGAAAATAGAACCCTCTAAATGCGCCCTAAAGGAGATAGAAGACTTGAAGAAATTTATAAGGAAGAAAAATGAGAGAGCACCACTCCAAAGGCAACCAAGAGAGGACAAGAAGTCGGAAAATTTTCTAAGGAAACATGAATGACACCTCCCTAAATGCGCCCAAGGAGGTAGAGGGTTGAAAAAACGACTAAGGCGTAGAGAAAATGAAAGCAAGCCCCTCCAAATGCGCCCTAGGGATAATATGAAGGCATGAAAAATTTCTAAGTTATAAAATGAAAGTAGAACCCTCCAAATTCGCCCTAAGGAGAAATGAGGAGGCATGAGAATGTTCTAAGGCTAGAGATTTGAAGAACAAGGGGTAAGATGTGCCCATGCCACAAGGATGACATGAAATTTCTAAAAAATGTTGGAAACCTCTCAACACCAGGTAGAACATGCATCCAAGGAAAAATGATGGAGGAGATGATGTCAAAAATGCCTAAGGCATGAAAATGAGAACACACCCCCTCAAATGCGCCCATGAAGGATATGATGGAGAAAAGTTTCTAAGGCATAAAATGAAATGCCACTAGGGGGAATGTGCCAAAGATGAAGAGGTAATGGTAAAAGTCTCCAAGGCATTGAAATTCAAAGAAGACCCCCTCTACTGCGCACAAGGGATAAAATGGAGTCCAAAATTTTTCTAAGGCATTCAAGTTTGAAGCTTCACCCTAAAAAATGCGCCCAAGGTGAAGAAGGGGTGTGGAATATTTTCTAAGGCATTGAAGCAGGATGCAAGGAGGTCAAATGCGCTCAAGGGATGGATAGGTGTTTGAAAATTGTCTAAGGCACGTGACAAGGTAAAGGTGAACAAGATGCTAAAAAAAAATTCTAAGGTAAGGAAAATAAAAAAAGACCCTATCAAATGCGCCCAAGAAGAGTGTGTTGCATGAAAATATTCTAAGGTAAAATGCACCCAGCTCAAGATAAGAAATGCTTCAAGTGCACACATGGTGAAATGCACCCAAGGTCAGAGGGGAATAAAACTTTAAATGTTGGAGATTTTAAATGGGTTGTTTAATTTCCACATAAATATTTGAGTTAACTAGATGTTACAAGGAGTTAAAAGGGAAATTTTAAATAAATCAAATGATTCCTTTTTGAACGTTTAAAATAAAGAAGTGCCAACAGGCAGTTAAAAAGGAGAAATTAGAATTTTGAAAGAGGAAGGAATCTTCAATTATGGAAAATTCTATGGCGACAGGGTGACAACTCGCCCATCACTTCGCCAAAGTTAGAAAATTACTAAGTGGTGGGAGTGGAGATTTAATGAAGTTGCCAAAATAGACTCCCTCATGAATTAGCAAGATTCTTTGGCACAATTATTTAAATAATGAAGTTTTCATTTCTTCTCACCATTTGCACGTGCGAAATTGTGATTCTGAAAGTGAGAAGAAAAGTCTTGAGAAGTTGCTAAAGCGAGCAAGCTTGGGCGAAATTTTTCTAAGTGCCAAAAGTTAAATTGCTGAAAGTGTCGAGCTTCGGAGTTAGAAATTTTGAGGTTTGGAGTTAGAAGTTTTGATGCTGAAGGCTCTTATTTTCGAAGTTAACTCCATATTTTGGCCATCTCGAGGTGATTTTTTCAAGTCTGAATTTTAACATCTATATTTTATTTTGCAGGATGGCTGAAGCAGGAAGAGGAGATGCTGCAAGGGCAAACAAGGCTGCAAATATTGAAACAAGCAAGGCTAATGCGTCCAAGCAAGCAATAATAAAGAAACTCAGCAAGCCATTTCTTCCTGAATCAAAGTTTACTTCAAAGCTGGGAGGGTTGAGTGATACCAACCTCGGTTCATTCAACCTAGGAGCACTCGAGGGACGAATGTATGGTCTAGGAGGCCATCCTCCATCAGCCACTGTGAACCAGATTATGAAAAGTGGAATTTATGCGGCTGGTGGTTTTCCACCAGTAATTCAGTGTCCAAAATTAATCATGGAGTGCGCCAACTGTTATAAGCCAGAGCGAAGGACGATTGTTTCTCCTGATGGAAAATTGTTTGCCAACCTCACGCCTAATGCTATTGGAGAGGTGTTTGGGATTCCCACTTCTGATAGGATGGTGTACAAAAAAAAGGAAAGAGCTGAAAGGATGTATGCCTCCACTTTTGAAAGATGTGTCGGGATGATAAATTTAGTTTGGATGCAGAAATCCAGGCCTCTTCGCACCAAGATTCCCAAGCAGATTATCTCAGATGATGTGAAGCAAGAGTACTGTGATTTGATAATGATGCTCAGCCTGGTGAATGGAAGTTCTCAGTCATTCATCTTCAAGCCATGGATGTTTTATTACATCGGGATTGTAATGGAGGGGAAAGAATGCGTTGATTGGGCAAGGATGATAAGTGACAATCTGGATGAGTAGTTCAGGAACCTAAGAAGAACGAAAACGTTCTACATGAGCTCATATGTTATATATATGCTGGCTCGGATGACTAAGTACAGAGGGATAACTTACAAGGAGCCAATTGGGTGTGGTCCTAAACAATTTAAAATATATGAGGCTTGCCCACAGTTGCACTTGAGCAGCACCACCAACTACAAACGGGTGAACGATGCCTTCACCATGCACATAGCGAGGACTCTTCAACGAAGGACTCAGCAAAGAATATCAAAAGAGGCTCAGGAGCTGATCAAAGAATACGGATATTGGTTTATCCAATTTCCGAAATTCACCTATATTAGGCTGAAGGGGTTCACATTGTATCCATACAGATTACCAAGGTACCCCACTAAGAGAATGGTTATGTTAGAAGTATTTAGGCAGCTCATCGCCTATGATAAAATCCAGAAGAAAAAGAAGAAAGGAGGATTAGACTTCCCGATCATTATGGGAAATTCAAATGAAGTTTGTCCTTCTTGCTGGTAAATGTGAAGAGAGAAATGCAACCCCTTTGAATATAAAGAGATAGAAGTTGGCTATCATATCCAAAAGATAAACCATGAGAAGATTTTCTAATCAGAAACTAGAAGGCAAGGAAGCCGCCGAAACGTTTTTAATTAAGATAGAATAGCGAATGATGTGATGAAATTGCCAAATCTCTTGTTGGATAAACTCCGACATTGGTAGAAAATCTTTTATTTAATCCTCTCTCATGCATGAAGCCGAGGATGAATTGCAATTCTTTCACCTTTCATACCACACCGGTAGGCAGGATTTTGATCCTTACAACAATATCAGAATAGTACAAGGTGTGGAGTATAGGCACAGGGCTCATATTGAGGACTTATGGGCTAATGCAGTAGATGATGCTGAAGTCGAGAGAAGAATGTTTACCAGCCTACCGCTGAAGATGATTAGAGAATGTGAAATTATTCCAGTTCCAGATCAAGTAGATGAGGACGTGAATGTCATGTAGCCAGACTACAAGTCAGTGAGAAACACACCGGTCCCACTACCTGATTGGCCAAAGCCATAAACCACGGACTTGGACACATTATGCATACCGGTTTTGACATTCACGAGGAACTGGGTGGAGAGGCATGTGAATAGGCTCAAAAGTAAATCAGTTACTCACTTACAGTCTCATGGGTGACCAGAGGCCGCCATCAGCAAAGAAAAGAAAACAGGTTGCCCAAGCTTCTGAGCCACAGAGAGAAGTGCAAGTTTAGCTAGTGCCTCAGAGGGTAGAGCAGGCATCACCTGTACAATCGCGGACTTGATCTTCGAGTGTGCAGTAGCTTTCACTATTTGGGAGTCAGAGAAATAAATCAAACGAGGAGCAAGAATTTCAGGAGGTAAATCAGCCACCACTCAGGGAGTCAGATAACTTGAGTGTCAACACTCCTAGAAGAGAAAGTCAGCAAGAGGAGGAAGAGGAGACAGCAACAGACACTCGCTTCCAGCAAATGATTGAAACAGCATTAGAAGATGAGAATACTACAGGGCAAGAGGCGCGAGGTTCAGGGGAAGATATTCAGTAGATGGAGACTGATGAGCCTCAACAAAGTGTTGTTAGAGAAGTACGTGAAGAGGAAGCAACTAAGGAGCAGCCCCTCATTATTTGTAATCCACAACAGGCAGTGCCTAATTGGCTAAAGGAGAGAATGAGAAAGGATCCTGAAGAGGAGACTAACCTAGTGATCGAGATGGATGAATTCCTGAGCAGAATCAGCGAGCCACTAGAGAAGAGAGCCAGGAAATACTCGAAGATATCTACGGATAATACTGGTTCTCGCACGCTTCATGTAGCTGTTCCCAGAGTAGTGTCACCGAGATGAAGTTGTACCTGAAAATTATGTGGTCACTACTATGGAGCTAGGCTGCCCTACAGGAGCTCAAATAATTGACGAATGTGATAGCTCTTATCAGGCTTTGAAGGAAAGATTGCTCCAAACAGAAGGAAAATACAAAAATTTGAAGAGGGAGCATAAGACGTTGATCAGATATGTGCAGCACCTAGCACGTCCGTGTGGACAGGAGAATCTAGCAATTGATCTCCCAGCTGAGCTTCCAAGAGAATCAAGCAACGGCTTGGAAGATTTGAAGAGGATGGCTCAAGAGGCGAACAAGTGGGTTGGCAATGTTCGCATGGAGGCAGGGAAATTCATGAATGATCTCGCCTATTCTTTTCAGCAGGCCTCCAGCATTCTTACGTGCATGGAAAATGTTGATCAAGCTTGGAGCGAAGCACACATTTATCAAAATAAAATTGTCCCTCGCTTGGCCGCCTTGATGTGTATACCCATGCAAACTTTGGTTGAGGGAGGAGTAATTCAAGAGGGTGATAGGTATGATTTCCCCAGCTGGTATTCTTCAGCATTCACTGGCCGAGGCTTCTTTGACACAGCATAGGCGAAGTCAGTTAGAGTTAGGAAGGCTATGGGAAACATACAGGAAGGAGTCTTAAACATGCTCAAAGCCTTATTTGCTAAAAGGCTGACTCCAGAGGGGGTGATAGCAGATGGCCTGAGAAGCAAGTTGGAGCCCTTCTTCTCGGATGAGAGATCTTTTGCTCAGGTGGACTTTGAGAACATTTCAACCTTCTCCAACATTATTCAGAGTACTCAGGATGCCTTGGAAGCTTGGAGAAAATCTTGTATTCGGCAAGGACAGGCGGTCACAGTGCTTAAATTCCAGCTCAACCACGTTCCGTCCGTTTCAGTTCAGGAGGTTGAGGCAGTGTTGACCAGATTCATCCAGTTTGCGGTCAGAGAAAGGAGCAATGGGAAAACGTTTCTAGACGAGAATCTTCTAGATGATAGTGGGCATTAAATGCTCATAGTGGTCAAAGGGAGAGAGTGTGCATTCTATGCTCATTTATTACTCCACTCCACTTCCTGGCAGTTTTTAGGGCAAACTTGGACTAGGGCTTATGTGGCTCAATTTGAGCACTTCATTGTAATTTTGTATTACACGGGAACGCATCCCCCCCTAAACCCTACGTCCCCATCCCCTGTGGCATTTTGGGGATGGGGGGACAGCAGGGGACGTCCCCTAGGCGTCCCCCCTGATTTTCAAAAACTGGAAAACGGCAGGAAACGCATCCCCAAAAAAGGGGACAGCTGGAAAATAAAAGGGGACGCTAACGACCAGGGGACGGCTAGGAGTCCCCCAACTGTATCGGGGACGCTCGGGCGTCCCCCTTTTGTCAAAGTAAAAAATGTTTTGATTTTTGGCAAATTAAATAAAAGTTGCTTGATAAATATTAAATATTTCATCATATTTGATAAAACATTTGATTTTTAAACAAACTATTTAATTTTATTGTCAAATTAAATAAAAATTTCTTGATAATATTAAATATTTCATTTAATAAATATTAAATATTAAATATTTCATTATATTTGATAAAACATTTAATTTTTAAACAAACTCTTTAATTTTATTGTCAAATTAAATAAAAATTGCTTGATAATTGATAAATATTAAATGTTTTACAAGATATTAAATATTAAATGTTTTACCAAATATTAAATATTAAATGTTTTATATTTGATAAAAATGTTTTATCCCCATTCGAATGGCATTGACGAAATAATAGTTAAGTTATTGGCATCGCTGTTAGTGTTTACCTTTATCTTTATATTGTTGTTATATCGTTGTTATATCACCGTTATACTCTTGTTATACTCTTTATCTATGTACATATTGTCATATTGATATTGTTGCACATATTTGATATTTCAAATTGCTCTCTTTCTCTCTATATATATAATATATTTTTAAAAATTCATACATATATATGTAATTGTATATATATTTTTTATTTTTTTTGAAAAATTCCAATATCGTCGTCCCCAAAAATCTGCCCTCGGATTGCTGTCCCCGAAACGCGTCCCCTGTCGTTCCCCCATCCCCATCCCCGAAACGTCGTGGAACATAGTTGTAATTGAATCTGAGTTGTCCATTGGAATTGGCCAACTATAAAAGCGGCATCCCCCCTCATTTGTGGAATATAGATAGGATCAGAGAATAGAGAGAATAGCATAAAGAGTAGAGCATAGAGAGATTGATAGCATAGATTGATAGGAAGAGGAAGGAAATTTTTCAAATTGAATGCTTTGTAAGAGATTGTTGTGAACACTCCTATAATAAAAAGAGTCATCATTGCTTGTGGTTTCATCTTTTATTGTGGGTAGCTAGCAAGATTTTCTTCGTCCTTCCAATTCACGTAGAATCTTAAAGTAGAGCTTAGAGTAAAGTAGATATTAATTCATCCATGTAGATAGTTGTGGAATGTGATGGTCAAATTGAGCGAGCTTCATTAGTCCATACAACTAGCAAACTCACTGATGGTGGGTTCACCTTGTGTGGTCAACTGGAATATTATGTACTTAACTTTGATTGTGATCTATATGTTGGTATGCGTCGTTGTGTTGGTATCTTCATGTTAAGTTTGAATACCACAAGTTACTCCTTTGAAGATTGCATCAATTCTGTGGAAGTTGTCCAAGGTGAGGCAAAGCAGAGCTTGGTTTAAGTTTGCAAGAGTTGATCTCCACGTCCCGTGCTTAGAGTAGACCATAGCTTTCCTTAGTCTCTGCATCCATTTAAATTCAGCACTTTCTGGTTAGTTTAGGAAACTTGAGCTTCATTGATAAATCTTCCTAATCTCGAAAGTCCTTTCCAAGTAAGTAATCGCGTAAGTCCCCTTGAAATACCAGCAAATCACATCGAGCCAACTGAGTCGACGTCTATTGCATGAAGGAACCTTGGAATTGAATGCATGATCTTTCGCAATCTTAGCATGCAGGATATTTTGATCAAGAGAGGATAGAGTGACCGTTGGAAACTTTATTCTGTGTTGGTGTGGTCATAAAACATCCATCAACAAAATTGGCACTAGAAGGAGGGTTGAACGGGATAAGTCTTTGCTCCACCACTTTTGTATCATCCATATGCTTGCCTCCTCCTAACGCAACAGAATTGGCACTAGAAGGAGGGCTAAACATAGAAAGACTCATTTGCTCGGTACTGAAGCACAGAAGAACTCTTTGCTCCACCACTTTTGTATCATCCATATGCTTACCTCCTCCTAACGCAACAACATTGGCGCTAGAAGGAGGGCTATACAACAAAGAAATGCTTACAAGTTAAGTAGACATGATGCAGTATGGTATTGCCGCATGAGTTTCCTTTTGACCTACCCCTTGAAAAACCAAAACAAGGACAAACGGACATTATTGATTAGTTGTACTCACTAGCTTGGAAGTAACAGACAGATCGCGCTCAATTCAGACAAACGAGTCGTGTTCTTGCTAGAGAGGAAGAAAAGGGGAGGCAAATTGAAGAAGCTATTCAAAGGGACTTGATAAGACAAAAGATTGAGCGTCTTAAACAAGCTTTCGAAGAGATAGAACGATCAGTAGCCACCAGCTCATCCTCAAATTCAAGCTTTGCCAACAAGATGAAGAATGGTACTCTCGAGCAACGTTCCTAATCCAGGCCAAGAACCTAATCCAGTACTACAACCAAATTTGGGTTTCCACGACGAGCAAGAAGACATCATCATTGAATTATTCAATCTAGCGTGGAAATTGAGGCAAAACGCTCCTGACTGGCTTCAGATGCGCTTTGTTCTCAAGGAAGAAGAAGAGAGAGCCAGACGTATTGAGTTCAATATTCGAAGAGACTTGCTTGTCCAAAGGTTCGAAGATCTTCAACGACAGCAAGCCAATCAACTGGCTCCTATAGCAGCTCTTGCATCACCCCGACAAGTTTAAAGAAGAAGGTTTGTTGAAGTAGAGAAGGTTTCATTAGACAAGAGTATCATGAATCGAGATGGTGCTACTGCATAAAGGTATATCTCCAATGTTGTAGCCAAATTTTGGATTCAACGACGATCAGGAGGATATTCTTTCGAGATTGAACAATCTCGCATGGAAATTGAAGAGGAGCGCAGCTGAGTATATGCGAGTGACCTTTGTGTTAGAAGAGGAAGAAGAAAAGGCTATTCAGATTCAAGTTGCTATTGAAAGAGATTTGCTTAATCAGAGACAGCCACTCTCTCCCACACGCCGCCAATAGAAGAAGCAGCTACATCCTAGAGCGTATTAGTTCATTTTCGCCAGACAAGTTTAAAAGAATTTTGAGATCTACACTCAGTTCATCCAAGGATTTTGTTGAGTTAGAACTACCTACTAGAGCAAGGTAGAAGAAGAAAGAAGTTCCATCAAGCGAAGAAGTACCAAAACATTTTTTTATTCTACAATGGAATTAATATTGATGGCCATAAAGTGGAATTAATCTTAATAGATGGTTGTACTAGGAAGGAGTTATATAACTTTATTATTTTATTTTTTTTAATTTCTCCTTTTCTATCCATTGCTTAGAAATTGATTTCCCTTTTGTATTTTTATATTGTCCTTACGGGACACATAGTGTATCTACTATCTTGCTTTCCAACTTCATTAATATTCCTTATATTTCTATTTCCAACTTCATAACTTGCCTTCTACTTCAAATTCCAACATCATTAAATTGTGGAACTTAAATTTGTAGAACTTGTTGATTTATGCAATATGGTTAGAGTCCCTAATAACATTCATTAGCACCACACAAAACAACAAACTCTGCATTAGAAAAATTAATTATTTCTTAATATTTAATTGCACCTTTTTCAGCATTAGTTGAATTCATTTTTTATGTTTTGATGAAGTCTACGAGATCAATCATATTTACAACTTCTCCAAACATTATCTTTTGGTATCACTTTCTAATCCCAAATTTACATTCACTGTTGCAACTTCATGTCCCTTTTCTCCAAGTTACAGATTTTATTGTTGAGAATTCTTTTTTCCTAGAGCTGGTCACCCTAGCCTTGGAGGTTGTTCCATTTCCAGATTTGCCTCGAGAAGTACGCAAAATAATTCGGGACTGTTTGGTGCTATTTCTTGGTTTGTGCTTGGTCGCCCTTTTCATATGCTTAATTTGCACTTGGTTTCACATCATTCGGAGAAGTATTGGTGAAGCTGCGAGCATAAAGGTGAAATCTGTACTTGCTGGTTTGAGCTTTCAGTTTGCTGCAATTTTATATCAGACCTGTCATTTCAATCTTTTTGGCCACATTTCATATGTTGGATATTAAATACTTGTTAGGAGATTATGCTCTAACATTTTGGTGATCATAGGATATCTATATCTCATTGTATTTACAGATTATATCTCATATTGTAATGTTGAATCAGTAGTACTGATCAGCTCTTTATATTTCTGCAATTTACATTTTGTATTCCCACTCTTAGTGGAAGGGACAGGCCTCGCCGTCTATTACTTACAGTATTTACTTTCTTGTACTACCCGCTAAAAAGTGGAAGGGGCCGGCTACACGCCCAGACATTTACTTTTCTTGCAATTTCACTCATGTTGAATAAGTGGTCGAGTTTTCTTTTTCATTTCATGTTGATCGGCTGAGCCGTCTTTACACTCCCGTTGAATAAGTGGTTGAGTATGCATCTGTATTACATTCTGATCAGTTGAGTAGTCTTCAGCATTTTCAATTTTACAAGCTAACGATCCCCTTTCTACCGTATGCTCTCCTTGCCCACACTGGGATTTGGGTGATTAGAAAGTGAAAGGGTTCCTTTCAACTGGCTAATTTGGTTTTGCTAACGCTAACAGGTGAAATGTTTGTGGAAAAAATTGTAAGGGGAATTTTACAGTGGCATCAGAGCTAAACTTCCTGCCATCCTATTGGGAGAACACAAAAATTGAATTTCCACAATGGAATTCAGTAGAGATTATTACACAAGTAATTGGTAAATTATTTGATATATTAACAATGAAGTGAAAGCTTCAATAAATAATTGACAAAATGTACAAAATCAGAAAGTTTCTAAAAAGAAACTTCAGATAAGATCAGTGACGATCTTATCAATATACTTTACAATAAAATACATTATTGAGCATTAATAATAAATAATAAAATATTATTTTAATACCCTCCCTTAATGCTCAATCTGTCAACTACACCAAGATGCCCCCTGAATTTTACAAACTTATCTGGACTGAGCGACTTGGTGAGAAATTTGTTGTTTGATCCTCTGTTGGAACATACAGCAACTGAAATGATCAATCTTCAACAAGCTTCCGAATGAAGTGACAACGAATTTCCACATGCTTGGTTCTTTCATGGAAGACTGGATTCTTTGCAAGTTTGAGAACTCCCTGATTATCACAAAACAAGGGAGTCGGACCTACTTGAGATATTTGCATATCTGCAAGCATCCACCGAAGCCAAACTGCCTCACAAGCTGCCTTAGTTGCTCCCCGATACTTTGCTTCTATCGAGGAGAGAGTCACTGCCTGCTGCTTCTTACTAGTCCATGTGACTGCACCAAATCCCAAACTGAACACATACCTAGATGTTGATTTCCTATCATCAACCGAACCTGCCCAATCTGAGTCTATGAAACCACTGAGTCTAGAATCTTGACTCCTAGTGTAAAGAAGTCCATGATTAGAAGTGCCCTTCACATAACGGAACACCTGCTTCGCTGCTACCCAATGATCAACCTTGGGGATTGTCATGAAGCGTGAAATGTAGCTCACTACAAAACTGAGGTCAGGTCTAGTGGTAGTGAGATAGATGAGGCTGCCCACTAGTTGCTTGAACAATGATTTATCTACTACCGGTGAGTCTGACTTAGTTGACAACTTGAGCCCTTTTTCCATGGGTGTGGAGGCAAGTTTGCAATCCTGCATTCAGAACTTATCTAGTAGACTTCGAGCATATTTGGACTAGGAGATGAAGATACTACTCTCAATCTGCCAAACCTCAACCACCTAAAAAACAATGCAAAAGTCCCAGATCTGTCATGTCAAATGTGTTGAACAAATCTTGTTTGATCTCAACGATCAAATGTGTCGAGCTGCCAGTAATGATCGGGTCATCCACATAGACAACAAGAATAAGAATATCACTACCAGATTGTTTGACATACAGATTCGAGTCAAATGTACTCCTCTGAAAGCCATGATCTGTGAGGTACTTGTCAATCTTGATGTACCAAGCTCGAGGAGCCTGTTTCAGGCCATAGAGTGTTTTTACCAATCTACACACCTTGTGTTCTTTAACAGCAATCTTGAACCTCGAAGGTTGTATCATGTAGACTTCTTCCTTCAATTCACCGTTGAGGAAAGCACTCTTAACATCCATCTGATGGACTTTCCAACCAAACTGGGCTGCTAAGGCAAGGACGAGCCTAATGGTACTCATCTTGGTTGTAGGAGCAAAAGTCTCCCCGTAGTCAATGCCTTCTTTCTGTGAAAACCCCCTAGCAACGAGACGAGTTTTGTACTTATCAAGGGTTTTGTCAACTTTGTGTTTCACCTTATACACCCATTTGCAACTAATGGGCTTCTTCCCTGGAGGAAGATCAGAAAGGACCCAAGTGTGATTCTTTTGAAGACTCTTGTAAAGACCCTTGCTAGTCCGGGTCCGTATTTCCATAAGCTTATTAAAGTGAATCGCAAGTTTTTAGGAAAAAGCGTACTCTCTTGCACTTCTAGGGTTTTTCACCTAAAAGGAGAAAGATCTTTCTACCCACAAAAAATTGGAGTTCAATGCTCCGATACCACTGAAATGAGCCTTGCTGATTTGGACTCCAAACCATTCAATTTCTGCCTTAGGAATTTTGTCAAACACTTTGCTTGCAGCCTCAACTTTGCTGATAATTGGTTTCAGTTTGTTTTGCTTGGTTTTGGTTTGATGTCTATGATGTTTAGAAGCTTGGAAATGGTTGCAAGATAGCTAATCAAATAACTAATATGAAATGTAGCTCTTTTTGTATTTTTCAAATGCATATACATGAGTTTCTAATGGAAAATGCACACCTACAGACAAGAAACATTTTCACAAACACTTGGCATGAAAACTACGCAAACAAAATGAAGATACAGCAACTTGACATTATGACAAACAATTTGCAGCCAACCTCACTCCTTCTATTTGGTATTTACAAATGAGTACAATGCTGGAAGTGAAATACATATGATTCCAACCCAAACTCTCTTCTTACATTGACTGAAAATTACAATGCAAAATTGCTGCCATAGGACAATGACCAAACCCAATGTAATATGACTTGATTTTTTAATTCTCAAGAGCTGTTTAAGACAGCAAAGACTTCTACAGATTTAATGACTCCCTAATCAATTAAAATGCAAAATAAAGAACCTGGTTATTGATGGAGCAGCCACAAAATAAATCGATTCTCCTTGGTATTGATGTAGATGTCTTCAAAAGTGCTGGCATAAGCCTCCTAGAGGGATGACAACTTCCTCCAATTTTTATTATAATTTTTGCTAGCCTCCAAAACCAAAATCACCCCACTCCAAGAGGGCCGCCTCTGCAGTGAGTGTGGGAATGCTAAAATAAGAATAAACACAACTCCTTGCTCCTCCAATTTGTTATGGAAATGATTGCAAACTCCAAAGAAAACAATTCCTCCAATGCCCATAAAATTCTGACTTCCTAGTGAAAAGCAATGAGTGAAAATGTCAATCCTTCCATGGCTGGTCTGCAGACTGAAGCAAAATTACAGACCTCTAAATAAATCCCCAACTCTCCAAAAAATTTCACCAAAAGAGAGAGCTCAAGTGTCCTTATGAAATAGTTGCATGTATATGACCAAGCAAGTGAAAATATGAAGATATACATATGCAAATTGAATCCTTCCATGGCTGGTCTGCAGACTGAAGCAAAATTACAGACCTCTAAATAAATCCCCAACTCTCCAAAAAATTTCACCAAAAGAGAGAGCTCAAGTGTCCTTATGAAATAGTTGCATGTATATGACCAAGCAAGTGAAAATATGAAGATATACATATGCAAATTGAATCCTTCCATGGCTGGTCTGCAGACTGAAGCAAAATTACAGACCTCTAAATAAATCCCCAACTCTCCAAAAAATTTCACCAAAAGAGAGAGCTCAAGTGTCCTTATGAAATAGTTGCATGTATATGACCAAGCAAGTGATAATATGAAGATATAAATATGCAAATTGAACCCTTCAATGCCTGCAATTATCCACAGTGAGAAAGACTGAACTATCTCCCTCCACTATCCAACTAGTGTCCTTATGAAATAGTTGCATGTATATGACCAAGCAAGTGAAAATATGAAGATATACGTATGCAAATTGAACCCTTCAATGGCTGCAATTATCCACAATGAGAAAGACTGAACTATCTCCCTCCACTATCCAACTAGGGTTGATAATTCACAGCCAAAATTGGTACTCTAGAGTATTCAAGCCCTCGAGTAATTAGCTTCAGCATTCAAGCTTCACCAATGTAGTAGAAAAATATCACAACTCAAGATGTCTCAAATGCTCTCCAAAAGCTCCTTTTAAAGAAATTACAATCATCTCCAAGAAGCTTCTAGAATAAAATATTATTTTATTGACTTAAATGACTTTTTGATATTATTTCATTTTTAGTCACTTTATTAAATAAAGGCTAAAATTATATCCAAGTGGCCATCAAGAAAGGGACATTACAACTCTGGTATTCAGCCTCTAGCCTTTTTCCACTCAAGAATTCCTTTAGCCTCTGAAATATGTCTGAGGCTCATAAACACTGTGAATGTTGGCCATAAGAGCAAAATTGATTGTATGATGATGTCTGCTCTTGTTCCTGGATGATCTACCCTCAATGAGCTCATCATCATGAAGATCACCAATAGTCTTAGCCCACCATTTAGGCCGAAGAGTAGAAGTGCCAACATCAGAAGTAACAGAAGGAGCTGGAACTGGTTGTGGATCTAGAACAGGTTCATTAGGTGGAAGATCAATATCATCCAAAGGAAAATTAGGTTGAGCTTCATCAAAGACAGAATCTTCTTCATCATCCCTCCCATCAGGTAGACCTAACGGAAGACAGACACCCAAATCAGACGCCTTCAAAGGCTAATCCTCATAATGCTACACAGATGAGGAAATGTGAAAAGGCCCTTGTTCTTCATAAAAAAAATACACAGACAAGAGTCATGGCTGAAAACAAGCAGAAAATGCACACCAACAAAGGTTAAAAAACATGTTTTTGAAGAATCTGAGAATCGCGTGGGTTTCAGAGAAAATATGAGCAAGAATAGAGAGAAAAATCACAGCCAAATGAATGAAGGAGTCGCATCCAGAACAATAAACAAAAACGCGCGCAGAAGGCTTGAACAAATCACGACCAAGAGGATTAACAGCACCCAAACGTGACGCGATTTTCCTTTAATCCATGCCCAGAAACCCTGATGACTTTTCTTCAGGCAAAAACTTTAAATAAATCACGTGAATCCTTAAACAAATCGTGATTTTCAGTCCAGGAGAAGAAAAAAACGTTTTCAAAAAATACAAAAAAATATCAAAACTCAAAAATAATTCATAATGAATTTTTATTTGCAAATTTTTTGAAAACAAATTTTTGTTCTAATACCATATTACGCAAGTAATTGGTAAATAATTTGATGTATTAACAATGAAGCGAAAGCTTCAATAAATAATTTACCAAAAGTACAAAATCAAAAAGTTTCTAAAAAGAAACTTCAGATAAGATCAGAGACGATCTTATCAGTATACTTGACAATAAAATACATTATTGACCATTAATAATAAATAATCAATATTATTTTAATAGAGATGTCGAACATTTCAAGAGGCAATGTGAACATAAGACTTCCCTACTCCATGCAAAATATTAGAACATGACAGATGACTTTAACAATGCAGTTCCATTTGACTCCTTGAATTGTGTGGTGGTTTTGAAACTAGAAAAACTAGTTAAGGTCAACTACATCAAGAAAATGATTAAAAAGGAAGTAGAACAAGCCATGGATGAAGGGTCAAGGAGGGAAGAAGAAGTGCTTGTTTGTGGGTTGCAGCCCTCAAGTAAGCACGTTGGAGAGAAACATCAGCCAACAAATTTGGAAGATGGCACAAGCAAGGTGCACATTACACATCGAAATGACCATGGGTTTGAAGAAGATACCTTAACAGTTGAAGAGTGTGTGGAAGAGCCCCAAAATACTCCCTTAGAATTGCATGTGATAAGAAGTAATGAAGATTGGTTTGGTGAAAGTAACATAACAGCAATCTTGAGTCCTAATAAGGATTCATCCAATGAACGTCTTGAGACAAATGACTTCACAGAAGATTTCAATAGTACCATTGTGTGGGTTGAGTTTGCTAAAGAAGAGCATGTTAAGGATAATTTGGGTGGCGACATTGAACCAGCTTATGGTCATTACCATAGTGATGTTGTTAAATGGGAGGATAGTGCAAATTTGGCTCGATGGTTTCACTGAGGTGATCAGAATGGTGCAGCATCATCATGGTGGGTCCTTTTTTAGACGAACTTGGGACCCTGGGATCGTACTTGGTTTGGTATGGATCGTTCAAATTTTTATGTAGTTGTCGTGGCATTGCTCAAGGACAAGCAATTTTGGGAAGGGCGAACAGTAATGTCCCCATTTTTAGCACTACACTTTCTAGTGATTGTCAACCTATTCACGGATGCCCGTAGGCTAGTCAGAGGTAGAATTAGGGTTTGGAGCTTTCATGGAACCTCTAACTTTTGGTCATGTGACAACTGTCGTTGGTGTTGTGTATCAATCCACAATTGGATTAGCAATTGCAAGACGAGCATTTAATCTACATCTTGATGAGCCAGAAGTGTTGTTGCTTGACTACCCTTCACGACAGTAGCGCTTGCTTCCTTTGCTAGCTAAAATGTAGATATTCAATGGGTTGTGCGGCTAATGATCTTAAGAGGATATATTGGAAATAGACCCTATCTAATAGCAAGACTATTCATGTTCTTTCTAGTAGATATAAGGCTATGATCACATGGCATAACTTACATACATCACAAAAGTGTCGTGAAGCATGTGGTGGTCAAGGCCTAAAAACTGAAAAATGTGTGGATCATTTCCAACGTGAATACAATGTTCAATCCACATTTGAAGGAGACAATAATGTTCTTATGCAACAGATTAGTAAAGACATATTTGGAGAATATTATGCTGCTAGTAAGAAGTCAAAGACCCATGCATACCGAAAGGTTAAAGGACATACTAAGTGTCTTTTCTAAATTAAAAAGGGATTTGTTTCTTTTGTAACCGAAGTGCAAGAAACAGTTACGTAAAAGAAGCAGTTATGGAACCGAAAGGGCTCATTAGGGGAAAATTATAAATATATAATCTAAAGACATTTAGGGGGTCCGATTTTTGGTTTGTTCGGGAGATTGAGATGAGGAACAATAAAGTTTTGCAGTTTTGATTAACTTGCTATAGATGTTTATTGTCTATGTGCAAAGAATTGTGAATGAAACACTAATGTTTATGAATGAGTCTATGAGTTTTGATTAAACGTTTGAATATTCCTTCCCTATGAGGATGTGTTGTTCTTTGGTGTCTTGTTCATTTATCTATAGTGAGTATTGAAATTGTAGTCAGTCAAGTCAGCAAACTTTTGATAGTCTCATCTGTGAGTCATGATGTTGATGGTTTTCCAGTTTAATTTTCAACTCAGTTAGTAGTTTTAAATCCTTTCAATCGCATCTATTTCATGGCTATGGGTAGATGTTAGTCTACCTTTCTTGCTTTCTAATTAAAAGCATACCCCCATTTTCTTTAAATTCAAGAAAACCAAATTTATATCATACAAGGGAGCTGCCCCTCTAAACGCAGAGGATAATTGTTACTCCATAACAATTTATCCATTTGTTGGTACATATTGGCGCTGCCCGTTGGGAAAGTCTATTGATTATTTGCAGTGGCAAAACTGTTTACCAATAGTGGTCAATTACTATTGGTTGATTTTCCACCTCCATCCTCTCCCTAGTTCTATATAAACTCACTACCTAGCTTGTATTTTTCATCTTGGAAGCTCTTAATGCAATTCTATCATCATGACATTGCATATCTCTCGAAGTTGCTAGTTTGCATTGTTTATGTTTTCCAACTTATGTAGCTTTGATTTTCTCTTAAAAAGTTCCTTGGGTTATTCAATCTATTTCAGATTTATAACAAAGTTTAAATTTATTGATCCATTAGATGAGACTACTTCACTTACAAACTAGTTCTTCAAATCTATGATGTATTTTTGTCCTTTATTTTCAATAGACAATGAGTTCTAGCCATGGTTGACCTCGATAGCTATCAAGAAACCTTGGCCCAATAATGCATTATAGGCCTTCTTCTTTAGAGAAATGAATACAACATTCAAAATGAAAAGTTGGGAACCAATGATTACCTTTTAGGCCATGAGTACTCCAAGCACCTTTATGTCATATTGATCTATTCCCACCAATCCACAAGTCAGTGGTTAAATCATGGGTTTCTCAAAATTTCTCCAAGTTTCCTATAGAAGCACATTCACACCCAAACCACCATCAACAACGCTATTGGTGAGTGTGCTTCCTACTATCTCTATGTGTAGCACTCTTGTCCATTGGGCCAGGTCTATTACCAACAAAGGAGGCTTTATAATTAGTTCACTTTGTTTTATGTGGTTGTCCTCCCTTGATGTTGCATCATCAAACATATGTAGTATATTATGCAACAAATTCATTACCTACATAGATACTATGGTTTGCAACACTTGCCCTAAAATAGCTTTGTGCAAACTAAGTATGCTTGTAGTTGTTTCCTTTGCTTGGGATTGTCGCCTTTCTTTAGTCATTTGCTTCTCAATTTCAACACTTGTTTTGGCCAGCCTTTGCTTCGCTATTGGTGGACCATGGATCCATGAAATCTACCCTTCTTATGAAATCTCGTTACTACGATTAATTTGCCCTCATCAACTATGACAATCATATTGGTGTTGGATTGCTTCAACCAATCACCTTCTCTTTGATAATAAGGTAGGGGAATCTTTTGTGAAATAGCCCCACTGATTGCACTTCTCACACTATATAGTTGGTCAGCCTTGGCCATCGTACTCTTTTCATCTTATGATCCCACCCAAATTCTAGAGTCCATTGTATCTTTAGTTGTAATATCCACTAGGTGATATGCTTATAGATGTGTTTGGAGAGGTGTTCACTAATGATGCCTTTCCTTGAGTAGAGGCTTAGGTGGTCTTATTTTTTTGATTGTATGGGAAATCCTTAATTGAATGGCCCACAACTTGCCGAGTCTCATAAAACATCCTCTTGAGATGACTTGTTTCGGTGTGACCACTGATTTTATATTAGGATTAAGGTGCCATTTACCTTGCAATCCTATGTATATTTTATGTATCTCCAACACTCTTTGAAAGTGCCCATGGATACCTAGGGTGCAAATGGAAAATAATTTGTAATTAAGATTCCTTGAGAATATTTGCATTACTTGTCATATGCATTCATGAAGGAGTTGGAGCACAACAATGGCAGTTACCATTGACTTTGGACTCACTAATTGCACTTTCCCAATTCTAGGCACTAGGATTGAGGAGTGGAGAATCTTGTATAATGGATGGTACCCAAATGACTTGGTCACTACAAAATGGAGTGTTATACTTAAGGATGTGCACAGTCAAGAACTATGGAAGCAAAAATGCCTTTACAATTATGTTTACTATTTAGGGGGGCAATCAATTGGGCCCATGTTATGTCCAAGTCACTTATCAATTGATTATTCTCGAAAGATGCTCTCCAAGGTTGGCACAGGGCTTTTTGCATAATACCATGGTTATTGTATCCATTATTTTGGTAAATCATTTATGGTTTTGTCCTCTCTCTATGCATACAAACCTTGCAATCACCAAACTCATGATTTTAAAAGGATTTTCCGTGCTCCCAAGGCACATTTAAACTCAAATTCGATTGGTGATTTATTCAATTTGACTCCATGTCTATCATGTATGCAAAATTCAATGACATGCTTCCCCTAATCTTGCAAATGGATGACTAGTAGGCGAAGGATTTAATGAAGGTGTGGCTTGAAGAATGGATCTTCAATCTCCATGGTTATTCTTGTGGACTTCAAAGTACAAAGAAGCATCCACATGAGACTGGTCCATGCCTATAAAACTTGAAATGACCCACAAATAAAAAGTGTTTCTAGATTCCTTGTGAAACAAGATTTTAAGAAAAAAAAAAAAGACAAAGTAGAATTTGTATATGGTGGAGCAAAATTTGTAGCATAAGCTGGATCTTCCATGAATTGTAAGCAGAGAGATCATAATTGGACTAGTATTCATCGTAAACATACTCAAATCAAACTTAATGAATGTTGTTTGTGAATGCAATGGTTATTGTTTGTGCATGTAGTATAGTAATGGCTTCCTTTCTTGTAGTCACTTCAGAATATGGTCATGAAATGTACGTTTCCTTAGAATCTTGCATAGGACATGCCATGTGTTGAGGTAAAAATGGCCATGGCATATGCTGTTACTGTTGTGTTTGCTGAGATTACTCCCATATGACAATGTTTATTCTTGTAGATAATGGATTTCTTCTTTTCTCTCTTTCCCTTTTATCTTATCTCTTCCTTCTCTTTCTCTCTATCTTTTTCCTTTTCTTTGTCAGCTAGTTAGCGTAGGATTAGACTAGGGTATACTTCAACCTGAGCTTCCCAAACTCTGCATCCAGCTGCACTTGAAACATCACCAGGCCTTTGTTATAACAGCAGCATCTCATTTGACATTGAGTAATTCTTGTAAAGCCAAGACCTAGCAACTCTGAGACCTTGGGGAGATTGCAAAATCTCCTTTCAAGAAAGTAATCATACCCTTTGATTCTTAAGTGTTGGATTGCATGCCTTTTTGCAACCCAACAGGAACCCCCTATGCAAATAAATTTTAATTAGGCCCCTCATAGTCTACTAACAATGTCTAACATTCCTCATACATATTCATTTGTTATTTATCTAAAAATCTATTTACAATAGGAGTCTACTGTAAAGACCAAAAAGGTCAGATGACCCGAACCAAGGCGTTTTTCATTAATTAAACATACAACTGAGTGAAACACGTAAGCAAGATTTTGAAGAAAGCAAAGACCAAGATTAATTACTTATAAAAAATTACAGCCTTGGGCAGCATTAACTTGCAAGGAAGATTATCTCACAACAAATGACAACTAAGAAAAACATCATTTTCATTTAAGATTTTATTTTTATGGCAGTTTATTTTTATCTTTAAAATGCAAAGCACCATTTTTGAAATAGTGTCATAGTTCCAAAACTGGCATCCTCATGCTCATCATTGGGCCCATACAAGTCACTTAGAAACTATGCTTTTTGATCATTTATAGACATTTATATATTCTAATTATTGCATTTTCATTTTAGCAACAATTATCACCAACTACATTTCAAACTCAGTTTCTACATACAAGACCAATACAAGCACCATTCACAGGAATTACAATAAAAAACACTGTTAAAATGAAGACAAAATTTCATATCACAATATGCCTCTTCACTATCTCATTATAGAAACAATTCACAGGATATTTTTCAATTATGTTTATCAATCATATTTTCTCTTTCTTATCTTAAAAGTACAACATAAACTAGGACCCTAACAATTTATTATAACCACAACTTACCATGTATAACCTTGCAAGACACAATTAATGTAAGCAAGAAGCTAAGATGATCTGCTATCTTTATACAGCCTCTGCCAAATGCTCTCTGTAACACTTCAATAATGCGTAACATTATACTTACATCAAGCTTGCTATCTGCAATGAACCAATAAAAATCGTCTAAGTGACATGATTAATTAATTCTATATAAATTCATAAATGTAAGCAGAAAATAGACAGGAAAACAAAAATACATATTGCCAAACAAATATGCAATGACATTTCATATATTGAAAATAAATGCAAAAACCAAATAGAAAGAAAGACTGAATTTTGTAAGCATGATGGCCATTTAAACATATTGCCAAACCTACATACAATAGCACGTGGCATATCAGTAACAATAACTTACAAGACAGACAGACAATCTTAAAGGAACAATGCCTCCAAACATAACTGGTCATCTAAAAACTTATGTAGCAACAGATGCAAATGTACTTGTCCAAGGAACATAGCCAGTGGCAAAGGAGGATTGATGTCTCAAAAGTACCCTCACAAATTCAAAACTGTTTATTTCAAATTTAAATAGAAAATAAGCAAATGTAAATGTTCTTGAAGATGTGCTTATCTATTGATATATAACATTAGATTATGTGAAATTGTGAATAATCCAATTCAACATAAATGTCAAGACATCACTAATTAACATGTTAATGCACAATTGTAAGTGATATGCATAAACAAAGAATAAATGTCTATAATCATTACTTTAGATGCAGTGGTCTAAACATCCAATAACAGAAATGTATAGATATATAACCAAGACCTCACAAACAATAGTTACCAGGGATACTGATGTACCCAAATATTCAATATGTTACAAATAGACATATCCCTAAAGTAGAGTTGTGCCATATAATAATCCTTATGAATTGAATGATTTAAGGCTATGTTCCACCATGAGACTAAATTCAACAAACTAATCCGCATGTTGCCTAAACAATAATATGAACCTCTCTATATATAATATTTCTTCTATTTAACTAGGGTTATGGTACACTTAACCCAACATTACACCTTTGACCAACTAATTACCAAATATAACATTATTCCATAAGTTACACAATCTACCTAATTAACCAAGGGTTATATTCTCCACCAATCGATTACCTCAACACCTCATATGCATCATACTATCATGTATATGTGCATAACCGAAAAATATAAATGGTTAGGAATGCTAATTAGTACTATGGCTTAACTGAATTTGAGCTGATGTAGTACTAGGTGGTGACCTTCCCGGCGAATCATACTGCTTCACCCTTATGAGCATCACCTAGATATGAGTGCTAAGTGGACCATTCATGGTCATGAGAGATGGAAATCCCAATCTTGTAAACTCCCATCTCTCTTTGGTGAAGGTTCAAATCATAGTAACGAGACTCACTCGGACTCGCCAGAACTCAGTGAGTCCCGAGCCGAGCACCCCTAGCCGGGTCCTGGGAGCCCGGACTCGGCCACTACCGAGTCTTGCCGAGTCCTAGCCGAACTCGCCGCACTCGCCGCTTCCCGGAGAGTCCCGAGCCCTGGACGCGGCCGGCAACAGCAGAATGAAAAGTCAATAAAAAAACATAAAACTGACTTTAAGTTTGTTTTTTTTTTTCTTATATTATCTCCCCAACCCTAAAAGCAACCTCATTTCATTCATTTGGCAAAATAGGAGGAGAAGAGAGAGTTGTGAAGAAAAATAGGAGGAGAAGAGAGGGCAACCAGCAAGTTGTTGAAGACAAATACAGGGCCATATATCATTTGGGAAGCTTCATACCAGCAAGGAGGTGCATTGAGAGCTCATTACCAGTGATTGGGAGGAGTTTGCATTGCATTCCAAGCCAAATATAAGAGGTAAGTTTGATTTTAATTGGTTTTTTTGTGTTTTTTTAACAAATAATTCATTGTAATTTGTAAAATCATTGTTTTTTTTAGTTTGCATTTTTTTTTACAAACCCTACTTGCAACTTAAATAATTTTAGAAACCCTACTTGTTATTGCAGCCACATTCATTTGCAAATCAAAGCATATTATTATTTTCACAATGTCTCAAACCCCAGGCAGAAAAGACCCTGCTTGGAAACATGCTGAAATCTTTCCCGGAATGAAAAAAGGAGAAGCAAAATGTAAATACTGCAAAACAATATATCATGGAGGCATAAATAGATTAAAATACCATATTGCACGCATACCCATCCATGATGCAGTGGGCTGCCCTATAGCACCTCCTAAGGCTGTTTGTGAAATGCACGTGCAATTAGAAACTTTTGAAATGCAAAAAGAAATGACAAAGAGACAGAAGCAAGAATTGGTGAGTTTGGGAGTTGGACAGGGACTTGGTGCTATTGGAGATGCTTCTTCCATGCCTCCATACTATCCTCGTGTTAGTGCTTGTGCTAGTGCTACTGCTTGTGCACCAGCTATGCCTATGCATATTCCTAGTGCTGGTGGTGCTAGTACTGCTAGTGGTAGTGGCAGTATTAGCATTGGCCCTAGAATTCGTAAATCTAGGGTGGATTCATATTTTGTACCACGCACTACTCCTAGTTCCCAACCGTCGCTTGAGAACATGGGTTGGAAAAAGGACGCACATGATGCAACAAAAAAGACAATTGCAGACTTTTGGTACTACTGCACCATTCCCTTCCATGTAGCCAGGTAATTCTTTTTCGTTTAATTGTTTTAAAATTTATATTTAAATTTTATTATTTTAGAATCTAGATGTATCTCATTATCGAATTCAAATTTAAAGTTAAAATCTTAAAACTTTTCATTTTACAATATTTATGTAAGTAACTTATTAATTTATTTATGACATGTTTTAGGTCACCTTTTTGGCAAAACGTGGTTGATGCCATAACCATATGTGGGGCGGGGATCAAAGCCCCTTCTGAAGATGAATTAAAAGGCCCACTTTTGACTCAAAAAGTGGCAGATGTGAAAGCACAATTAGAGGAGCAGCGCGTGCAGTGGAGGAGGATTGGTTGCACCATCATGACTGATGGTTGGACGGATAGGAGAAATAGGATGCTGCTTAATTTTCTAGTGTCCTCCGGAGGTAATTGTACTTCCCTCAATGCATTGAAATTTGAATTTGATTTAGTGATTAATAATTTAATATGGCTGATTTATGTTTTTTAATTTATTGAATAATTGGTTTTGCTTATTCTTTCAGGTGACACCGTCTTCATGAAGTCCATTGATGCTTCTGCCCAATTCAAAAATGCCACATACCTGTGTGAGGCTATAGAGAAGGTGATAGTTGATGTGGGGGAAGAGAATGTAGTGCAAGTGGTGACAGATAATGCAGCAAATTATGTTGTTGTTGGTAGATTATTGATGGAGAGGCACCCTACTATATTTTGGACTCCATGTGTCGCCCATTGCCTTGACCTCATGATGGAGGATCTTGGCAAGCTCCCATGGATCAAAACATGTGTATGCAGATAAAAACATTTGCAAATTTGTATACAATCACACATGGGTGCTTAACCTTATGAGGCAATACACGGGGTTGAGGGAGTTGTCTCGTCCTAGCATCACTAGGTTTGCAACAAATTTTATCACGTTGCGATCCTTGATTCGGTCAAAGGCAGCTTTAAGGCGCATGTTTGTTGGTGAGGAGTGGTCTTCCTCATCCTTTTCTACAAGCACTGCAGGGATTGCTGTGGCTGATTGCATTTTTGATGAGCAAGGGTTTTGGACACCAGTGGAGGAGATTGTCAAGGTAAAATTTAATTCTTTATTACGTTTTAATTTTTAATCATATCTTACTTTTATTTGTTTATTTTCATTCACACTTATTTGTGAAACATTTTTGCACTTTGCAGTTTATTGAGCCCTTGCTAGTTCTCATACGCATTGCTGATGGGGAGAAGCCCGCAATGGGCTACATATATGAGGGCATGGATAGGGCCAAAGAGGCCATTAGATCAATCTATGGTGGAGTTGAGGAGAAGTATCGTCCCATTTGGGATATCATTGATAGGAGATGGCAAAACCAACTTCATAGGCCCATCCATGCAGCCGCATGTTTCTTGAATCCGGCCTTCCAATTCCACCGTGATCTCCGTGTAGATAGAGAAATTCTTAGTGGGCTCTACTCGACGCTAGAGCGGATGTTGCCCGTTGTTACTACACAGATAGTCCAGGAGATAGATGCCTTCAGTAAGGCACAAGGAGACTTCTTTGCACGTCAAATGTGCAAAGACAATAGGATAACAATACTACGAGGTAAAAATATATTTAAGGGCATAATTTTCATCTTTTTATATTGTATTTTATTATTAAATGTTGAATTTGAACTTGAAACTTGAAATGAGATTGATTTTGTTTCTTTTTCTCATCTCAGATAGATGGTGGGAGTTGTTTGGTTCTGATACACGGAACCTGCAGAATATTGCCATTCATCTATTGAGCCAGCCATGCAGTTCATCTGGTTGTGAGCGCAAGTGGAGTATGTTTGAGCACATACACTCCAAGAAGCGCAATAGATTGACAGTGGAGAGGATGAATGACTTGGTCTATGTTCATTACAACCTTCGGCTCAGATACAGGAAGCTTTTTGACCACAACAACACCCCGATCAATCTAGATGAGGTTGATCCACAGTGTGAGTGGACCACTGAGGCTACAGATGCAGTCTTTAGTGACAAGGACCTTGATTGGGTGGACCAGGCAGAGAGAGAGGCTGAGGTTGTAGCCATGGCTGAGGAGGAGGCTAGAGCACGAGGAGACATAGCTGTTGTTGGTGAGAGTGGCATGGAGACTCAGACAGAGGCAAAGACTATGGCTGCAACTGCAACATCATCCAGGACCCTTAGACGCCTTCGTAGGAAGGATGCTGGCTCCACTATGCCATAGAGTTATAGCTATTGTTTTGATATTTCATATTTGTATGGAACATTTGATGTTATGGATTTCATATTCCATGACTTTTGTATACATTTGACTAGTTTTATATATCTAAGTATGCTATTTCCTTCACCAACGCAACTACAATTTGTGTACTTTATACTTATGTGATCGTTCTATACTTGTGTATGTGATCAAATTTGCTTTTATTTGTGTTGTATTCAATAAAGGGTGCTTGAAACAAGTTTTAAATCCTTAAAAATCTCTAAATTTCTAGGTTTTTTTTAACTTTTTTCATTTTACCGAGTCTGCGCCGAGTTCGAGTCCCGAGTCCCCGAGTCCCGAGTCGAGTCACCCTAGCCAAGTCTGAGCCGAGTCCGAGTCTCGTTACTATGGTTCAAATGACTAGAATTTTCCCTCAATAATGATAGCAAGCCATTTGTTCTCTTCGAGATGATCCCTCTATTGCTATCAATTTTGCACTTGGCATCACTAATCTCAACAAGTAATGGTATGTTTCTAAAGGTCCCTTCTATTTCTTAGAAATCTCTCTTCCTTAAGGTGAAGCCTCTCTACCTTAAAGCTTAGAAAAATGTCTTAATTACTAAAAATGATTTTCACTTCACCCTTTAGGTCAAGCTTGCTTGATCTACCTCTTACCGAAGATTCAACAACTTTCTTTGGTTAGTGTGCTAATCTACTCCTACAGTGTTTATTTGTTGGAACCAGCCTCCTACTAGCTCCACTTTCTATTATTTCCTATACTAAAGAAGTAGCCCAACTATTAAAATATAATAATAATGTAATAAAGCGTATTCGCACTTGTATGCATTTGGGTAGTTCAATGTAAGTTATTAAATTGAGTTGTTGCAACTCTTAATGAGCTCGTTGTATTGTGTTTATGTAATGTCCCTTCCTTAGGCAGCTCAGACTATAGCGGAGGTTAGCCTACTATTCGGGTTCCCATACGTCAGCAGAATGGTTAGGGGACCCAACCGAGGGTTGTGGAGCTTAGCTAGGAGCTTTATGAGCTTTTCAGTTTGGAGTTTAGTTGATGAATCCAAATATAAGTTTGAAATATTAAAGTTTGCTTTAATGAAATAGTAAAAAGTGAATAGTAACAAAAAATTATAAAGGGAATAGTGAAAAGTGCCGCCATCCTAGTAACTCAAAGTTGTTTTTAAAAAGTGGCCCGTTCTTTTGATGAGGAAAGACCCTTGTTAAGGATCCAACATAATCAAACAGGTCTGATTATCTTTGTCAAAGACATTTTTCAGATTTCTTCTCTTGATGTCGAATGTGCTAATTGCAGAACATTAATAGATTTCTATGTTTGCATATCGATGACAGAACTGTTATAAGTATAAGGAGACCCGCCTCTAAGAGACGTGTCTCATGAGAGGACGTATCTCCACAAGTGGAGACACGTCCGCTCATGGGACATGTCCCTTTGGGCGCGTGGGCTTCTCTCATAGCTGATTAACACTCGATTAAATATCTTAACACATATGTGTGGTGCATATATTTATTCATGAGTTCTGATTTAATATTTCAAATTTATGCAAGCTAATAAATTCGATTTACTTATTTTCTAGAATTGTGTTAGAGACTAATATCGATCTTATATAATTTAAGATAATGCTATATAGCAATCATCTATTATATTCTGACCGAAGCTATAATCATTAACACTCCCTCTTAGCTAGGGAAGATAAGTCAAATCAAATAAGTAGAGATATCACCTTAACATGTGATATCTAAGATATGGTATGATTTCACAATATTGTCAAGTCACATGACATTCTTCATAACACATCTTTATTATGCAATACTCCATCTTTAACTAGGGAGGATAACTTCCATCAAGTAAACGTGATATCACCTAACTCATGATATCAAAAGATATGGTATGCTTCTAAAAGTGTCAAGTCACATGACATTCTTCATAACACATCTTCTTTATTCAACGCTCCCTCTTCAACTGGAGAAAATAACTTCTATCAAGTAAAATTGATATCACCTAACTCGTGATATCAGAAGATATGGTATGCTTCTGAAAGTGTCAAGTCACATGACATTCTTCATAACATATCTTCATTATGGTATGTGCACTAACATCAAGTCACATGATGTCTACCATAATTCATGGCATATCCATTTTGGAGGTAGAAATGATTTAATTAATTTAATTAATTAAGTTGTCCAATTAATAATTTATCTTATGGATAACTTAGTTGATTATTTTAATTAAAAAGTATTAAGTTAATTAATTATAAAGTTATCAAATAAATTAAAATCAAAAGGTAACTATATTTAATTAATTTAATAAAGTGACTTAAATTAATATTATATCATAAAAAGTCAAATAAAATAAAGTTCTAGAAGGAGGCCGACCTATTGAGGAAAAAGAATAAATAGACATCATGGGCTTCATTCTCATCATCCAGATTTGTTGTTGATATTTGATGTTTCAGTTGTGGAGCCTAGGGTTTCTGCAGTTGTTTAGTTGGCCATTGAGAACGAAAACTCTCAATTGGAAGGCAATTTTGAGGGTGTGAAATATCACTTGAATTATTGCAGTTGGAGGAAGGTATCTCAGCCTTTCTATTTGTGCTTAATTTGTGGCCAAGGGCCAAATTCATTTGCAGATTACAAGTATTGAGGAGTCATTGTGGAATGTATTTATTGCTGGTCGCTACAATGTCACACTACAGTAAGCGCTACAGTGCCACGCTACAGTACTATGCTACAATCTAATTTATTTATCAAAAAATTTTAGGTTCTCTATGTATTGTCATTGTATTAGATAAATCATTTCTTCATTGCATCTTTTCTGTCATAGCTAACATCATTGAAAAGGGAAATATATACATTATCATAGTTGATTTAGCATGCTGATATAGAAGCATATTAGTAAGCAGATTTTGGACTGTGGTGCTTGCATATTGTAGCCAAGAAATTGGCATCTTGATATGTATTTAAGTCTTGGCATGATCATATCATGATGTACTTGGAGATAGCATATGCTTAATGGAGATGTAGTTGCATGTTTCACATTCATTGTAATGTTCATCAATTACCAACAACTTGGCTTTCATGCCAACCGTTTGCTGAAATGAGAGTTGTTGTAGGTGCATGTTTCCAATTAGAAAAATCATATATGTGCATTGTAATTGTTTAAAGGAGTCATTCAGGCATCTAGATGATAATGTATGCATTGAAGTGTTTGATTTACAAGTATTGGAAACATTTTATCACTACTATTCAAGAATATATCAGACTGAGAACTCAGGTGCAGCAAGCTAAAGATTGTATGTGAACTATTTGACAATATTCCTTGAGGTGTATTTCATATCAGAATAGACAAAGGATATTACACTTTTCCTCAGGATTTCGAGATTCTAACTACTTCAGCACATCTAGGCAGCTTCAGGGCGCCTACACATAAAATTTGAACAAATTCAGACAACTGGCTATTTTTAGCAGTTCAGCCTTCAGAGGCTATTTCAGGGTTTAAACATACGATTCTTCAATACATGACTGGAGCATGGATCTGGGTTTTTCAAGACCTTCGCGATGGTATAACATGCAAATCAAGATGGTGACTTTCAGCGATACAACCTTCAAAGGCTATTGTTAGGGTTTGCATGCAATGATTTTCAGTGCACGTCCGGATATTCCATATGGGTTTTGCGAGAGCTTCGCAATGGTGTGACATGCAAACAAAATGAGTCAGTTTTCAGGGACTTGCTATTTTTAGCCAGTGCCCGCCTGTTGACCAGTTTTCTGGGTTTTTCTGGGTTTTTTGAGATCCCACGGGCACGGCAAGATGCAAACTCATCCGACATTTGATTGACCACTTTCCAGACACTTACTATAAATAGCAGTTTCACCCCAGCAGTTACCCAACACTTCAGTCCAGCAAGCGGAATGACAGGAAGCAGCAATCAAGGGAAGCGGAAGCAATCCGGAGCGCATGCAAGTCAGATTAGGGTTTTCGCTGCTATATCTAAAAATAGATGGAACGAAATGCAGAGCGAAGCACGCCACCGGGATCAGCATCTTTCAAGTTGCCTACTGGCAAAATTTGAGCACGATCTGAATACTTACTATTTTTAGTAAGTCACCTCATGGCTATAAATAGCACGTACTATGCCAGAGGCAAGTGTGAACAGGTCACTTATAGCATCAAGACAATCGGAACGAATTTCAGGTCAAGTAGAGATACAAAAATTGATCAATTCTAGGGTTTGCTAAACATAGCATACCAGTGTGAATAGATGGTATAAACAAGGTAGCAAGGCCAAGTGGAAGCACAGCCACGCCTGCTCCAGCTCAGAACAGGATGAAATGAAAGGAAACCCTAATTTCTCCGAATTTGCTAAAAATAGAAAGCCAGGGCATGGCTAGGGCGTTGGAAATTTATAAGTAATAACTGGCATGAGGACACATGAAGTGCACCCAGAAGGAGTATGGGGGTTGAAAATCTCTGACTACTTGGAAATTCTTCCTTCATTAGAAAAATACGCCCAAGGCATGAAGAAACTTAGCAAAATTCTCTAAGTGTGAAATTTCCTTCACACTAGGCTAAATGCGCCCAGAAATTCCTTGAGCAGGGATCAAATGCGCCCACAAGAGGTAAAGGCATAGCAAAGCTTATTAAGGCAAGGAAGTTTCCCTCATGACACATGACATGTGCCCTCATATGGAAGTCCACTAGGCAAAATGCGCCCAAGGGAGATGAAAGGTCACCAAAGACGTGGGAAATTCCTCCTACCCATGGCAAATGCGCCCAAGGTGGCCACAGATGGTAAAAAAACGTGGAGAAGGAAGGAACGAAATGCGCTAAGGCAAGGAAAATTCCTCTTCACCCCCTATTTGCGCCCACATGTGGAAGTTGACTAGGCTAAATGCGCCCAAGAATGGAAGTAGCATGGGTGATTTGCGCCCAAGGCAAGAGGCATGTAAAACGCACCAAGGGAAAGGAAGCCTAGAGATGGAAGTTGGCTACCTCATATGCGCCCAAGAATGGAAATTGACTAGGGGAAATGCGCCATGAAATTCCTCCACCACATGTGATATGCGCCCTTGCTTATGAGATGAAAAAGGTAAAGTGTTAGCTTCTAGGCGTGAAAGTGCCTAAGGGATAAAGATAAAAATTGATGCATGAAATCAAATGCGCCCTTCATGGGTAATTTAAAAGTGAGCTTTGTTTTCCTAGGAATTTTTTCTAAGGCAAAATTGCTAAGGCGTGGAAGGAAGAAGATGATAAAATGGAAGTTCACACCCTCAAATGCGCCCCTCATGGGCGATTTAAAATTTTAATTATTTTCTAAGGGTGAGAGATATGCCTAAGGAAGAGGTGAAGTTGGAAATATTCCAAGAACAAGTGTGATATGCACCCGAAGTCAGGAGGAAATTTTCAGGAAAATCACAAGAAGTGCCAAGGCAGAGAAATTGGAGATTACAAGTGTGGAGGACGTCCAGGGTGAAAATAAATAAACCTTAGCCATTTTATTATTTTAAAATAATAATAAATTAAATGTACCCCTTTATCCGGATACACATGAGAACGACGAGTTCTGAAGGGAATTTTCTTCTAGGTATTGAATGTTTGCAATTCAGAGATGATTTAAACATACTCCATACCTCGCTCGTGTCGTTTTAACAGAGAATTTTGCCCAATACTTGTTTTGATAAATTTCCTAAGGCAAATTCAAGAAATTTCTCTAAGGCAAATGAGGAAAATATGATTTCACGAAATATGTTTTGCTTGAGGATCGAACTGGATGAATGAGGTAATTTTGTTGGAACAAGGAAAAGTGACTTAGCCAGATAAATTTAAAATTGTTCGAAGTGGATTGACTTAATATTTTAAGCAAGCAAGTGTGATGAAGCAGGCCTGTGCAGGGATGATGAAAATTCATAATTCTAGAAGCTCAAGATTCTGATGCTCTGAATAACAAGTGTTGCGACTGGCAAAAGGAGAGAAAATGGAATTCGAAAATGTGCTAAGTATAGCCTCTACTAGAATTCGACCTGGCTATAAGATTTTGAGTCCTTTTCATTCTTCTCACCAGTTGCTAAGTGCAAAATATTTGCTAAGGCTAAAGTACGAGCTTGCAAAGTGAGAGTTTGAAGTTGCTGAAGAAGTCGAGCTTGTGAAGAGGAGTGAGTTGCTACAAGTGATAACTTCTAAGTCTCCAGTTGCTAAAGGCTGAAAAGGACAATTTGAGGAGAAGCTTCTCAAATTGCTGAAGTGCGACTTGAAGTTAGAAAAGTGAAGTTGCTGAAGAAGTGCGAAGTTGCAAAGAGAAGTCCCAAGTTGCTGAATGCTGAGAAGTACGAATTTGAGAAAGAAGTTTAAAGTTGCTGATGAAATCCGAAATTGAGAAGTCTAGACTGTTGAGAAGTACGAACTACTAAAGGGATATTAAGTTGTTGAAGGCGTGACTTTGCTAAGTGAGGAGTCAAGTGGCTAAGGTGCGAACTTGAAGAGAAGAGTTTCAAGTGCTGAGACTTCTAAATTGCTGCAAACGAATATCTCCAGGCATTTGGCATTATATTGTTGCAAGTGCAGAAATTTCAGCGTTGAAGTGAACAATTGAAGTAAACAGTTGAGGTTTGCAGCTGAAAGTGACAAAGTCTTGCAGCCTTTTTATTTAAAAATCTGCTAGCACCCTCAAAGGTGGTATATTATTTTATAAAATCTTGTTTTCTAACTCTCTTGCCTTTTTGCAGAATGGCTGAATCAAGCAGAATGGTTGAATCAAGCAGAATGGCTGAATCAAGCAGAAGAGCTACAGGCAGAGGGAACCACGCTGAATCCGCAAAGGCAAACACATCAAAACAAGCAGTGATTAAGAAATTGAGCAAGTCCTTCTTGCCAGAATCAAAATTTTCTTCAAAGTTGGGCAAGCTGGCTGATACAAACTTGGGCTCGTTCAACCTGGAGCCATTCAGGAGGAGGATAATGGGGACTGGAGGTCATCACCCATCAGTCACTTCCCATAATATTGTAAGGAGCAGGCTATATGCAGTTGCTAGTTTTCCACCAACTATCCGGTGTCCAGAGCTAATCATGGAATGCGCCAGCTTCTACAACACAGAGCAGAGGGTTGTCATTTCACCAGATGGCAAGGTATTGGCTAACCTGACACCAGAGGCAATCAGAGAAGCATTCGGAATTCCGGTTCATGAGAAGATGATTTATAAAACAAGGGAAAGGGCTGAAAGGATGTACTCATCCACATTTGATAGGTTTGTTGATTTGATAAATACCAGGTGGATGAACAAACCCAAGCCAACTCGTACAAAATTACCCAAACAAATAATCTTAGAGGATTTGAGGCAAGAGTTTGGTGATCTGATAATGATGCTGAGCAAAGTTGGAGGATGCCCCCAAGCGTTCATCTTTGAACCTTGGATGTTTTATTATGTCAACTTGGTGCTAGAAGGCAAAGATTACATGGATTGGGCACTGATGATCAGTGACAACATACATGAGCAACTGCGTGGTGTGAGGAGAACAAAAACGTTTTACATGGGCTCTTACATTGTCAACATGCTGGCTCGCATGACGAAGTATAGGGGAATTTCCTATAAGGAACCAATCGGGTGTGGTTCCCATCAATTTAAGATACATGAGGCTTGTCCACAGTTGCATTTGACAAGCACCACCAATTACAAAAGGGTCAATGACACCTTCACTATGCACATAACGAGGACCTTGCAGCAAAGGACCCATCACAGAATATCTAGGGAAGCACAAGAGCTGATTGAGAATTTCGGGTGTTGATTTATCCAATTGCCGAAGTTTACCTACATAAGGCTGCAAGGATTTTCTTCTTATCCTTATAGATTGCCTCGGTATCCCATGAACAGAATAGTGATGCTGGAGATATCTACGCAACTTATTGCCTATGATAAGATTCAAAAGAAGAAGAAAGGTGGACTTGGATTCCCTATCACCATGGGGAATTCGGATGAAATTTGCCCATCACTACAAGCAGCTAGGGAGGCAGAAAATGAGCTCCAATTCTTCCACCTTTCCTACCACACCAGCAGGCATCACTACGATCCCCACAGGAACATCAGATGGATATTGTCAGAAGAGTTCAGACACAAGGCACAAATTGAGGAGTTTTGGGCAAATGCAGTGGATGAGATCGAGGTTAGGAGAAAAATGTTTTCTCGGATATCGTTGGTGATGATCAGGGAATGCGAGATTGTCCCAGTGCCAAATCAGATCGAAGAAGATATAAATGTTGTACAGGTTGATTATGAAACAATGAGGGATACGCCTTTACCACTCCCGGATTGGTCAGAGCCAGAGATCACCGACTTGGACACACTTTGTATTCCAGTCTTAACATTCACAAGGAGTTGGGTAGAGAGGCACGTCAACCGACTTAAGGGAAGAGCAATTCCCCTCACATACAATTTGATGGGAGATCACAGATCGCCAACAGCTAGACAAAGACGGCAGGTTGATCAAACTCCAGAGCCAAGAGGAAAGGAGCTAGTTCAACCTGAGCCTTTGAGAGTTGAGGAATCCTTGCATACACCATCTCGGGCACATTCTCCGAGTATGCAGGAGGTATCATTGTTTGCTGATCAGAGGGAAGGATTGCAGGTAGAACAGGCAGTGCAAGTGGCAAGTCAGCCACCTCGTAGAGAGTCAGTGGGCCAGAGCATCAACATGCCCCAGGAAGAAAATCAGCAAGAGACGGATGAGGGGATGGCCACTGACACTCAGTTTCAGTAGGAGATTGAGGTAGCTCTCGAGGACGATGCTACTTCAGATCAGGATGCCCATAGCTCAGGAGATACTGAACCAATCGATGATGATGAGCCTCGTCAGAGCGAAGGCAGGGAAGAAGTTCACGAGATAGAAGCCGAAGTTGAGCAGCCTTTTGTTATATCAGATACGCAGCAGGAGGTGCCAGAGTGGCTAAGGGACAGGATGAGACGTGATCTTGTAGATCAGACTGATCCTGCAACTGAGATGGAGGAGTTGTTACAAAGGATCAGTGCACCTCCAACGAAGAAGAAGGCCAGGAAATTCTCTACGATCTCAACAGATGAGGATGGCTCTCGGACACTACATGTGGCGGTGCCTAGAGTGGAATGTGATCGGGATGAGGCCATTCCAGAAAACTATGTGATTAAGACCATGGAACTTGGCCGCACCACTGGAGCACAAGTGGTTGAGGAGTGCGATAATTCCTATCGAGCACTCAAGGATAGATTGTCCTATATTGAGGGCAAATATAAGAAATTGAAGGTAGAGCACAAGACACTGATTGGCTACGTGCAGCACTTGTCCCATCCTTGTGGGCAAGAGAATCCAGCAATTCAGCTTCCAGCTGAATTTTCCAAGGAATCAATCAGTGGGTTAGAGGATTTGAAAAGAATGGCACAACGGGCAAACAAGTGGGTTGCCAGCGTTCGTGCAGAGACAGGAAAGTTTATGGAGGATCTTGCACATGCCTATCGGCAAGCCTCCGATATTATGGCAAGGATGGATGCAGTTAACCATGCTTGGGGTGAGGCTCGTATCTATCAGACGAGAGTTGTTCTCCGTTTAGGGGCTTTGATGAGCTTACCTCTACAGATTTTGGTTGAGGGAGGTGTGATTCAGGAGGGGGATAGATATGACTTCGCCGGATGGTATTCTTTAGTGGTTATAGGCCGAGGATTCTACGATGCAGCACAGACGGATTCTGTCAGGGTCAGAAAGGCCATGACAAATATTTCGGACGGAGTCCTCAACACGTTGGAGGCAATCTTTGCCAGGAGGCTAACTTCTGAAGAGGTGACTGCTGATGGTTTGAAGAATAGACTAATACCATTGTTTTCTGAGGTGAAGACCTTCACACAGGATGACTTCAAAAACACTTCTACGTTCTCCAGCATTATTCAGAACACCCAGGACGCCCTTGTTGCCTGGAAGAAATCTTGTGCCCGACATGGGCAAACAGTTACAGTTTTAGAATTTCAGTTGGATCACATTCCTCCCATTTCGGATCAGGAAGTTGAGGCAGTATTGGCCAGGTTCATCAGGTTTGCAGACAACGAAAAGGAGAAAGGAAACGCCCTTCTGGATGATGATCTTCTGGAAGGGGATGATGTGCATTGATGACAGCTAGTGGTTCATGATGAGGAGTGCAAAATCTTCAGCGCACTCATTGCCCCACTCCTCTCAGTGGCGGTTTTTAGGGCTAGAACCCTAATCAGGGCTTAGGTGGCTCAATCTGGGTCTTCCATTGTATTCAAATCTAAGCCATCCACTGGACTGGGCTTGATATAAAAGGGGTATCCCCCCTCATTTGTAAGATCAGACAAGGCATTATAATAGAGAGTTAGACAGAAATCAGAGATACAGTAGAGCATAGAAGTAGCATAGCTTAGTTTGAAAAGGAAAGGAAGCTTTCCCTTTGAAAGTTTTGTAAGAAGTTGTTGTGAAAACTCTCATAATACAAAGATTTATCATTGCTTGGTGGTCCTATCTTCTATTGTGAGTAGCTAGCAAGGCTTGTTCGTCTTTCCAATTCAAGTAGATTAGAGTAAAGTAGACTTTGTTTTATGCAAGTAGTTGTTAGTTGTGGAGTGTGGCGTTGGATTGGGCAAGTCTTCCTTTATCCATACCACTAGCGGGCTTGCTGATGGTAAGCCTGCCCTGCGTGGTCAACTGGAATATCAGTACCTAACTTCGGCTGTGACTCGCGTGTTCACTTGCATCGTTGTGACGGAGTGTACATGTCGGGCCACAATTTGAACATCTTATCCATCCTTTGAAGATTGCACCAACTTTGTCATAGTTGTCTGACAGGGAGACGAAACAAAGTTTGGTTTGAAGATTGCCAAAGTCTTTCCTCGCATTCCACCCCCCTTAGAAATAGATCATAGAATTCCTACCCCCTTATCCCTTTAAATTCAGCATTTCCCGGTCAGTTCAGATATCAGAGCATCATAGTCAAAACCTTTCATCTGCTTAACAAAATCAAACAATTATGTAAGTCCCCTTGGAATACCCAACATATTCACATCAACCAACTGAGTCTATTCGCGATAAAAGGAACCTTGGAGTTGAACGCATGAACTTTCACGCAATCTTAGCATGCGGGATACTTTGATCAAGAGAGAATAGAGTGGTCGTTGGACATTTTATTCTATGTTGGCGTTGTCATAAAACACACGTCAACAAAAACCTTTCCCAAAGATGGACAATAACTTCTTGATATGTTTTCTCAAATCAATCTTAATATTTTATATTGTTTCACTCTATGTTGCATGGAAACGTATCTCAACCAATTCATCCCATGTCTGTGTCCTCTCATTCATGTCCCCTAGTCCCCATTGCTATCTTGTTTTTCTGTCAAATGTCATTTCCAAAGACTTTGAGGGTACCTTCTAAGCATCCCCTTTACATGTACCCATGTTTCCTTATTCTCCAAATCAGGAATTGGTGGATAGAGATTATGTTTGCATCAATAATGAACATTTGACCAAGTGACTATTGTTGTTAAGTAACTAATATTGAGGGTTACACAATTTTCTTGTTTCCATTCGAAACTTCCATATTGTCTCAATTTTTTATGATAAAATCTATTATTTACCTACCCCTAACATGTTTCAAAAACTTTTCTACTTCCCACAATCTTGGTTCTTTTTCTGACCCTCACAAGATCATAAAAATTGAGCATAGCTTGCTAAAGGCATGCCTCTTTAAAGGGTCCAATATTGCTAGTTTGAATAAGCCCACATAAGAGAAAAATGGTGCGCAATGCAAGAAAATATTACTAGCAAGATTAGAAATTATAAAAGAAAGATTTGAAACCATGTAGGGAAAGAAAAACAAACACACTTGAAGAAACCAGCACGCATTTCTATAAAGAAAGACGAATGCTTAAAAAATTTAAAGTCAAAGAGTATTGGTGCATGCCAAAAAGTTTGGGTGCACCAATACAAAGGATCATTTCTTCCTTCACAAAAGCACTTCTATAGAGTAGTGGTGCATGCAAGACAAGGCACACCAATTCAAAAAGAGGAGAAATGTTTTAAGAAAAGTTTGGCATTGTTCAAGCGTGTGTCTAAAGCTAGGCACACACCACGATAAAGAATGAAAAAATTCAAAATTTCATTCTAGTGTATTGGTATGCACCAAAAAAACTAGGTGCACCAATACAAAAGTCTAGGTTTAATAGGAGGAAGCACCTCTTTGAAAAAAAATTTCTATCAAAAGAGTATGGAAAATGGAATGAAGGTATTTCAGTTTTGGTGAGCATAGAAAATTCAGCAGGAATAGTGTTTAGCCGCGTGTCTCATAACTGGTGATGCTTTTTTAATTCAAAACAAAAATCTTTCCCAATGAATACATGTGTACCTAAGCAGTAGTGCATGCCTCATAAAGGACTGTTTTTCTCATTCAAAGGCATGTCAACAAGTTTGAAGGCACGCTGACTAGATTGAAGGTGCATTAATGATTTGGAGGTAGGATTTTAAAGGATGCATCAATGAGGTAGTTTGTCTTTTGAGAAGATTTTGCAAGCTAGAGCATTGATACATGCCAAAGCAAAGAACTACTTTGAAGTTGATCATCTGATGTATAGGCGAACTTAGAAGCATTGGCATCCACCTAAACAAGAACAAAAAAGATTTTGAAATTTTGATTATGAATACAAGCACACGATTAAGATTATAAACATGCCTATTCATAGGATGTGTCTAAGAAAAAAGGATTTCTAGATTTGCAGTATCAAAGCAAAGCAAAAAGGCATGCACCTGTATAAAGCACATGTTTCTTTTCAAAATTTTCAGTGCTTCGTCATGTTACTCAATTTCCCATAATAGTGACATGTGATATTTTTCAGAATCTTCAAAGTCTCTTGGTTACCTTTTTGGGTTTTGCCTTTGCCTGTCTATGGCTAAAAAGGCCTATTCCACACTCTGTGTATCACTGTTGCTACCAAACTGCTTCTTCCATATGTCCTATTGCAGCAACTTAATGCATAGCTCTTCAAACTTTAAGTCAACAATGGTAGATGTGACGTTGAGTGTCTCAATAACATAGGAACTCATATGGAAGGCTTTGGTCTTCTCTAAGTTGACCAACTGCTCGTGAATACTATCACTGATCATTCTTGACCAGTTAATCATTTTTACCCCAGAAATTACTTCGTCGATGAAGTAATACATCCAAGTTACAAAGGGTGCACCTTGAGGGTTACCCGCTATTCTGTTCAGCAGCAAGACCATATCTCTGTAATCTTCTTTGAAATCAGTTCTGAGCAATTTCTTAGGCATCTTTTTAGCTGACGGTCTAGGCTTTACCAACCACGACTTGTTCATATTTGTTGCACAAAGGTTTTGTTTGTCTTCATAAATTTTGCGTGCCTCATCTTTTGTCCGGCAATATGTTCTATGGTAAGCTGGGATCCCAAATGCTTCCTGTATAGCAAGCTCTCCCAAGTATGTCAGCACCCTACCGTCAAGCGCTTCAATTTGCCTTTCTTCTGCATTGTAGTGCAATGCACATTCCACAATGAGTTCTGGACATTCAACTGCCGGCGGAAATCCTGCAGCCTGAACTATGCCATGCCGCATAATTTTTCATGCAATTGGCGTAGGCAAGAATTCATCACTTCCATACATCCTTTTTCTGAATTCATCACTTCCATACATCATTTTTCTGAATTCATCAAAGTCTTCATGGCCAAGGTTGGTATCCACGATATTTTTCCATTTGGAGACGATCTTAGACTCTGGCTGCGAACCCTTACTGGCGAATTTCATTTGTACTTTCTATGAAGATTCTCCTTTGTCCAGCATAAATCTGCAAAAAAAGTAATGAGGAAAATATTAAAATTCAGAAATTTAAATTTAAATTATTTATGCCATTATTTTGAAAAAACATATTCCAGCCAACTTGATAAATTAAATCTTGCAAATGATCATTGCTGGAAATGGAAGAATTTTATCCAATCGAAAAGAGAATTATTCACAAGAATAAAGAAGAGAAAGTAAATCTGCCTGGTACTCTGGCAATAAAATTGTGTTGTTGCTAAATAAATTTGCCTTTAACTTCTTCAACTTTTACTTCAAAAGAAAATTATTTTTCTTCACAAAACTTCTCTTGCCTTAGACAAAACTTTTCTTCACAACTTCGTTTTCGAAAGAATGATTTAAGAAAATGAAATGCAAAGCCAATTTAAGGTTGAAAATTCAACCCATTTAGCAAATTTTACTTGTTTCCAATTAATCCAGTTTGAACTTGGCTTGCACTTCTCTTTCGAATAGCAATTTTAATCTTCAGCACCAGTTGTAAATAAAGTTTCTAAATTCGACACCAGCTCAGTGAAGTCTTTTATTTTCTTTCTCTTTTTCAAAATTTGTCTAGAGAAAATTCGAATTTTCTCATTTAATGGCTTTGGAAAATAATATTTTATGTGTCATTTTCCAACCCATTCATTTAAATTATTTAAATCATGGCATTTTAATTATTTTTCATCCAAAGGCAAATTTTAATTTTATTTTTCCGAGTTATTTCATGTCTCTGCCTAAGGCGAGTTTTCTTCTGTTAACTTTGCCATGATTCCTCATTTTTTTGGCGAATTTTTATTATCTAGACATGCCATTTATTATTTTATTTTTTTATTTTCCAATGTCTTAGACTTAGCCAAAAACTTTAATATCTTGATTTATCCAAGTGTGGCGAATTTCACCAAGTGTTTTGCATGCCATCTAAGGCCTAAACGGACTTGCCTTGTGTTTATTCCATATCTTTTAAGCCTTGGGCGAACTTCATCATGGCTTTTGCCATCCCTTCACATAGTAGGGCGGACTTCCTCTAGTCTTATGCCATCTCCCATCTTCCTGGAGCGAACTTTGTCATGTCACAAGCCATCAAACTCCTCATGGGGCGGACTTCATCTTAGGTTGAGCCAACTTCACAATATGTTGGGCAGACTTGGTCAGACTTCATGCCATCTTCATTATGGCGGGCTTGGTTATGCCTTGAGCCATCTTCTCTCTCCTTGGGTGGACTTGCCTAAGCTTTGTGCCATAATTCACTTAGGCTGGGCGGACTTGGCTAATGATCAAGCCATTTTACTTAGGGCAGACTTGCTTTGTCTTTAAGCCATCTTCTCCAAGGGTGGACTTTGTCTTGGGTTGTGCCATGTCTTGAGGAGTGGGGCGGACTTGGCTTAGTCTCATGCCATCTTCTTTCTTCTTGGGGCGGACTTGTATCATTCTCAAGCCATCTTCTATATGGCGGACGTGCTCATTGTCCATGCCATGCCCATTCTTCCTATGGCGGATTTGCTCATTGCCCATGCCATGTTCAACACTTAAGCAATTTTCTGGTTTTTTCAAAGTTTCTCACTTATTTCCATTTCAAGATCTCCTGAAGTTGATGTTGATGAAACCATGACCTGTACACTTTCCAAAGATGGAAACCCTACCAAAAATAGAAACTTTTTCCAAAAATAGAAACTTTCCAAAAATAGCCCCTAAAAAATAGGAAGTCCAAAATAGCCCAAAACTGCCAAAAATAAAGTCCCTAAAAAATAGGGGGTCGGAGTGAAAAACCCTAAAATTTAGGTGTCAGAATTGACTGAAACGACAATCGATCTTCGCCATCCAAGCCTTCTAAGCATTTTGATGATGTTTGTGCACTGATTCGGGCTCAAATTCATTATTTGGCTCGGGTGACCCTTCAAAAAACTCAAACTCCTCAATTGTAAAAGAAACATGGTAATTAGTAGTTGCGAAGACAAAAAACCCAAAAAGCAAAAAAAGCAAGAGGGTCCCCATTTGCAATGGGGCGATGTTGTGAAAAGGTCACAATAGGACCAATTGAACATCCTAACGCCAGAGGTGATTTCATCAATGAAATAGTACATCCACATCTCAAATGGCACGCCTAGAGGATTGTCGGCTATTCTATTTAATAATAAAATAATATCCCCATAATATTCCTTGAAGTCTGTACAAAGCAACTTCTTCGGCATTTTCTTGGCAAAGGCCCTCAGTTTTTCCAGCCATGTCTTGTTAATGTTCGTGGCACACAGTTCAAACTGGTCTTCGTATAACTTTCTAGCATCCTCCTTAGTCTTGTATGAAGTCTGGTTATATGTCGAGATGCCAAATGCTTCCTGGACTGCCAATTCTTCGGGATGAGCTAATATCCTCCCATCAAGTGCAACAATCTGTCTTTCCTACACATTATAATGGATGGCACACTCCACCATTAATTCAGAACATTCTACAGCTGGTGGAAATCCAGCTGCTTGGACAATGCCATTCCTCATCATCCAACGAGCGATTAGTGTTGGTAGGAATCCATCGTGTTTGTACATCCTCTTCTTGAATTCTTTGAAGTCTACATGTCCGAGATTGGTATATGTAATATTTTTCCACTTAGAATTAATTTTCGACTCCGGTTGCAGTCCCTTGCTGGCAAACCTCATTTGTGCCTTTCTTGACGGTTCTCCTCGGATGGTCATCAACCTGCAATAAAAAAAAAGAGTTAGCATTAGTGCAGAAACTTTTAAATCTAGTTTTTTTCAAGCCTTTATTCAAAAGTTTTCACTTTCAGCTTTGAAAAAGATAAATTATTGTGAAAAAAGCAAGCTGAAAATGGCAAACTTGGATGAGTCTTGACAAATCTTTGCCAGAGTGACAGAAGAAGGATAGAAAATTTAGCCAATCCAATTTTACACCTTTGAAAATATCTTTTGGCTGCAAATCAAATTCAACTTCTGAAAATCCACTCAAAAATCAAGAGGACGCCTTTTTGCTGGAAAATACGTCCTTCAACTAAAAATTTCACTTTATTTCTTCAACAATTATGCCTTCCAACTCAAGCATTTACTCCATCGAGAAAATCTACTTTGCCTTCACAAATTCTCTCTTCCAAAATTTATATTTCGCAACTTCGAAAGAGCTTAAGAGAAAACTTTTGATTAACCTACGAAAGAATGATTTGAAAGAAACAAGTCGAACTTGTGTTATAAAGCTGGAGAAGTTGATAGTTTTAGCAACTTCGTGTTTTCTTTCTAAGTTCATCGAATTTAGACTTCTTTTATCTCTTCCAATACTGGAGATTCTGAAAGAAAGTTTCCATTTTTTTATCCTGGCGCCATCAGCCAAAATCCTCTAGATTTTTCTTCTTTTTCTTTGAGCTCAAAAATTCGCCTAAGTGTTGAATATTTATTTCAAACATTGGAAAATATTCAATATTCAATATTCAAATGTATTAAATTCGATTTTCCAACCCTTTCGATCTTCTAATCATGGCGAAATTTGATTTTATCTAAGGCAAATTTGGTATTTCTCACGTTATTTTCCATTTTCCTCTAGGCATCGAACATTTTAAATAAATTCTCCCAAGTGTTGGAAACTAAATAATAAAATATCCAAAGTATTAAATTTCCAACCTCTTTTAATCTTTTCCAACCCATTTAAACTATTTAATTTTGGCGATATTTAATTTACCCATGGCTAAGTATTTATTTTCTAAGTCATTTCATTTATCTCATTTAGCCAAGGTGGACTTCCAAATTTTATCATCATTCTCCTTGCTGGGGCGGACTTGTCACTTGGCTAGACATTTCCTTGGTGGGCGCACTTTGCCAACAATTAGACTTTTTCTCTTCTTGGCCTAGGGCGAACTTCACAGTGCCTTAGACAATTTTCATCATTCCAAGGACAGACTTGGCTTAAGTTTGGACGTTGCTCCATACTTAGTCAAATTTTAAGCTTTCTTCTCCTCTTCTTGGTTGGGTAGACTTGGAGACCTTTTTTCCATTCATGTTTTTCTCCATTCCTTAGAAATTTTCACCATGCTGGGGGGGTGGACTTTGAGTATTTTATGCCAAGGGCGGGCTTAGCTAAGTTTTTGCCACTTTTCCTTTGTGCTAGGCGGACTTCCTCTTCAACCTGCCAGTTCACTTTCCAAGGTAGGGCAGACTTTGCTTGTCTTGTGCCATGTTCCTCCAAGGCAGGGCAAACTCTATGAGTTTCATGCCAATCTTTCAAGGTGGGGCGGACTTTGCTTGTGCTTTGTTATTTCACTTGGTGGACTTTCTGTTTTTCATGCCTTGGACAATTTTCCTGCCTCCAAGCTAGGGCGGACTTCATAATAGGCTTGCCACTTTCTCTTGCCAAGCTAGGGCGGACTTCATCTTCAACTTGCCAAAGGTAGGGCGGACTTCATCTTCAGCTTGCCAAAGGTAGAGCGGACTTCATGACTTTCATTCCATGGTTGGGTGGACTTGGCTTAAGTCTCACCATCATGCTCCTTGGGTGCATATTGCCTTTGAAATTTTCATTGCCCTTCGACACTTAGGCAAATTTCTTGTTTTTTGGATCATCTGGATCAAAAACCTTGATTTGGAGATTTTCTTGCTTTTTGTGATTTTTCCTTGCCTTTTACCTACTTTTTATGATTTTTTCTTGCTTTTTGCTCTCAGAGGTGCAAAATTTTGATTCTAAAGATGAACGTTGACTCCATGACCTATGGGACACCAAAACCCTAGCACTTTCTAAAAATAGAAAAAGCAAAAATCCCTAAAAAATAGGAAGTCCGGATTGCTCCAAAAGTGCCAAAAATCAAAAAAGCAAAAAAAAACAAAAAAAGGCAAAAAGGCAAAATCCCTAAAATATAGGAAGTGTCAGAATTGACTCAAAGCGATGGTGTTCCTTGTCTATTGGACCTTTTGAGCACTTCTGTGACGTCTAGGCACTGATACGGGCCTGAATTCTCAACTTGACCCGGGTAATTCTCAGAATTCTAACTCTGAACTCTCAAGCAAATGGACTCATGAAATTGCAACCCAGAGGACAACCCTAAAAGCAAACAACTGGGGGTCCCCATTTGCAATGGGGCGATGTGTGAAATAGGTCACAACACATCCCTAAACCACATTTTTTAGAATTAAAAGGGTAGTGTGAAGGTTTTTTATCACCCACAATATCCAAACTAATCGGGTAACAGTCAAACCTAGATTGAGTCACAATGTCCCATTCCAAGGTGTATGGGAAGGAAGCCAATCTGTCTAGCTTCTCCACTATGTTGTTGAAACCTAGTCTGCGATTCGCCCATGTGTAGTGGCCATTCGCCATTGGTATCTCCATCAAGAGATTCTTGTTGACAAATTCCTCAAAATCCAGATGGGATTGATACATCCTTCTAACCCCACCTTTTTTGTTAGTGTTGTGCAAGACTGCATTAAAATCCCCACCAATGATGTGATAATCTGTCATGTCCTTCGTCAAGAAGAACCCAATTTCCAAGCTTCTCTCTTCTTTATGCAGCAAGAGGGCCCATATACATTTACAATCGTGAAGGAGAGATTAGATGATAGACTTCCAATCTTACTTGCCAACCAATGTTTCCTTCCAGCAACTTCCTCCACACACACTGTTTGAGGCTTCAACATTGTTATTAGGCCTCCAAACGCCCCATCAGATTCGACATATGATACTAACCAGTACTTGCTCTTGAATTTGAAGACTTCTATCTCCTTTCTACTTAAATTTGTTTCTTGAATGAGTATCATAAATGCCTTAGAATTATCTATCAAACACCTAACTTGGCGTTTCTTGTTAGGGGCATTTAAGCCCCTAACATTCCAACATTCTAACTAAGGATCCTCATTGCCCCTCCGGAAGGGTAACACCCTTCCCCGATCATAGGCGCATGGTTATCTTTTACTGCCCTACAGCCTCACCAACCAGTGTCTTTTTCTCTTCATTTGTCTTTCGTCCTACTTTATTTTTGTCTCCGCAATCTGCAATGGATTTTCCTTGAGAAGATTCGCAAACCCCTAATTTCAATCTTGGTTTTTGACTCCTGTTGTTGCTCTAGGGTTCTTCCAAGTCCTCATCTACAACTTCCAGCTCCTTTTGTTTCCCTTCTAGCAATACCAGATCTTCCTCTACATGTTCTTCTTCCTCCCTCACAATGTTAACCATCAACTCTAAACCACCCACTTCCTCTTCATCCCCTACCTCTTGTGCCAACTCGAGATCATCTTCCATCCCCCATTCCTCAATTGAGTCGTTGTCTCCCATCAATGCTTTTAACATCAAAGGTTTAGGGGTGACTTGCTCAATCAAATTTCGGAGCTCATTACCCACTTCCAAAATCAGCTCCCAATCCGAAATCAACCTATCCTTCAAGGCTATAATTTCCCGGCATACATCTAAGTTTCTTGGTCCCATATCTGCACTTAAGACAACCACATTTTGATTGGCTTCCACATTTTCTAAGTCCAACTAAGGCGCTAATGGTAAGTCTATCATAATATTCCCTAGACCTTCTTGCATTGTTTTTTCTTGTTTCCTTTCATCCATCCTATGCTGGAAGCCTCCAACTCCTAATGTGCCTTCACCCTGTTCTATCACCACTTTGCCCTTGGGGTCTACTCTGTTCTGTGGCCAAAATTCTTCGTTTTTCCATCTATTCCAAAGCTTTAGAGCAAAGCTTTCTCTAACTCATTGAAAAGTCCCAATTCACCTGATGATGCTTTCTCCCATCTTCTGTTATTAATTCCAATTCATCCAACTTATGGCTCCACGGAGGTAGCTCAATCCAAATCTTCATTACACACCCATTTTGTAGTGCTTCTTCATCTACTTCTACTACCTTGCCTAGAGATTCCCCTACATAATCCAGTATATCTCTGTTCCAATACTTTGAGGGGAGATTGCTCAATTTTGCTCCAACCAACATGTGCTCTGGGATATGTTTGCAGGGGTTAAAATTCATTTCCCAATTTCTCAAGTAAAATCCATTCCCTTCCAGTTTCATATTTTTGGATGACAAAACATTCAGCTTTACTTGAGCAAATGAACATAAAATCGGGATATAATCATATTGTTGAAATTTTATACTTACCTCATTTCTCCAATTATCTATATACCATTGCCTCGTTTTTTCTTGGGACACTTGTCACACCACCATCTAGTGAAATGAGCTCTCTCCTCCAACATCGCCTTCAATCTACCTAACAACTCTGACGAAATCACCAATGTGGTGCAACTCCTCTCTGACCTTGCCTCCATTTTCCCCACATCTGGGTTTTTCCTGGCCTGCTCCACCATTTTAGAATCTATTCCATTTTGATCACCTTCTAGATCCGTACATTTCTTATCCTATTTCCCATCCATAGGCACTTGTTCCACACTGGAACCAGTGGCACAACCAGAAAAGCCTCCCACCTGAGCACCAGCTTTCCCATGGTGTTTGTTCCTTCTTGAAGCATTCCCCCAATGATTAGGCATGCACCTTTCCCATTTCACCTTTTGCCCTTGCCATCCATACCGACTCCCTTCTCGGCTTTGTCACAAGCCGCCCCAAGGAAAGGGATCTATCCTTTCCTTCATTTAGGGTTTCCAGCTTTCCATGGTCGCCAAGGATACTGTGAATACCTGTTTCTCTGATTATACCCATCAAGCCTGGATTGAAGTTTTTTCCCTCGACGCCATTTCTTTGAGTTCCTTGAAAAGCTTCATTGTTGTGCCAATATGCACCATCCCCTTTTTGTTTATTTCGCTTCCAACCTAGCCTCTGCTCCTATCCTCGCCTATACTCCAACCTTCTCTCTCCCAGTGACGGCCATTCCTTCTTTGCATTGGCCGCCCACAAACCAGATCTTCCCAACCAAAAACCTTCGGACGCTGCCATCTTCAAACTCTCTCCCCCAACTTAAAACAACATTGGCTTTAGTTTTAGTATTAAAGGATAAGATTTTGTAATAAAAATTGCATTCATGCAATCAATTTTTCTTAGAAGTAGTAGTTAGCTTTTTAATTATTCATGCAATAGATTTGTAAATAGTATAAATAAGTGTCTTTTGCACTTAGTTTCATCAATGGTACTTCTCACACCCACATATTGTTGGAATTTCTATTCATCAAGTATTTAGTGTTATGTTATCCTAAATTTTTTATTCTCTCAATGACATTGATTACGCATGTCTTGTTGACAAACGTTTATTAAAATGTTTCATTATGTGTGTTGATGGTTATATTGCTCACACAAATTTGCAAGTTTTATATTGCAGTTTGACTCGAATGTGTAATATCATGGCTTTATACCAAATTCTACATTTAATTTAGCCATAACATTCATGTTTATACGTTATCCTATTCAACTCTGTATATACTTGTTTAATCTTTGTTTTTAATTGAATGACATAAATGTGTAGTTGTAGGATTTGTTTTAAATCAAAAAGTGTAATGTCCCCATTTTTGTGAGCATCAGAGTTCGATGGTTTAGCCTATTAACTGACCCTCGTAGGCTAATGCAGATGGTCAAAGGGTCTATTGGGCAGTTATCTATGTTTCTTCTTCTTCAAAGCTCAATGTGGGTTCAGGTTTGGCCTTCGTTAGACACAATTCTTCATAATTACTATTTATAGTAAGTCACCATTTCAAGGAGTCAGGGTTTCTATTTTTAGCAGGGGGGCACCTGCACAGGTCTCAAATGCAGTGTTGACCTCTTAATCAGTTGGATGGGTGAAATATTAAATGTTTAATGAGTACTTATCATTAAAGGTACTTTAATGATAATTAAATAATATAAAGTTAAATTATAAAGTCAAAAAGTGTACTTTACTTCCGATGAGGCCATGACCCTCAATTAAAAATTTAAAATCACTTAAAGTACATTTATTTTATATTATTGATTTGGGCACCCAAGTTTGGAGATATTATAAAGTTTTTATCAAAAACCTAAAAGTGGATTTCAAAGGCAATTAAAATATAGTGAAGAGGTCGACCTTTTTGAGAAAATTATAAAAGGGCATCAAAGGCAATTGATTTCATTATGTTTGAAGATTATAAACTTGTGTCTTTGGAGTTCTTGCTTGGAGGAGGAACCAACTAGGGTTTCTACCATTATTGAGCCTTTCGGAACGAAAACTCTCATAGGTTGTGCAATTTTGAGGCTGTGAAACTATCAGCTGAGATTATTGCCAGAGTGTGGACTTCATCCAAGAGTCCAAATTGTGCTTACAGGTGAAGGATTCATCAGGGTTTCAAGCAGATTTATCTTCTTGAAGGAACAAATATTATAGAAGCTGCATTAATATTTACCAGCAGCCATATTGCAGCCATACCATTTGTTACCAACCAGCCGTACCATTCCTTTTGCTAGCATATTGTTTCCTGAGCAAGGCGCTTAGGATTTTGAGCACCAAGTTTCATCATTGCTGGCACCAATATCAAAGAAGGCCTTGTGCGTGGGTTTTAAGGTGGAGAAGATGACTCAAGAGGCAGGTCGTACATTTCACTAGCTGCTGCTACAAATTCCAGAATTTCATTAGGCTGAAGGCATGTTTACCTCTATGTATCTCCAATGCAATTTCAGTTTTATGTAATAAAAAAAAATATTATTGCAACATCTCTTGTTTTGCTGCATCAAACATTGCCAATAAATTGCAAAACCATCAAAATAAACAAACGATCTTCAGCATTTAGTTTGCAAGGGTTAGAACCAGCAGGGTTCTTACAAAAAGCCTAAAATCTCTTCCCTAGTGTTGAAAGAGTGTCTTAGCTTTTTACCCTAGGCAAAGCCCAAAAGACACATTTAATTTTGTTTGGGACAAACGCAAACCACCCCAAGTATCACTGTAGAGATTGTAAATATTGTCTAGATTTAAGTTAAAGAGGTTAGTGTTTAATTTGCAGGGAGCTTCCCCTTCTAATTTGAGGAGCAATTTTATCAAACATCTATTTCATTTTGACTGAAAGGTGCGAATTAAGTTGCTAACAATTTTAACCATCTTATTCATTAGATTGACAACATATAAGAATTGAAATTCTTTTGGAAGAAACTCTGTGAACTTTTTCTGAAACAAAAAAGCATATAGTTTCTTCAAAAAGCATTTCAATTCATTAGCAACAAACTTTGGAAACATAGTGTCCCTAATATACGCACAGATAGTTTGAAGATAGTAACAAAATGTTTTTCTTGGATTATGAGCAAACACCTCTGCAGCTCCCACCAAGTATATTCAATTCAAATATAAGACAAGCAATCCCATTCTATTTAACCCGTTGACATTTATTTTGTGCATTTGTTTTCCTCATTATTTTTCGAAATATGGGGAATAAATGTCTTTAAAGTTTTAGTAAGAGTAAATACAAGAACTGAATGACTTCTATGTAATAGATAAATATAAAACAGGAAAATACTTATTCTCAACCATAAAATTATGAAAAGAAAAATATAAGTATCATATTGCAGGTCATGTGTGTTGCTAAATTACTTACATAGGCAGCAACGGGCCAAGGCTTCAAGGAAAGTAGAAGAGAAACTGGAGTAATAATGTAGAGAATCAATAGCAAGCTCTTGGCAAACTTTTGGAAGTTTTACGAATGGACCGTATAGCACTTTCACTGCACCATTTTAAAGCTAGTTGTAAGAGAAGAGATATGTACCTTTAAATCAAGATGCATCAGCTTCCAATTAGCTCAAATTACTTTAGAATCACTACGGGCTTTTGTATGAATTTTTTTTTTAATGTGAATCTGTAGTCAAAGTTTCTAGACTCATGCAGGAGCTGGTGGTTTAGATAAAGCTTTCCTCTTATGCCCATATACCATATTCATTCATATTTTAGTACATAACTCCTTTAACATACACATTGAAAGAGAAAGAAAGGAGATACCTTTATCATGTTCCATTGGAAGATGCATACTGAAAAATGGCATGAGCGTTGGTTGTAGTTCTGTATACTCTTTGCACAACAATGAATCTGCAGTTGCAGAACGACCAATGTGAAGAAGAACCTGTAGAACTAACTGCAACATTCCAAGTAACTTATCATTATTGTAACATAGACTAGTATAAATGAAAAAAGAATTATTAGATACATCAACAAGGATTTTGAAACCTGAAATGAAGATATATCAATTCAAATCCAAAATTTGTGTAATAAAAAAAGGAAAAAATAACATTATCTTTTGTATGAAATCCTAAAATTAGCATACTCTACAGGTAATACCACGACAGTGTGTTCCACTTTTTTGCCTAAATGGGACTTTGAAATCAGCATTTGTAACCAAATTTTCCCTTTCTATCACTTAGAGAGCAAACAATTAAAAATTCGAAGATGATGTGAACTAATGACTTTCCAGATTTTATCTCTAGATCCTAAATAATTTTTTTCCTTTATTTAGAAAAAATAATGTCATTTTTTAAGCATTTGTTAGTAACTTGTTTTGTGTACTTTATAGTGTTTTTAATAAGTAACACTTATTTTATAGCACAACATTTATTAAAAAAATAAGCTAAAATCACAATTCCTTACACACAAATAAGTAAGGCTGGGATCTAATGCATGCATATTTTTCCATAATTTTTTGTTTGCATATATTATTTATTATTAATTTCTAAAATTCATAATTAATTAAAATTTAGAGTGATTTTAATCCATAATGCGTAATTTTTTTTTTAATCTATCGAAATTTATTTATTTTTTAATTGAAAAAAGGACATCAATATGGAGTGTGCAGATTTTTTTTAAAAACCAAACTCTGCTTTTTCTATTTTTCCACATCTATCAAACAGAGACCCTTATGTTGAGTTAAAAAACCTATATTCATTTAAAAATAGAAAAAAATATCAATAATTAAATAAAGTATATTATAAATTATACTTTTTGAAAAGCTTATTCCAAGGCCCACAATCCTACAAAATTTCTTGTCACAGTGAATCCATTTGATGGTCCAACACCTACTTCGAAACAGAAATTTTCTCAAAAAACTTGAGTAACAATGGGATGGCATCCTTAAAAGCTTATACTAAACATAGGATCTTCATTCAAAGGTCCCTTCCATGAAGGATTTTTAACATGAAAAGTGAAAAAATGAAATATAAGGCCTTCATACAAAGGTATACACCCTCGTTTGATGGTCATCAAACATTTAATAATTTAAAAATGCCTTCATTCAAAGGTGTTTTGCAATTTTTGGCACCTTGGACTCATTTTTTTTTGCCGTGTCCCACAATTGGGACACATGATTGTAGAGTCACCCCTTCAAGTTATGCTTCAAATATAAATATTGAAACAAGACATTTACTTGTATAGATATCTTGAATCCATCTAACTTAAAGACATCAAAAGATATCACTCTTGAAGAACTTATATCAAATTTGTCACATAGATTTGAGAGGCACCTCAAGATTGATATGAGATATCACTCTTGGGGTGCCTTTATGAAAATTTTCATATAGATTACATAGGCACCTTGAGATTGATATGCAAGCAAGTGCCCGGATAGGACTTCTAGTTCTCAGTCACGAGGAAATGCTTTGCCTTCGCAGCAGGCAATGTTCCAACAAAGGATTCATGCTGCAGTAGACGATCGGCAGGCAGACTATCAGATCACTCCGATCGAAGTTCAAGGTAACCTTTTTGGACTACCTATTTTTGTTTTAATCGACATTGGTGCAACTGAAAATTTCATTTCACCTAAGGTAACTAGGCAATTGTCTAGGAAGGCAAGATACATGGAAAAGTCTTGGAATGTAGAGTATGCAAACCAAACAAGAGCAAGGGTTGACCAATGTCTATTTGAGGCTAGGTTAGAATTACCCAACTTTGCCACTGAGGTTAACCTATATGTCGCACCTCTAGGGTCCTATGATGTAATCCTAGGAATGAATTGGCTGTGGAGGCATAGGGCTATTGTAGACTGCCAAGCCAAGACAGTAAGATGCCTTGATGATTTAGGAAACCGTGTAGAAATCCAAGGGATACCAAGGCAAATGACTGTTCGGCAGATCACAGCAATGCAGCTGATGAAAGCCAAGAAGAAAGGTTGTCAACTTTTTGCAGTCAAGATTGAGAAACTAGGGCAAGAAGACAAAAACTCTGTGTTTCAAAGTTCTCAAGAACTTGAAGATGGAGAAGTGGAAGAAACAAGAAGAACAGATATGGAGAAGTATCCTATCTTAAGAGACTATGCTGATGTATTTCCAGAGGAACTACCAGGTCTTCCACCGAAGAGAGTGTTCGATTTTTCAATCGACATTGTGCTAGGATCTGAACCGATATCTAAAGTACCGTATAGGATGACTACAACTGAGCTCATGGAATTGAAGACGCAGTTGGATGAATTGTTGTCCAAAGGGTTAATACGACCTAGCGTATCACCATGGGGAGCACCAGTGATATTTGTTAAAAAGAAGGATGGTACATTACGTTTATGCATCGATTATCGAATGCTAAACAAAGCAACGGTAAAGAACAAGTACCCGTTGCCACGTATCGATGACCTCTTTGATCAGATGAAAGGTGCATCAGTATTTTCAAAGATAGATCTGAGGTCCGGATATCACCAGCTGAGGGTGAAGGATGAAGATAATTTCAAGACAGCATTTAGAACTCGCTATGGACATTATGAGTTCACAGTTTTACCATTTGGTTTAACTAATGCACCTGCAGCCTTCATGAATCTCATGAATAGTGTTTTCAGAGATTACTTGGATAAATTTGTGTTGGTCTTTCTAGACGACATATTAATTTACTCAAAGAATGAAGAAGAACATTGTAAACATCTTGAGATGGTGTTACAAAGGTTAAGAGAACACAAGCTTTATGGGAAACTGTCCAAGTGTACTTTCTTTCAAGAAAGAGTGCACTACTTGGGCCATGTCATTTCAGCTAAAGGGATAGCAGTAGACCCAGCCAAGATAGAGGCAATTATGCAATGGCCTGTACCCAAGAATGTATCTGAAGTGAGAAGTTTTATGGGACTAGCTGGATATTATAGGAAGTTTGTAGAGAACTTTTCAAAAATTGCTTTTCCTATAACATCTTTGCAGAAGAAAGGGAAAAGATTTGTATAGAATGAGAAGTGCCAAGAGGCATCTGATCTTCTCAAGGAAAAGTTGACCACCGCACCAATCTTAAAGGTACCAGATCCCGAAGGAAGCTTCACAGTCATAACTGATGCTTGTGGAGAACGATTAGGAGGTGTGTTGATGCAAGAAGGACAAGTAATTGCTTACGAGTCCAGGAAACTAAAGCCATATGAGATGAATTATGCTTCGCCTGATTTAGAGTTGGCAGCAGTAGTACATACTTTACAGATGTGGAGACACTACTTGCTTGGAAAACCATTTGAGTTGAAAACAGATCACAATGGTTTAAGATATATCTTTACTCAACCTAATCTAAATGCTAGACAGAGAAGATGGTTGGAGTTAATAGCAGATTATGACTTTAATATTAATTATATTAAAGGAAAGGAAAATAGAGTTGCTGATGCCTTAAGTAGAAGACGCCATATTGCATCTATTGTGACAATTCAAAGCGACTTCAAGGAACAAGTGCTTTTGAAATGCAAAGAGGATGAATTTTACTTACAGGTTAAGCAAGCACTCATTGAGAATCCTCTAGACTCTAGGTATGAGGGATATCAATTCGAGTCCAGCGGGATATTAAGGTACAAGGATAGGATGTATGTGCCAGATATCAAGGAATTGAGAAATCTTGTATGGAAAGAGATTCATGAGGCACCATATTCTGGACATCCTGGAGTAACCAAGATGATGGCTGATATAAAACCATTATATTTCTAGAAAGGAATGAAAGGTGATGCTGCAAATTATGTAGCTCAATGCCTTGAGTGTCAAAGAGTAAAAGTTGAACATCATCATCCTGCAGGATTGTTATATCCACATGATATTCCTGAAAGGAAATGGCAAGTTATAAGTATGGACTTTGTGCAAGGATTGCCAATGTATAGGAACAAGCATAACGCCATTCTGGTAGTAGTGGACAGGCTAACAAAAGTAGCACACTTCATACCAAGGAATCTAACCAATGGAGCACCGGTCATAGCAAGAAAGTTTGTACAGGAAATTTTCAAGTTGCATGGTATTCCTGAAAAGATTATATCTAATAGGGATGCACGCATCACTTCTAGGTTTTGGCAAACTTTGTTTTTTGCATTGGGAACGCAGTTAAACATTAGCTCGGCATATCATCCGGAAACGGATGGGCAAACTAAGAGGGTAAATCAAGTTATGGAAGACCTACTTAGGGTTTATTGCATGGATCAGCAATATAAGTGGGAGGACTCTTTATCCTTGGTAGAATTTGCATATAACAACTCGTATCATTCTGCAATTAAGATGGCTCCTTTTGAAGCTTTGTATGGTCGAAAGTGTCGAACTCCTATAAGTTGGGATAAACTTGAGGATCGAGTAAGTCTTGGACCTGAAATGTTAGCAGAAATGGAAGAACAAGTTAAGGTTATTAAGCAAAGGTTAGCAGAGGCTAACAATCGACAGAAAAGTTATGCAGATGCTAAGAGAGTGCCTCGAAGTTTTGTCATAGGTGACAAGGTACTTTTGAGAGTGAAACCTCACAAAAGTTCCATTAACTTTGGAAAGAATTCTAAATTGGCTCCACATTATGTTGGACCATTTGAAGTCTTAGAAGAAGTAAACCCTGTAGCTTACCGAATCGCTTTGCCACCTGCTCTTGCTAGAATGCATAATGTCTTCCATGTGTCTTACCTTAAAAAGTATATTGCAGGAGATAATCATGTTATTGATTGGACTGCCTTACAGGTAAAGGATCCAGGAGTAGTAACTCTCGAGCCCGTCAAGGTGCTGGAAACACGTAAGCTACACTTACGTAACCAAGAAATTTCGCAATGCAAGGTTCAGTGGGACCAGTATGCGGAAGATTCATCAAATGGATGCGAAAACTGCCTTCCTGAATGGGACCATTGAAGAAGAAGTCTATCTAGAGCAACCTGAAGGTTTTGTGATACATAAAACTGACTCACATGTATGCAGATTGAAGAAAGCTCTATATGGACTTAAACAGGCTCCCAGGGCCTGGTATGAAAGAATTGACAGCTATCTTTTGGGACTAGGATTTTCCAAAAATGATGCAGATCCAAATCTCTATTTTAAGGTAATTAAAGGTGATATGCTAATAATAATTTTATATGTTGATGACCTGCTGATAACAGGAGAAGATCACCTTATTGCTCAAGGTAAAAAGGACCTGACTTCAGAATTTGACATGAAAGACTTGGGTATTTTACATTACTTCCTGGGGTTAGAAGTCTCGCAGAAATCAGATGGTATCATCCTAAATCAAGGAAAGTATACTATTGATATTCTGAAGAGATTTGGGATGTTGGACTGTAGACCCATGTCTACACCTATGGAAACCAACTTACACAAATTAAAAGAAGCAGCAGCAGAATCAAAATTTGCAGATCCTACTCTCTATAGACAGATAATTGGATCATTAATGTACTTGGTTAACACCAGACCAGATATTTGCTATGCAGTGAATGCCCTAAGCCAGTTCATGTGTGAGCCAAAGGAAATTCACCTTGTTGCTGTGAAGCACATATTGAGATACCTTCAAGGTACTATTGGATATGGTCTTAAATACAGAAATGTCCAACTAGATTTACATGGATACTCTGATTCAAATTGGGATGGAAGTGTAACCGATCAAAAAAGCACATCAGGATGTTGCTTCAAATTAGGATCAGCTATGATCTCTTGGAACAGCAGGAAACAGTCTTCAGTGGCACAAAGCTCAATAGAAGCTAAATATATTGCAGCCTCTATGGGGGCAAAAGAAGCAGTATGGCTCCGGAAATTGCTTGTGGGATTATTTGGTGAGCCCCTGAATCCTACTATTATCCACTGTGATAATCAGAGTTGCATTAAGCTTTCAGTAAATCCAGTATTCCATGATAGATCTAAGCATATTGAGATCCCTTACCACTATGTGAGAGACATGGTAGAAAGGAATGTGATCCAGTTGGAATATATTAGGACAAATGATCAAACAGCAGACATTCTCACCAAGCCTCTCTCCAGAGTTAAAGTTGAACACTTCAGGAAGAAACTTGGTATGGTTGAAATGTAATTTGTTATTGAGATTGAGATTCAAATTGTTTTTTTTGTACTAATGTATTTAAAAGATGTTTAATGTGTAAACTCTTTTGTCATGTGTGTGACTCCATGACTTTATGGGCCCTCTCTCCCCCTGTGTACATTATTGAAAGGTGACGTTCTTTCTAATAATGAACATTTGTATTTGACATTCTATAGTGACAACTCTACAATGATTAGTTGAACTATCATGATAAATATCATGTGACTTGATATCTGTGGATATGTCATGATAGTATCTCGTGGACATTTTGATAGATATCATGAGGCTTGATATCAGTTGAAGATCATTATGATCCTTATGAGATAATCATGGTGGATAAATGTATCCGTGGATATGCCATGATTTATTATGGTAGACATCATGAGACTTGATGTCAATGCACATACCATAATGAAGATGTGTTATGAAGAATGTCATGTGACTTGACACTTTTAGAAGCATTCCATATCTTCTGATATCACGAGTTAGGTGATATCACTATATACTTGGTTGGAGTTATCTTCCCTAGCTAAGAGGGAGTGTTGAAACCAGATAGCGTCGGTCATATATAAATGATGATTGAATTTATTCATCATCATCATTTATATCAAATCACTTCATCCAAGCATAGTTTCGATCTATATTTTTGAGGATGTAAATTATATATATAAAACAGATCGAATTCCAGATTGATGACATTTAATATGGATCGCCCTTGCTAAATCGATTAAGTTCGGTTGTCTTAAAGATAAGGGACACTAACTAAGACACGTCCCATGAGAGAACGTGTCTCCACTTCATGTTGACACGTCCGCTCATGAGACGTGTCTTCCTAAAGATGTGTCTCTCTAAACATGGGACGTGACTCCCCCTCTCTATATTTATGGGAGTTCAAATCCTCAAAGCAGACCATCGAAATCAATAAATGTTCTGCAACTGAGCATTAACAATAAGAAAAAAAATTCAGACTTAGAATTCTTAATACAGAAAATAAGATATAGTTTGACATCAACTTCATTATTTCTAGTTCAATTTTAAGTATATAATCTGATAGATTTAATCAAATTTAACAAAGCATATTCCTATTAAGTAATTATCTTAGTGTATTCTGAGTTGCTTGCCCAATCAGTGTAATATCCTTTTGAATGTAGTATTTTCCTGGCATCTGGCTGTGCTGCATGTCAATATTTGGAATTTTAAAAATGTATATATTTTATAAATAGTCTTCATAAAAAAAGAAAAATCAAATACCCTTGATGAATCAGGATTGTCATGTCTCAACTCCCATAATAGTTTTGGAAGCAAACGAATCCATTCCCTTTGAAACAGTTCAAGAGTAGTATCTTCCACGTCCTGCAAGGAAAGGTAACCATGTCTTCCTCATTCAACCATAAAGCAATAAGATGACTATGACTGTGTATGAAAAGCACCTGATAGATGCACTCCACGCATAATGGTAACTTTTAAAAAACACAATCAGATAACAAGATTGTGTTTAAATGTTATGCATAAACAATGTCAAAAAGTGCCTTGGCTTAAAATACTATAGAATAAGCTTCGTCTCTATTTACAACCTTACTACTTTCAATTCATTCAACAAGACTTCACTTTCTACACACAATATAAAACAACAAGCAAAAACAATACATTCATAAGCAATAAGGAACTTACATGTAAAAGCATCTCTTCAACTGAAGATAGGCATGCAAGTTTCATGCTTGAATTTGGCTTACAGTTTGTAAATGCCTGGGTAAAAGCCTGCAAGGACATAAGAAAAGCAAGCCAATGCAAGTACATGAGGAAAAAAGAGATAGAAAGAAAGCCAGCAACACATTTTAAAAATTCCTTCCTTAAAATAGTCACTCGTGCTAACTTACTAGCTATACCTAACATTCCCCAAGTGTTGTACAATAAGATCAAGTTTGATTGAGCAAAAAGAAAAAAGAAACTTAACTTTTTACATTTCCCATTTTCAACACTTGCATAAAAGACAATAATCTTTTTACATTTTCTGTTTTCAATGCTTGCATAAAAAGATCAAGTACAAAATTATTGAATGGATACTGAAAATAAGTGAATTAAAATACTACCAGATAATATATATTGAATACAATTTTTGCAATTTAAGATTATGTGTATCCTAAGTATTTGAGATCAAAAATCTTTCTTTATAAAGCAAGTCTTCTGCCCAAATAAGATGATGTAAAAGGAAAATAATTTTAACACATTAATGTTGTTTAGAGTGAAAATCCATTTTAAGATATCATGGCCATGAGGCATGAATGCCTTTCAATAAACTTACATGCGTGAAAATGTCACAAAGGTATTTCAATGGAAGACCTTAAATTTCAAACATTCCATTTACTTAATACTTAATAGCATGTTGCTTTCGCATGTATATCAAAGTTCTCAATATCTCCTGTCAACTATGTGCTTTTAGAAATTTATACTCTAATCTCCCATATCCATTTTTAAATACATGAGGGGAAAAGATAACCCCATGTAGGATTACAACAATCAAATGTATTTCTAATTGGCCACAAAATCATTCACAACAATCAAAGAGCCTTTCTATTTCATCATCTTTTCTTTCCTGGCAAAGAACCAAATTCCTTTTTGCGATCTCTCTTCAGTTGCAGAAATATCCTAGTTCCCAGCAATGACTAATCTTTCTAGGCCCACTAGCTCTATTACTTGGTACTCATAGGCAAAGTGTAATGGGGACTTATTTTGAGTGAACAGATGGAGGTCTAGGTAATTATAAGTGAAGAACCAACAGATATATCTAATGCATTGCTAAGGACACCTTATGCTAGAATAATCACATTATAATAATTGCATTTTGCATATGGTATGTAGTGTTGCATTTGCCTTTCCAAATATCTTGCTTCTCTTCATCTTTAACTTGGGAGATGCTTGGAGTCATCGACAACAGTGCATTGACCCAGAATAACACTGTTATAATAAAAATTGAGTTTTGTCCACTACAGTCGGCAATATTAAATTATGATATTGCTATCAGGATTCAACCGTGTAGTTTTCGAGTCAAACTCATTGACCCATGATTCATGAGTAGTGGTTCACAAGAACCCATCAATATTAATATTAAATTGCTTGAAAGAAATCCTAAGCTAGTAACCCTAACAAGAAGTTAGAAGAGGATTAAACATTATTATTATTAAAAAACAATAGTGTGTATGTAGCATTGTGTTCTATCCCTAACAGTCAGCAATACAAAATTTCTCCAAAGAAATCCCAAGGTAATAACCCTAACAATAAGTTAGAAGAGGATTAAACACTGCTTTTTTTAGAAAGCAATCGTGTGCAAGTAGGACATAAGTTGCTACACTCTTGAGGTGTCTTATGGTACTGAACTGTAATTCAAATGAAAGGTACCTCCCATGGCAACCAACACCCCAGGTCTAGAATATACCTATGAGTTATACACACTGAAAATACGTAACTGCTTACATACTAAGAATATAAATGATATGACAATTTCATGAAAAATATCCAAGTGCATGGAGTATATATACAACACTAAAAGAATTGGAAGAACCTTTCATCCTCTAAATACCAAAGAAGATAGGCATTAAAATCTTGCAACTCTTTTAGGATAATGACACATTAGATCAAAATCAATATCCAAGGTCAATTTTCATAAACACTGTGACTTCATAAACTCAGAATAATGTTGCATTGAATAAAGCAGATGCAGAATCCATGTGTAGAAAATATAGCTTTTATTCTTAGCCCATGAGATGCTTTGTTAATGAGCATCACCCAAATGTAGGTGCTTTGAGCTCAAAATCATTTGATTCAAGATGTGGCTTGGGCTTGTCTTCATATCAGCATCTTTAGAACTATGTTGTCAATGATGAATAGTTTCACTGTAGTAAGGATGTCCATAAGGTTGAACCTTCATTGATTCTTCACTTGATGTCTCGTACCTTTGCTAGGCACTTCATTCAAAGTGGAAAGAATTTGTGAAATTTGATTTTTAATCAGACTTTTGAGCTAACATATCGATATTTATCTTGAAATATTTTGGCAAGTTGAAATAACTTGAATTCCATTATCAACATTGAAAGATATCACCTCAATGGAAGTTCCTTTGTCAACATTAAGGATTGTCATCTTGATGGAAGCTTCTTTGTCAACAACTTGCCTTTATTTATGTAGGGAGAAAGCAAGACCTTCCTTTCTTCATTGAGGCCTAACATCAGTGCAGAGAACATAGTTATGATTACACAATTACAGAATCCATCTATCCTTTTATCATAACAATTTGTAAATATTTTGTGAATGGCCAAGCAAAGAATTCCACCTTCCAGTGTCATTTGCTTGAAAGTTGCACTCATTGAGTGAAACTATGCAAAAGTTGGCATATGACAGACTCAGATATATTCATCTTTCTGTATTAATTGTCTTCATCATATTTCAGACCACCAGTTGGCCCCTAAAGATGTCAATGAAATATGACCAATTACTTTGACTAAGCAAATGTAATATGCACGAAAATTGACATGAACACATTTGAGTGTAATGGCTTCTGAAAATAACTATGAATGTTGTATGCACAAAAATTGACATCCCCGCATTTATTTCATGCAAATAAAATAAACACAGTTATTTCATACAAATAAAAAAATCATAGTTATTTCCAAAAGCCATTAAACTCAAAAATGTTCATGCATGCACAAGCTAGTGACAGAAAGACTCAGATATATTCACCTTTGAGACAGCTGGTTGGAAACTAAAGATGTCAACGAACTATGACCAATTGAACAGTTGTTTCAAAAAGCCATTACACTCAAATGTATTCATGTCTGCAAAGAAGATAAATTCAGTTATTTCTAGAAGCCATTACACTCATATGCATGGACTCTGAAAATCTCATGTTTATCGCAAACATTTTTCCTTGCCAAGTATGCATTGACTTTCCCATCATTATCAACAGCACTGTGGTGTGCTCAGCTGTCCCAAAGTAAGAAACATAGATTTAAGCATTGTAGTCCAAAACCTTTCAATTGGAGTACATTCAATAGCTCTGAAAAAATTAATAATACTAATGTGGAAGCACTGTCTGCTTACTCCAACAAATGAGCCATATTACAAATCTAACATAGGATAGCATAACTTTTATAGAGATTCCAAGAAGAATATAGAGTTGATGAAAGTGGAGGGGCACGAGTGCAAAGGAAGTACTGGCCCAAGAATAAACTAATCCACAGATAAAAATAATGTCAATAAACAATCAGAACAAATGAATTGAAAAGCAGAACAACTGATCGAAAGAAGTGAACCAGGGAACTGCAGGAGCTGGTGGGGGAGATCAACAGTTGAAGAACGAAAGAATTAACCGAAAAAACAGGAGATGTGATTAACTTGATAAGTAACAGATATGACAGCACGAGCAAGATGTTGCCAGATTTTATGCCCCAACACAAGAAATATCTTCCTCCACACATCTTTGGGCTTTTGCAGCCTCCCTCAATTTAAATTCCATCATTGGTGCCATTCATCCAGCCTTCTCCTTGTCTTATACACTTATTATAACCCATATTATTAATTTTAGGATGTTTTCTTCCAAGAAAAAACTAGTGAGTGAAGATACCATAGTGACTAATAGATTCATGCATGTGGAAAGTAATTACTATGGGGTCTGGCAGGCAGTACAGGAATCATCCCATCAATTGCACTACAAAGGAGAGAGTCAGTGTTGTGTTAAATAAAAGTTAAATAAAAGACATACAGAGGGATAAAGCCATTTACCCTCAATAGTCTTTCTTTCCAGTCTTCTGCTACATGCAATATAATCCTTGGAATAAAGCAAATTAATGAAAGGGTGTGCTTTTCAACATACTTGTTGTGGTGTGCTGGCATCACCTGCAAAGTAAATCACCAAGGCCCTGATCAGAAGATTATGCTACTTGTTAATCTAAAATATAGCTTACATTTTCTACAATGTAATATTAGCATACTCAGAAAAGATGAATTTGATCACTCGTCAATATAATTCCACCCATGCTGTTATAATATTAGCCCAAATCTTGTGTTTGAATAAATAATACATTTAACATTTGCATCAAACATTGCATCAACGAATATATCATAACAAAGCTACCTTCTTAAAAAAATAGAATTCTGCAAAGTTTACAACCAAGAAAACAATTGATTGCTATGTAAATAAAAATATGTTTACTCAGTCTTTGTCTCCAAACACAAATATTGAAAGAATTCAATGAATATGATCACACGTGAATTCCGTATATGCCCTATCCTATACAAAATCATATATTTTGTAGAATAATTCCTTTGGTTCAAATGATTGAAAGTATGGCACAAAGAGACTGTTGTCCTCACCAAGTAGAGAAAACAAATGGATGTGTTTATAAGCTTGCAAAGTCATGGACACAATTCAGGAGAAACAATTTTGGGCTAGAAATTGCTTGAATTAACAAAGGAACAAATTACAATATAAAGAGGAGGTAGATGACTGTAGACATTTAAGATGTTTAACTACCTCAACTACTAACTACTGTAGCAATAATTGGCCATTATACAAAGGAAGAATATAATATTCTAACACCCTCCCTTAATGGTCAATCTACTAACTAGCCTACAAAAAACAATCTGCAGGTCGTTTGGTCACAAATTCTTCAGAACACTCTGTTGCTGTTGAGACCCTCGGTGGATCTGCAAAATGTGAATGACCAAAAACCAAAAACCGTCCAGAAAAAACAAAGAAGGCTGCCCCCTTCTTTAGAATGCGCTGCAACAAGAGTCAAGAGCCTGCCACTGAGTCTGCCACCGAGATGAGTCTGCCACCAACCCTCCCAGAAATTGCAGAGCTGCTGACCAGAAGTCATTACAAAATGTCCAACCTGATGTTGGATAACAGAGTTGTTCCTCCCTGAAACCAGAGACACACCGAGAACAATGGACACAATTTTGAGGATAAATCGGCAAACCGTCGAAACTTTTGCAGATGAGCACAACGCTCCAAAATAGACTGCAAGAAGCCAATTGTGTAGATGTTCGCCACAGCAACTCCAAGGGCGACAAAAAAACTGACTGCAACAAAGTACGATTTTTGAGGAAAAAATCGCCAAACCCAAGATACAAATCATCGTTTTTTTCTTTTCCGGAAAAAACGATAAAAACCAAATACCAGAGAGCCCTCCCGAACAACAGAAACCCCGACTAGGGTATACAAGAAAAACTCTTAATTTTTTTTAAGGAGAAAATTATAAACCCTGAAGACAAATGTTTTTTTCCTTTTTCAGGACAAAATATTTAAAAACCCAGAATAATTTTTTTAAAAAGGCTAAAAATTATAAAACCCTAAAATAATTTTTAATAATAAAATTATTAAAACCCCAGATTTTATTTTTTTTAATAATAAGGGAAAAAAAATATTTAAAAAACCCTAACCGCAGCAAAGCATAGAGGAACTCATGGGTTACAAAAAACCCATGAACCAAAGAGCCCTTTCGTTGTCGAAGGAAGAAAATGTGGGAGAAAACTCCTTCGGCGGCCAACATCCTGCAGAAAAACGCAAACCACGCGTTTCACACAGACACAGGCAGGCACGACGTACAAAGACGTCATGGAGTGCAGAGAAGGTCGCGGGTTTTGAGGGTGTCGTGGATCAAAAGAAAGAACGCCGACGAAAGATACCTCCAGGTCGCGTGCAGACGAAAGAGGCGATGGCGCGAATAAAGAAACAGGGTCGCGCGGGCTTGCAGAGACGTCACAGAGGAAACACGATTTCTTCATCGCCAAGAAAACGCACAGTGAAAACACGAGCCAGAAACTGCAGAGGTTGAGAAGAAAACGCTAAACCAGAAGCCACGCGCCCAACCAAGGTCATGAAAGACACGCGCCCAGATCAAAAAAGGTCATGAAAGACACACGCCCAACTAGGAAAGACATGCACCCAGCACTGAGAAACCCTTGCACATGATTTGCAGCAAGATGGTCGAATTTTCTGTGAGAAAATACTAACGAAAATTTTAAACAAGAAACCCTCAAAATCTTCTACAAACAAGCCCCATGAATTTGCAAACAAAATCCGCCCAGAAGACAGGTCAAAATCCTTCACGGGTTTGAACATAAAAACCCGTCTTTGCAAATCGGTACCAAAACAAAGAGCCCTCCCAGAATCCTAAGCCCTCCCGTGAGGGAGACAAGCTCAGACTGGCTCTGATACCATGAAACAATTTTGGGCTAGAAATTGCTTGAATTAACAAAGAAACAAATTACAATATAAAGTGGAGGTAGATGACTGTAGACATTTAAGATGTCTAACTACCTCAACTACTAACTACTGTAGCAATAATTGACCATTATACAAAGGAAGAATATAATATTCTAACAGGACCAACATAGTGACAAGGAAGCTTCAAGGAAAGAGTAACTTCAAGTTTTCATTAGTGGATTAATATGGGTTTGACATAAAATATGAATAAAATACAAGTAAATTTTTCGTGCCCTTATATAACATGCCACAAATTTGAGCACATAAATCAAAAGCTTCCATGGGGAAAAAAGGAATTGAATCATCATAGGTCTAGAGTAAACTAGGAGGACTAAAGTAATAACCATAGAAGAATCAAATTATGAAGCTAGCACCAATACAACAAAATAGATTGTCCCCTTCCACAATTGAGGAAGTTTGAAAGGTGAAATGGGCATTATAGTATGTCACTTAGCAATATTACCTAGACAAGAAGGATTACATGCCAGATTGAGGCCATCCACAAAGACCAAAGCTAAAAGGCTTATATACTAGCTAATGCATAGGGTCAACAACAAAGGATCCATTATTCAAGTTAACATGTTGGATTGCAACCGTTCTTGAGGACCAAGGCCACAAGTCCGATTTTCCAACTCAAGTGTGATTCTAAGGATTTAGGCCAAAAGGCTTATGGCGTTGGGTCTAATGATCCAAAGGTTTTTGTTTACTATAGTTTTGCTTTATTTGTATAGGGCATGCATCTCATTTATGAGACACCCCTTTTCATATCATTAAGAGCATTTGTATTATTAATTTGTTGGTTATTTGGTAAATAGCTTTTCCCATATAAGTGGTTAGGTGGTCGAACAAAAAAATTTCCTTTTGCTAGTTTCTATTATGTACCTTATAAAGGCCAGCATTATACAATATTTTGGATATTTTCATTTGCAAATATGGAATTCATTCCTAGAACCTACAATGGTATCAATGCCAAGGTAAGACATTGAAGAGAAGTTGGGAAAACGTATTTGTCGATGTTTGTTATATTGAAGGTACTGAAACTGTTGAAATTCATGCTTAACAATGGCAATGGATACTAGAAAATGGCATTGATGCTTTGCAGTTTCTAAAAAATAGCATTGTGTTTACTTCACTGGGTGTAATGCAACGTACTATGTACTACTGAAGTAAACTAGACTATATGCAAAACATGGAATAGAGTAACAGAGCGTAAAACATAATATTCTTGAATCATGAGATGCTTATATTAATTTCCAGCAATTATCACCATGTACAATCATAGAGATATCAACAGTATTGTCAACCATGAACATCATAACATATCTCCCGACTACAGAAACTGAGTACATATAACGTTCGGCGGTGGTTGAGCAACCAACTATCGTGACGTTTCATAACAACCCACTACCACTAATCGGGACTTAGTTACCCAAATGCACATGACATTTATTACATTAATTATTCCTACTACAACTATAGTTTTATTGAAATATAACAACTGGCTGACTACAACCGACCACACTAAAGATATTTGACGGCTTACATCATCCCCCCCACAAAAGAAGTCGTCTTCAGACGACATGACAAGCCAAAAAAAATAGGGAATGATATTGTACAAAAAGCTAATGAGAGGAAGGAGGGAGCGGGGACGTCCCTCGATGAACCGATGACATCGAGGTGGCCGCCGAAGAGTGTTGTTCTTTCAATCGCCTCACTTCCTTTGTGCGCATGCGGAGCTTGCGATCGGAGAGGATCTCTCATTCCCTGGTGGCTTTCACCATACAAACTGCCTCCATCAACTGACTTTTGGCCTTGTCTGCCTCCATGCTCCTAGTTGCCAACTGTTCCTCCAACTCCTTGACTCTCCGTTCCCACGCCTGCTCCCTCTGCCGAGTCTCCTCCTTCCTCTGTCGAGTCTCCTCCAAACTGGTCACCTCGGCCTCCAATCTGGGTCTCCTGTGAACTGGCTATCTGAGTCTGCTCTACCAACTAAGTTTGCAAATCAGCTGCCGAGATTTGGGAGCACTTGAAAACATTGCCTAGAAAAATCTAATAACTGAAAGTTTAATGAGCATCACCACTTCACGATTTTGCTCGTCAAACTTTTCCAGTGTTTTATCTGTCGTGGTGGAACGAGTAACATTGCCTAGAAAAATCTAATCAAGGCAGCAATATTCAAAGATGGTCATTATTAGCTGCTTCTAGGTATTATAATTTTTGTCGTTGAATCGCTGACTGCCTTCCAACATAATGTTGGTCAAACTCACCATCTTACATGCTTTTCAAGGCACGAAAGACGAAGACAAACAGAAGAGGCAATAAAATTGAAGAAGTCTGAGACACAAATTTTGATACAAAAATAATAAAGGCAGAAAACATGTACAAATCCCCCGAGGCAAACAAGTACAACTGGCACGAATCCCAATGTATGGATTTTTGGCAAACCCAAAAAAAACCGACGAAGACCCAGAAATCTTCGCAAAAGACCCACAAAAAATATGTATGTAGATTTTGAATCCATCCAAGAAATCAAAGGATTTTACAGAAACCCTAGTCGGCTGAATGTGAAGCAATTGCAAAAAACCTAGAAAGAGTTCTGAAATTTGTGCTCTAGTCGCGGGTCTAAGAGGTCACCCAAAACACAACTGAAAGAACCCGTGGAAAAATACTAAGGGTCGTTGCGGGCCCTAGCCACAAAATCATGGCCTCAAAATACTTTTCGTTGCGTCACGCTGAAGACTTCCGTTTGCAAAGGGTCGTGTGGGTCACAAGGCAAACCAAGCACACGAGGACCAAAAACGCGGGCAAAGAAATTCAAGCACAAACTCCTGTCGAAAATACGATTGCAGAGGAGCCATCACGGGATCTTCCAGTCGCGCGCACAAAATAAAGTCGCATTACAAAGGTCGACACAAACTGAGATCGATGCCACGACAGAAAACGTGGCAAGTTTGTAGAGAGGAGCACGAGATAAACCTCACAAAAAAACGAGCTTTAGTCACGAACACAACCCTTGATGAACAAAATCATAGGCGGGAAAAAACAGGAAGCGTCATCAAAGACGACCTTCAATCCCGACCAAAACCAAATTTGAAAATTTCTAAAAACTATTTTTCCAAAAAGCAAAAGAAAATTCTCTTGAAAATTTCTTTGGAAAAAAATTTTGGATCTTAAAAGGCTCTGATACCATGTAAGGTAAAAATATTTGATGTATTTACAGTGAGCAAAAAGACTCAATAAATAATTTACAAGATTTACAAAAACAGAAAGTTTCTAAAAAGAAACTTCAAAGAAGATCGAAGACAATCTTATCACCAAAAATACAATATATTACAAAGTTGAGCATTAAATAATTAATTAGGAATATTATTTTAATATTAAGATATTCCATGATAATGTCGAAACTCGTTTTAATGCATCAAAGATGTTTGATATTTGAATTAGAGAGTAAAATGACAGAAAGTCATAAACCTTAGAAATTGCAAGTGTGCATTGAGGGACTCTTAAAAAGGTTAGAAATACCTAAATCTTTATATTACATGTATATCCTAAATTAAGGTGTTAATTTTGGTAGCATCGGTCAAATAAAGTCATTGATCGGTGTCTAAACAAGTTAAATAAAGAGACACACCCCTTGAGCCGACGTGTCTCCACTTTGCGGAGACACATCCGCTCATGGGACGTGTCTCCTAGGTTTGATACTTATACTCTCTCCTTCCTCACTTGTATGACATGGAAATCGATAGATGTTATACACATGTGAGGATCGACCTTTATTATGAATCTGATCTTTGCAACAACATGGTATCAAAGCAAGGTTTCGAGATTGATCAGATTTATTTACTTTAGCATTGTCGACCTCATTCCTTACTTTCTGAAAGCATTTTTATATTGACAGAAAATAACATGGCACTGTGAGTTTGGTGTTTGAGAGGGATTCGATCCTGACTGGTCGCCGAGCCTTTTGGCTTTGGCCACGGGCGCCATCACTCGCATAGCAGCGGAGGTCCTATTCTACTCCCATGAATGTTCGCAAGTTTCGAGCATTAGCGCCTAAGGAAAGTCCAAGTACCACGAATGGAGATTCACGCAGGACATCCAACTCCGCGAATGTCATTTCACGCAGGACATCCAACTCCGCGATTGTCATTTCACACAGGTCCCAGGTTTAGGAAAGGTCTTATCGGACTTGGTAGATGCAGATAAGACAAAAAGGGGTTGGAATTCGATTGAAGATTTCATGGCGTGAGGATTGTCTGAATCAAGGTGTCGTCACCCCCTGCTTAGTTGGTCATCATGCATACCTGTCTTTGGCGACTCCGTCATGTGCGAAACTCCGTGTAATGTCTCTAGTGCGAATATAGAATAACCTGTTGGTGCATGCCGCCAACTGCCATGTGATGATAGCTCACGTGAACAATAGGTGGTGCTCCAAGTCTTCCAAAGCTCTGGGATTGACGGAACTAAATGCTCGTTCAAATTCATTGGCTCCGCCTTCAATCCAGGTCGTTTTTTCCTTCAGTCCAAAGGTGTATGAATCACTACATGAATATCACTAAATGCAATTTAAGAGCCGATAAATTGTATTATGAAGATATCGTGGCATTTTCAAATAAGTCATCGTGGCAGTTATAGAGAGGGAATCGTCACTTAATGATTAATGACTACTATATGAAGTTTGCCATTAAAGGATATTTTTTAAAGGGATTCACTCTACCTTCGGAAGTCTATAATTTTAAAGCTATTGGAGGCTGAGAACAAATTTAAGGATGCACAAAGACAAATTGGAGTGGCTATCTTGATGTACTCGATCACTGAATGATGATGGAGTTGTCGCTGACCTGTGATCACTACTCCTTGGAGGGCCGTCAGTTATCGCTGGAAATCTGAAAGTCATCTCCTTGTTAGCGCCGGCCAGAACCTATGGCTCTGCCTGGATGACGGATGGATGGTCGAGTTGATTACCAGAAATCTCGGCTCTACATGAAGAGATAAGTATTCCTTGTCTTGTTTGAAATCTCCCTTCTAGGCTAAAATTCAGTTTGCTAAAGTTGTGCAAATTGACCTTGATTATTTGAATCATGTGTGTTTAGCCAAAATCGTGGTTCTCTTGAATAAGTGATCTCTGAGACAAGATCCCTTGGAAATACCACTATTCCTTGCAAATTGTGAAAATCTTTGAGTGCGACTCTAAAATGAAAAGAGAACTGCAACTTTGTTGTGATAGGATGATCACATCGATAACATTCTCTTTGTGCATGGACTATGATGGTGCCTTAAGAGGCCTGCTTCTATGTTGTATATGTTGGTTGCATAATGTGTCTGAGAAATCTGAGTCGAGCAGATTATCTTTTGTTGTGATGAGATTAGCTCTTCGGAGAGGAGTAAAAGATGGAGGAAAGATATATCAAAACAAATAAAGCTAAGTTCTATTACTTCTTTACTTTTGATCTCTTGATATTTTGCTTCTTCTATAAAATCTATTATTATTGTTATTATTAATCCTTTAAAATACAGATTGGATCGAAAAGCAAATGAATTAATTATCTGGGAGAGTCTGATGAGATAAGTATTTCATGTTCATGAATTTCTTATGTAGTTATTAATTCGTGCTATAACATTGAGATAGTAAATCATGTATGCTTCCAGCATTGGTGCTTCTCTTCGAAATAGTTGAGTTATATCAACTATTAAGTAATCTCTTCTTAATGTGCATTAGGATGGACCAAGAGATTGCTTTCAAAAGAAGAAGAGAATGGAGTCACAACTTATAGCCATGGGACTGAGTTGGTGGCTGAAGACATCTCTTTGAAAAGGAAGCATTAACCTTAAGAGGGAGTTCTTTGATTCAGTAAAGGGTTGCAGTGTTGATGCTAAATCCTTGAAGTACCTCTTCAACAGTTGAAATCTTGTCAGCCAACCTGGATTCAACATTGGTAGCTCCACAAACCTGTTCCGTATAGAGTGTTCTAGGATGAGGTTGAAGAGGACAACCCTAAATATCTACAGAGGTGTGCATTGGAAACCATTTCTCTAAAGCAAGTATTACAGATGTTTTTGGACGAGGAGGTCAGGAGGTTGATGCAAGTAATTAGAGCTTCAGAGGGAGTCACATATTCACTTGTTGTAATGCATAATTTTCTGAGATAGAGAGATATGAGGTGAAATCCCTTGTTCATCTTTGAGACTGAGATGAGACATCATGTTGAGAGACTCCATGACGACAGGTGCTAGGATCTAACTTCAAAAGAGCCCCCAGCACCCGCAGTGTGGCTTAAAGGGGGAGTGTTGGATATAAGCCACACCCGGACTGATAATGGGCTAGCCACAAGGGGCTAGTAGCTCTGTTAATAGAGCACTCCAACAACAAATGGAAGGTCCTAGTGAATGCTCTAAGGCAGTTCAGGTGTGAGCCAAAGGAAATTCACCTTATGGCTGTAAAACACAAATTGAGATATCTTCATGACACTATTGGATATGGTCTTCTTTACAGAAAAGACCAACTAGATCAACCTGGAAATTTTGATTCAGTTTGGGCTATGATCTCTTGGATCTGCAGAAAACAGTCTTTTGTAGCACAAAGCTCGACAGAAGCTGATTACAATGCAACCTCTATGGGGGCAAGAGAAGCAGTTTTAGCTTCGTAAATTGCTTGTGGGACTCCTTGATCTAAGCACATTGAGATCCCCTATCTTTATGGAAGAGATATGGTGGAAAGGAAAGTGATCCAATTGGAGTATATTAGTTCAAATGTTTAAACAGCGGACATACTCAACAACTTCTCTCCAGAGTTAAGGTTGAACTCTTCGGGAAGAAAACTTGGTATGTAATTTGATATTATGTTTGAAATTCAAATTTGTTTATAAGTTGTACTAATATATAAAGATGTTTAATGTGTAAACTCTTTTGTCATGTGTGTGACTCCATGACCTTATGGGCCTACTACCCTGTGTACATTATTGAAAGGTGACGATCTTTCTAATAATGAACACTTGTATTTGACATTGTAAAGTGATGACTCTACAATGATAAACTATCATGATAGATATAATGTGACTTGATATTTGTGGACATGTCATGATAGTATCTCTTGGACACTTTGATGGATATCATGTGACTTGATGTCATCTGAAGATCATTGTGATCCTTAAGAGATAATCATGGTGGATATTTATATATCCATGGATATGCCATGAATTATGGTAGACATCATGTGACTTGATGTCAGTGCACATACCATAATGAAGATATGTTATGAAGAATGTCATGTGATTTGACACTTTCAGAAGCATACCATATCTTCTGATATCACGAGTTAGGTGATATCAATTTTACTTGATAGAAGTTATCTTCTCCAATTAAAGAGGGAGTGTTGAATAAAGAAGATGTGTTATGAAGAATGTCATGTGACTTGACACTTTCAGAAGCATACCATATCTTCTGATATCACGAGTTAGGTGATATCACTTTTACTTGGTGGAAGTTTATCCTCCCTAGCTAAGAGGGAGTGTTATTAGAGTTTATCTACCCTAGATAAAAGGGAGTATTGAATAATGAAGATGTGTTATGAAGAATGTCATGTGACTTGACACTTTCAGAAGCATACCATATCTTCTGATATCACTTATACTTGTTTAGAGTTTATCCTCCCTAGCTAAGAGGGAGTGTTAATTTTTGGTAGCATCGGTCAGATAAAGTCATTGATCGGTGTCTAAACAAGTTAAATAAAGAGACACGCCCCTTGAGCTAACGTGTCTCCACTTTGTGGAGACACATCCACTCATGGGACGTGTCTCCTAGGTTTGATACTTATACTCTCTCCTTCCTCACTTGTATGACATGGAAATCGATAGATGTTATACACATGTGAGGATCGACCTTTATTATGAATCTAATCTTTGCAACAACATAAGGATTAGTTCTAAGTCAGATTGGCTAGAATGGATTTTTAGTGCAGACAAGTTTGTGTCTAGGGTACCAAATAAAGTAAGTAAAACTATAGGATGAGATAGTTTCTAAGACGAGTCAGAGGTGTGTGTCTAGATGGCATGACCAATCTGAATGATCATACTTAGCTAGAGGAAGACTAGAGTTGTATGGTCGATTGAGTTTTGTAGGACACATCACCAAGACTCAGATGGTGAATAGTTCCTTATATCTATACCCTTCGTGATTGGCAGGGCCACTACCAATTAGGAAGTGTGCGGGGGACAGCTTGAGTCTGTGGTTGGAGGAAAAGCACTCGGATGATGCTCTCCCTTTGTAGCAAAAGACTCACCGAGGCTTGAGAAGATAGATATCAACATTCCAAATGTAGTGAACTCCATGTTATGGCTTATGACAGACAAACTTATGAGGTAAAACTATTCTTTTTGCCAAGTGCATTTTATGTAATATAAATGAAAAGTGTAAGGACTTCTCTTTGATTCTAGCTGCGATTACATATGATTTCAAGTTTGAAATTATCTAAAAAAGTTGTACATTGTTTCTTGTGCTTATGCAAATGTTATTTAAATTAAAAAAAAAATCTCTCTCATGTTTACTAAGTTTATTTACCTTCTAGTAAATTCTTAAGTTTACTCGAGTATTAAGAGGAGAGATGTTACACTTGGTATGCACAGTAGCTTCATCTTAATTGCTCAGAATTGAATTGTATTAGCATGGAGCTGTATGTTTGCAATCATATCACTGTGTAATAGTTCATTGTGGAAGAGTGAAGTCATGATGCTATTCTTTGAAACTGATATGTATTCCTTCCATGTTCCATTTTCAATGTTTGCAACGAGATGAAATGAGTTTGTTGAATGGATCATCTATTTAATTGAAAAAAAATATCGAGCAAAAGATCATAATACAAAAGGGGGTAGACCATTACACTTTCTTTCATACCTCTGCTTGTGGATGATCTAACGGCTATCACACAAGTGTTCTCCTTCACAACTTGGTTTGTAGATGATGTAATAACTTTCCTTCACAAGTCTTCTTGATGATGATGCAACAACTTTCCTTCACAAATTTTCTCTCAAATAATGCAATACCTTCCTTTATAATTCTGCCTTAAGGGCTGCTCTAATTTCACTTACAAATCTGCCCCTAAATTGTGCATCATATATTTCTCCTTCACAATATTAACACTGTTCATATATTTTAATATAGATATGATTTACTCTTCATATTCTCTTCTCTAGATCTGCTTGAATCTGCTCTTAATCTTTGCTCCAAATCTCCCTTATATCTCTGCTTGGAATCTGCCTTATAAATGTTATTTCATTATCCACTTACACCCCTTTCAAATTTGCATGTTCTCCTCTTTTAAATCTGCATATTCTTCCTTTTAATCTGCTCATAATATATTCATATATTTGTTTTAGTAAGCCTGCTATGCCTTAAATTTGAATGATATTACATTAAAAACTTGCTTTTCACATCTCCACTTTGTTGTGCCCCTTCGCCCAAAGGAGGTGACCCTCTCAAGATGGGAAATCCTTCCAAGAGGGGTCGGCCCTTACAAAAATAACGATTTTAATTTATTTTATTTTACACAAGGGAGGCGATTTGCTAAGCATGGTCAGCCCAAACAAAGGTGGGTGAATTCTCCAAGGTGAGCGCCCAAACAATGAATTTAGTTATTTATTTTTCAAGGAATATGAGCACCAAAATGTACAGGTCGGCCAGCATGAATTCAACCTTTTATTATTGTTCTTATCTTTCAATAGAGACACTACTAGAATCTGAAATTGATTCTAACATTTTATTTGATATCAATGACAAACTATCCATGCCCCTTTGACATCAATGACAATATTTTCAACATTTCTCTCCTGTAGCCTTCCCCTTCAAAGAAAAATGCAACAACCTTCAAAAATCAACAATGGCAGCTTGGAGGGAAAAAATATGTTTCACACACTTCTCTTTATGAAATGAGACAGGAGAAGCAAACAGCCGTCACTTTAGAGTGAAACTAGGTTAGTGTGGCACATTTTTATTTTTAAAAAAAATATTAAAACAAAAGTGTTTTTTCCGGTGTTTTTTATTGAGGCAGCCATGGGTCCACCTATATTCACCCAAGTCTGACCTAAGCTCGAGGTACACAATGCTCGAGGTGGACCCTAGCTGAACCCCAAGCTGCCTTGACCCAGCCCCATTCAAGTACCAAGGAGTGGGAAGGGTAGGATCGAGGGGCATGGGGTGGCTAGAGCCTACATATGAGTGGCTTGAAGCTCTCCTAAGGACAGAATCTAGAAGTTTATATGTTGGCCCATTGGTAAACCCAAGGAATGAGACTAATCTTATCCATCATATGTTGAAATCTTAAATTGGAAACAAAGTTAATATTATTGAGAAATGACAGTCAGATGTAGCATGTTTGTTGCAGTCTCAAACAAGTTATCCTAGTTCTGTTGGGAGGATGCTTATAAAGATAAAGGAATGCATATTTATGAAATGCATTAAATGTTCATAATACTCCCTAGGAATGCATGTATATGATGTTCATTTGGTGTTGTTAATACTCCCTACTAATCCACACAAACAAAATGGTTGTCCCTTGCTGCTCGTCTGTGACATATCATCCTAACAAGACTCTCAAAACCTGCCCTTATGCTCTAGACTAACTTACATTTTGTCCAAAAATAAGCATTTTGTATAAATTGACATGGAATGTGCAACATACGCACATGCACACATATGCATGCACAGATGGACAATTAGTGCATGTATAGGCAAACAAAGACAATGATATGCATACATGTGCACGATAAAATGTTTGTATGTGTAATTAAAAGGTGCATCCAACCAATCATTTCAGTACAGAATACCCGTAAAAGTTAAATGCCACCAACCCACAACTCATGAATCACATAAGAGACTTGTATATATAAAATTTAAAGAAAGAATGATATAAAAAAACCTGGCCTTCCAGAGAATCCTTCATGTATTGAAAACTCTGTTCAGTTGGAAGACAATCAATTCCAACCCAATGAGCAGTCTCCAATGCAACATTACAGATACCAGTGTTCAATGCAACAAATTGTTCTTGAACCTGGTTGACAATGAAATACATTAGCATTTATGAAAACAATTTCCTTACTCCTAAAATTTATTTATAGAGAAACTGAATAACCATAACCAAGCTCAAACAAAAAAAATACTGATATTTTCTTTTAACAAAATAAGAATCACAAACTTATGTTGAATCTGTATTCCAAATTCAGGAACTTTGAAGTGTACATCTGAGGCATTTGTAATCCTATGCCTCTTAGGAAAAAAAAACCCTCTTGTAGAAAAAAAAACTCTTGAATTCAACTACCAATAGTTTTGAGCAAAATCATTTATAGCCCTCCTTTTTCACTTTTAACATTTATAAAATCAAACAAAAACAGACTAGCCCTGTTAAATATATGGTTAGTTGACCTGTAGGAGCATAAACTATGAGAAATATCAAACAGGAGCATAAACTACAAGAAATATCAAATTACATACTGCGTCTAAGGTATATACAATATTTATCATTTACAAGATACTAAGCCACTTAATGCACTATATACAAGGAATAAGAAAACAAGAATGCAGGGAGCAATCAACATTTAATTCCTCATTGGCAACTAAAGGAGATCCAAGGGATGCAAAGGCAAGTGGGCTCATCAGAAACTTGAAGAGAAAACTCACTTTTGAGTTTTCCCTGTCAGTAGCTATTACAACAAATAATGTTTGGAAAAGTGATAACCATATTCAGATTAGTAATTATGCCACAAATGAAGGAATGATAGAACTACAATATTAAGCGAACACAAATATGGCATTCTCTAATTTTTCACCTAACGCAAAGTTTATAATCTTATCTTCCAGCATCTTGTTTCTCAACTCATAGAGGTTGGACCCACTTAGAATTGGTCAACTTTGCAGATATGTGATGTCCTCTTTTTGGGATATTCTTTAAAACAACAATATTTACTCAAAATATGACAATAGTTTTATCAAGGATTAAGAATTTATGATAATAATCAAATCAATAGATCATAGCACAATACCCAAGGAGTCAAATCGTGAAATCCCTGGAAATACTTTGCAAAACTGTTGAATTAAAGGACCCTGTCTGTAACTCAACAGTGACAATACCAAGGACCCCATCCCTAGCTTGTCAAGGGCATGAAAAGACCCCGTCCTTCCAATCCTTAGCCCACCCCGTGAGCCCAGACCCCATCTGATTTGCAAATACTACCTAGTATTCACAATTGATAGCTTGATGTATTTGCTAGACTATTGATTTGTATTTCTTGATGGATTGACAATTTAATCCTTGAATAATATTTGAATGCTTTTATGAATGATTCTTGAATGAATTCCTAAAATTATATCTATGGCTGTATGACTAGTGGTTTGAATATCAGTTCTGAATTGATTGTAAGATGATTGTGAATTGATTTCTGAATGATATTTGAATGTGTGTTTCTTGGATGAATTGATGATTGAATGATTGATGCTTGAATGATTTGATGGACTTCTTGTTGTTTGCTTGATTAATTTTTTTGATATTTTGATTGTTTGATTTCTTGATGGATAGATGAGTGATGATTGTTGATTGAATGTCAATGAACTGATTTGCCATTTATATCCATTTCTTGAAGGAGTCGCCACCCTTCATTGCTGTCTTTTGAGAATAATAATTTATTTCCATATTCATTCATCGATTCATTCCCAATTGGTGATTTCTCCACAAGGAAACGATCTTCCTTTTATATCTTATTATTGAGGGAGTCACAACCTTTCACATTAAAAGGAGTCACAATCTTTCACATTAGGAGTCACATAGTATTTATTCTTGATTGTTTTCATCCTTCTCTCTCAAGGAAATGAACTCTCCTTTATAACTTATTGGTGAATGAGTCACCACCTTTCACCATTGCCGCCCTTGGAAGGGTTACAATCCTTGATCTTTAATCACTGCTATAAAAACTCTTAATTTAGTTTTAATTAAATCCTCCAATAGAATTACTAGCATCTTGGTGCCACCTTTATTTAATCTGCCTATGTTATAATTTTAAGGGGCCACGATCATGGTACTTGGTGGGGACATGACAATCCACCCTTTCCAAGATTGCTTGTCCTCGAGCAATTTCAAATTGGGAATTGTTTATTTACTAGGTTACCAGTTCAGTTTTGGGTTTGGGTTTGGGTTCGAGAACCCGGTTCGCTGGTTCGGTAAAAAAAATTTGGGGGTTGGGTTCGTTTTGGGTTCGGTAATACAAAAAACATATAAAAATAAAAAATATATACATATTTGCAGCAATAATTAAGTTCAGAATACAACACCATATTAATAGTCAAATAACATAGCAAAAATACACCACCACTTTATACTCAAATGTCATGATATAGATTCATTTGGCATATTTTATCGCTTCCTCTTCAAACATGGGATTTGAGGAGAAGTATGTACCCAAATTTTGGATCTAAGAGCGTGTTTTGCATTTGTTTGAGCTGTCAAAAGTAGGTATGCACAACTTGCCTAACCTTTATTGTAAGTCCTAGCTGTGGGTTCCTCTCTCTTTCTTGGGTCTGTTTCTTAGCTTCAATTGGCAAAAATTTGTAAGAGACATTGTTTCATGAGATTATTCCTAAGAGATCTATACTCATTTAGGTAGTCCAAATAGCTCTGCCCTACTTCTTTTGTTCCTATGACCATCTAGGTCTTCTGCTCTATCCAAAATTTAGGCATTAGGGGTCTAGTTACTGATCCTATTATTGTTCTGGTATTATTGTTGTTGTTGTTGTTTGCAGAGTTAATTGCATCACTGTTCATATTTTCAACATTTGTGTCAATAACTTGGTCAATTGCTGCTGTCCCTTAATAAAAAAATGCAACAAGGAGTTTGAAAGTTCGCCTGGGCACGAAATTCTGCTCGGGTTCAACAAATTTGAATCTTGGTCGGACCCACAGTCAGGGTTCCGAACCCTGGCTGAACCCACAGGCAATTTTCTGAACCCACAACGAATTTGGACGAACCGGACCCGAATTTTGTACCCGAATCGAACCCGTATCGAACCCAAGCTTCCCAGGGGTGAACCCGGTAGCTTAGTTTATTTATAAAGATCTATTTCACAATTCAACTTCCACTACGCTACTCTGATATTATCACAAGTTGTGAAATGTAATGTCCCTGTTTTCCGAGTGATCACCCAATGAAGTCTAATTTAATTAATTAAACATTAAATTTTCTCCGGTAACATTTTGTACATTTATATTTAATTAATTAATATTTTATTAAAGTGACTTTATTAAAGCATTGTGAAAATATTAAATAAAGTCACTTTAGAAAGGCAAAATATATAATAATAAATTAAAAGGTGGTGAAGTATAAAAGCTAGGAAAAAAGAGATTATTATCAACTTGTGGAAAATTATTTTCAAGAAGAATTGAGAGAGCTTGTATTACAGGTTCCAGGAAGCTTGAGGACGGAAACCCTCAAGTTTTAGGGTGGATTTGGAGGAAAACCCAACTCCATCAGAAGGCGGATTCATTCAAGATTCATAGTGCATTTCAATAAGCAATTGAATGTTTATTGGAAATTTGTGAAGTCTTTTTAAAGACAAATTTCAAGGATTTGCAGTTATTTTCAAAGGGGAATTCTGCAGTGATGGTAGAATTAATATTGAATTTTGGATAGTTTTGGCAATATGAATATTTATTCCTGGCAGGTTTGTGCCTTGTATATACTTCATTTTGAAAGGGACTGAATGAATGAATGCAAATATACAGTTTGGAATGTGGGCAATAGCTATCGTATTCAACTAGTGTTAAGGTGTCGCATATTCTCCTAAGAATCGTGCCAACGCCTTAATCATTAAGGAGGTTGTTATTCAAACAATCTGCCACTTCTTAGTATGGTTGCTAGTCATTAAAGGTGGCCACAAATATTCCAGCCAACATGGTTAAAGGAGTTCATGTTAATGGATCATTGGTGGTAATAAGGAACATAAGATTCATTTCATTCAATTACTAATTATTTCACTTAGTGCTGCCCCCTTAACTGACGCCACCTCCTTGAATATTACCACCACATTAACTCCCAACTCCTTATAATATCAAAGGGGATTATCATAAGTGAGGGAAGATGGAAGTCTTACGCAGCGGCTAAAAGAATGAGGTCGATGGGTAATTAAGGCATGATAACCATATTCCTGTGGTGCCAATCTCCAAGGTAATTGCCATCTTCAAATTAGCCACAGCCTTATTAATCAGCACCATACATTGTAGAGAGAATAAGCTAGCGGTGGCATGGCAGTGGGGAGTCATAAGGGGAAGTCAAAGAAATATTAAACGCAGTAGTAAGATTTGAAGCTGTTGGAAAGAGACTAGGTTTGAAGCTGTTGGAAAGAGACTAAGGGGCTGCACAGCTATATTGGGAGTGTTATCACTCCGTAAAGAAGACGTGTTTGTGGTTGGAGCTCATTCTTACTTCAGCAGCAGTACCGTACAAATAGTTGGAGGAACTATTACAGATGTTCAGAGCTTTTCAAGTTGACAATATAGTAAATAATTATTGAATGTTAAATTGCAATAAAATTTGATGTTAAAAATTTCTGTTACTGAACTTTGTATCAGCAATATCCCTGGTTGGAATGGAATTATTCATTGGGTCTTCATTGTGTCTCACAATTTAATGCTATTGATCATATATGCCTTTGGAAAATAATTATTCTGAATTTTACTATTCCACTTCCTCAAAGCAAGTAGAAACTCTTCAAAAATAAACTGCTGCAGAACTGTTGATGAAATGTCTGAATAATGAAATTGTGATTATTTGCAAAAACATTGTTGAAAAATAGTATAGGGATCTTACACAAAACTTGAACCAGGATACGTTTTTGTCTTTAATTCAAAAGTGAGTTATCTCAATAACTCTCAACAACATAACCAAGAGTTGGGAATTTGCAACGTCCGTGATTTAAGATAATTTTTCTCTCATTTCATTAGCACAAAGACACTGGGCAATGAATACAAACTCTTGATTACCATTGTTGAAATCCAGAATGATAGAAATCATGATGATTATGGGAGTGTTGCGAATATCAAGATCCCACTCCTTTATGCAAAGTCAATTTTGCATTTGAGTAAAAGGATCTAGGTGGCCTTTACTACAGGTCATATTTGTCACCTTTTCTCCATGCTTAGGGTGCTTTTCATGATGAAAATCATGTTGAAATGATATAATGAAAAGTAATCCACACTATTATCGTCTTTTTCATGCTTTGAATTGTACTTGTAGGAATGATTGGAATGCTCCTCTTCCTCAAGCTTCAAATACCTCATGGCAACTATCTCCATTTGTTCCTCAAGCATGATGAAGTGACAACTTGGTGAATGCATTCATTGTCCTATGGTGTCCATGTTGGCCATTCCTAGATTCATCATGTGCAAACCAAAAGTCCCATTCTCATGATTACAAACTAACCTATCAACAAGCTTATTCATCTTTGAACAAGGGAGTTTAAATGTCCCCTAGTCAACTTCCATATAGTCGGTGTGTATCATCATGAATTTTTCTTAACACATTCTTTAACATCTTTAACACATTCTTCTTCCTTGGGTTTAGCAAATTCTTGAGGTTCTAATTCTGATTTCTCTTTTGCTATCCTTAATGATTCTTTTGGAGTTTGCTCCTTGATTTCTTCCTTAGCCTTTTTTCTTATTTATTCATATAGATTTCTTTTCTTGGGATAATGGATCTCTTGTACCTCCAAGTACTTATCAAGGGGAATACCATCTTTCAAATCTTTTGACAACCTTTGGTATTTGTCAATAATTTTGGGGCCTTAAGTTTGTATATTTATTCTTGAATAAGATCCATGTCCTCTTCTTTTCGTAGACCTCCAAATCTCTTTGATTACAATGCATCCATCATTTAATCTTTTACCCTGCAGGTTGGCAAGATCAATGCTCTAATACCAATTGTAATGCCCCCTTTTCAGGATATTCTTTCACAACCTTTCACATTAGAAGGAGTCATAATCTTTCACATTAGGAGTCACATAAAATTTATTCTTAATTGTTTTCTTCCTTCTCTCTCAAGGAAATGAACTCTCCTTCATACCTTGTTGCTGAAAGAGTGACCACCTTTCACCATTGCTGCCCTTGGAGCTTCAACCAACTATCAATCTATTCAAAGGGCTCAAGTGACACAAGAAAATCTGCTAGAACTAATGAAGTAGGAATGTCGTTGTTGACAAGAATGGCCTCCACTATAGCAATATCCGATGGAATTAGAGACTAAGCCTAGATGGCTATAGACACATCTTCGATTGACTGAGTGTCCTTGGGTGTGATGCCAAATGTAGAGGAGAACAACTCAATTTACTCATACTCATCCTCATTGTTGTCTTCTCCTTCACTTGATCCATCTTTGTGTTTCCGCTTCTTATGGCCAGATTTAGCTTCCTCCCCTAAGTGAGCCTAGACATCCAAAGTAGTCATCTAAATACTATAGTCCAAGAGGAGTCATAGTCAAATGCTGGTTGAAACTTGCCCAATTTATCAACAGGAACTTGAGTGAAGATGGCATCCAACAATAAGGTGATAGCATGTCGTGTCGTGTAGAAGGCCTTATGTTTACGAGATAAGAACTCCCTTATTCGTTCGAACAAAAGTTGTACCCAATAATAGACCTTTCCTAAACTGAAGCCAATCATGTAATCCACCATCCAAATGGCAATGTCAAATGCATGGCTAGCAGTTGTCAACCGGCATTTGATCAAATCCACACCTTCCATTCTACATCTGCTAACAAATATTTACAAAGTCCTCGATTTCCTACACTCCATATGGTATCTTTTTCTTGTTGGGTTAAAGCAGGTTGACACAATCGACAAAGGGAGGCTTCCTTTTGTTTTGGCATGATTTTTCCAACCAGTTTGCAAACAATTGTTCTCGAAGATGGCACACCAAAAACCCTCTTGAAGTCAATTGGCTAAAAGGAGATAGTGACCTAGCATCCCATATAGTCAATGACAATGTGGTGCGCCTGCTGATTGTAGTTGGTGACCATTGATTTCAAATAAGGCTCGAATTATCGAGAGTTGAAAAGGGGGGGTTGAGCGGCCTTGTCCACCTATGCATGTTGTAATGCAAACTTTAATGGGTGATTATCCGCATTTCTTAGCTACCATATCTAACATTCACTACCTATGAGGCCATCCTAGGATAGGGAATCCACTGCATTCTCTTCATCCTTCCCTTTGTCATTTTTCCTTAATGAAATTCTTGGTCCATAGTGATCCATCACTTGTTTTCCTTTGCTACTACTGTCCATTATTTATGTGAAATGTGTTCGCTCAATTGCACAAATGAATTGTTTAAATTGCTCATACCAATTTTGAAAGCCATTACAATAACTACCTAGCCATGTGAGGGGTTGTATGATGTGATGGCACCCAAGCCATGTACTATGAAGACTCTTCCATTCATTGCCCTGAGTGAAGCGAGAACAATGTTGTACAATGTGCAAAACGAAAGAATTGCTCGGTCTTACAATGTGCCCTATGATGAAAGAATGTCATACAATAGCACTAAGGATAGGTTGTGAAATGAAGATGCCCAAACAACATACAATGGAATTATTAGGAGACCATACAAGAGAGTTGCTAGAAAACCATGTGATAACTTTGCAAGCGAACCATACGACGAAAGGTAGAGCTCTGATCATGACTGTACAATGATGGTAAGCCCACGTTGTATAATATAAATGACATCATACGTCAAAAAATGGTATTTGTACGCAGATGATCAATTTGGGCCATTCGCTACAAAAGAGACACCACTGTACGCTGCAGAAGAAAGACTATCATACATTGTAGAACACACCATCATACACTACAAAACAAACACCACACCTTGAGGATTTGACTAGGCCATATGATGAGAAGAGGTCATTTAGTGAGAGGAGTTGCTAGCCATATGGTGAAATAAATTACTTGTATTTTATGAAATGATGCCCTTAGTCGTATGTTGTGACCATGCCAATGGTGAGAGAATGACACCATCATATTATATAGGTGGTTCATCGTACTATTTGAGGGAAACCAAGCCATACAATATGCTTAATGTTCAAATGTCTTGGGCACACTTTATAATTTGTTCCCTTAGCCAAGTGAAGCTTCACTTTATGCCACCTTACACCTTGGTAATAAAGTGGTTGTACTTTATTTATTTCTCTTATAATTTTCACTGGAATTTATTTTTTGAATTTTATATTTCTACTTTTTCCTCATAATTTCATCATTATTTTCCAATGTCCTTTTTTGGCCTTTTGATTGTACTTAATATTTTATCTCCATGTCGTGTCGTATCATACATGAATCATATGGTCGTTTATAACATTCATATTCGCAACAAGTTTCCAAATATTCTAAGTCAAAAATCTTATCGACCATAGGAGGGGTCCCTATACCTATATTCATATTTTGATAGCCATCAATCAATCTCTCTCCTCGTTACTAGTGCCATCTGACTTTGTCCCCTTGAACCATCGAGCTAGTTGCAAGATTATGCACGACTCACCACAATCCTTGTGCATGGTAATGGTGGCAACACTAACCGATGTTTCCTTGCATACTTGATTACAACCTCATTATATCCCAATTGTTCAAAGACCATATAATTCTTAGCCATCAATATAGGTTGTAGACTAGGTCCTTGTTCCTCTAAGTATTCCTTTGAATATTCCTCACGTGTTTAGTGCCAATCTTTCGCTTTTGTCTTGTCCTCGTCTTCCTTCCAACCTTCATCATCCATGGTTAGTTTATAATTGATGTAACCTGTTCTTTCTCCAAATAGGGTGCCTGTAATCACCACTTGCCATACAACTTTATCCATTTAGTCGATGGACCAAACAAACAAGTTGTTAGATGGGGATAAGTTTTGGCTATGGCGACTCCTTTTTGTTCTTTGACAACAAGTCTTTCTTCTAGCTCTACTTCGTTTCCATTGGCTACCTAGTCTAACATGTTGATTTTCAACGTGATTTCCCTCCTTTCCTTGTATGGTTTCAATTTGGACCTGTTAATGTTATCTTTTATTATAGTGTTGTCTAAGTTCTCATGTTTTATGGAGCCTTTCTACAATACTTCCCTTATTTTAAAGGTTCACAACCACCTTGCCTTGAACTTGCTAGGCTTGATTTCATTGCGACCGTAATATTTTAAAACCAGCTGGACGGGTTGGAAATTCATATATCGGAGGTGCTTGTCATGCCAATACTTTCAGTGTTTTTGCATCGCCTTGGTTGCCCATTGTGCTAACACTCTTTTTTCATCCAACTTGTTTAATTGAAAAAGGCATTCTTTTAAACTTTTTGTGTCCTCTAGCCAAATTTCAACTACAATCTGGAGACTAGGTACCATGTACTGCATATGGACTACCGCTTCTTGACCATACATCAATTGGAACAACATGTGTCCTGCAATTACCTCGTCCGTTGTTCTATAGGCCCATAGTACAGCCGGTAATTTTTCCTCCCAATTTGTTTCTTCGATGCCAAATAACTTATAGATGACCGAGATGAGTACTTTTGTTTTGTTGACTCTGCCTGGTCGCTTGCCCTTGGATGGTATGGACTTAAGAGTGTATGGAATATCCAAAACTCTAACACCATCAGTCGAATGACATGGTTGACAAAATAGCTTCTTCAATCACTAGTGATTTCAATAGGAATATCGTACCTTGTGACAATTTGTTCATAAATGAACCTTGCCATAAATAATAATATTAGTTTTGTTGTAATTGGCAAAGTTAGTTCCTAACAGTTGACAATTGCAAACGATGGGTAGTCCTCAACCACCATTGGCCATCTTATATATTTCTAATTGTACACATGATCAAGGACCATGCCTAGGATTCCTAGAAATGCTCTCAACCAATGGTCTTTATCCTCTTGACCACTTGTTATCCATATTGTTTTGCATGTCTTGCAATGACATACGGGATCCTTAAATCCATTCCTTGGGAACTTCGGGAATTTTTGCCTCTCCACACTAGGACTTGCTGGGAGAGTTACCATCCTTCTTGCCCGATACACCCTTTGTGCCTCAAACTTGGTTGGACAGTTTTGATTCCTATGTTTCGATGCCTCACTTGCACTCTCGGCCACATAAGATTCCTCTACTCGTCCTACTTTAGTGTTCCTTGGACTCGGGTTGCCCTAAAGATAGTTTCTATACTCCTTTCGTCCAGGTGTCTTTGGCTCAGTTCCTCCAATTCTTGGTTCTTTTGAAATTAATAGTTCTTTAAAAAAAGGTATGCAGCTTTTGTATGTTTCAATCAATTCGTCTCTACGCTCAAACCCTAGCCATCAAGAAAAAACCACAATTTTACTAAAAAATCGCCAAAAGAAGAAGGAAACTCATCACCAAACCCTAGGCACTTCTGCGAAACAAGAAATCACAGCAAAAAAATACCACAAATCTGACACCCAAACACTTTCACGAGCAGAAAAACAATCTCAAAAAAACCTCTAAATAATGTGCCCCAGCTACACGATTTTAATATCTAGTCAATCGCCAAATGAAAAACCGCAATTTTTTGATTTAAAATTTTCTAAAAACACAACTAAAAAACAAAAAAAAATGGCCAAGCAAATTTCTCAAAAAAATAAGTCGTGATTTGCAGATGAAAATGGCATGATTTCAATTGAAGAACCAACGCGATTTCACTAGAAATAAGATCACGATTTTTGCAAACTGAAGGAAAGCAATTCTTAGCACAAGAATTCACCCACAAAATTGCTTTTGAAAAACCACAATTCTCTGCAAGCCAAGTTGTGATTTGTTTTAGTAGAAAAATACCCACAATTTTTTTATTAAAACTATCTACCAAGAAACTATAGAAAATAGACCCACGAATTTTATTGAAAAAAGTTCCCAAAAATCCTTTTACGAGTCCATATAGCTCCCTTTGGCACATTCTCTATCACAAACACAAACACGCAATCGCATACACCGATCTCGAGGTTTCACAAACCCAAACTCTGATACCATATTACGAAAAGTAATTAAGACAGAATGATTACCAAGATATTCAATATTAAATTAAGCAAAAGTCTCCTTAAATAAGAGATTACAAAGATCTATCGGAGAAGGATAAGATCTATTGGAATATGTTGTCATTGATGTCAAAGGCACAAGGTCGTTAAGTGTTGTCATTGATGTCAAGAAATATATCATGGATGCCACAATGGATTTGCTGATTGTAGTTACAGCCAAAGGCCACTAATCAGTTCTCCTTGAGATCTCAAGTTAACCATTAAAAGACTATCTGTTATACACTATTGGATATTTGCAAGATCAAATTACATTGTTATCTCTAAGGGTGCCGGCTATGTTTTTGCCAAGTTAAATTAATTATTTTATCAAAAGGTGGCTGACTTACTTCTCATTTACCAAGCCAAATTCATATATATTTAAATCAATATTAATCACCCAAGTAAAAATAAGATGTGTAGCAATTAATATTCCTAAAAGGGGCAGTGATTAGTTTTACAAAGGATGTGAAGTTGTTAAAGAGCAGCAACTGATATTCTAAACAGCAATTTATTAAGGGCTGCATTAGAGATTAATAAAGGCAATGATTTAAGTCAAAAAGCAGCGATTGTTTTTAGAATAATTATTAAAGATAACTTAAAGGCAGCAATTAGGTTTATTAATCTCTTTGAATAGTTGTCTCCTTTCAAAGAGACACATCTCTCATAAAGACATATCCCTTGGCAAATTGAATTGGTATAAATATAAGTTAAAGTGGGAATCAAAATGCAACAAATTCAATGATTTATTTCTAAGAAAACGAGCAGATTAAAAAGAGATAAAAGAGCAGAAATATGAAATATAATTCAGATTTGTTTTGAGTGCATATGCAGCCCATGTAAGAACCCTTGCCTAATCTGATATAAAATCTCTGTTTTGCTGCCTTAAGGAATTTTGTCAAACACTTGTCATGTAAACTGTCCTACTGCTGATAAAGGTTTCTGGTTTATTTTTCTTCTTTGTGATGATGTAGAAATGCATAGAAGGTAAAACTAAACAATGCCAAATGATTGCAATTGTGTCTAGGATGTTATGCAAGTGTTCTTTGGACTTATCAAATGCAAATAGATAACAGAAATCTATGCAACTATGAGGCTGATATTCCGTCATACGTTTAGCATACAACCCAATCATGCTAATGATCACCTACAGCAAGGAGACATTTCTACAAACAATTGACTGCCAAACTCCTAATTCCACTAACATGATATTGCTGGAAATGAAAATCATTACAATGCTGGATATATATATATATCTGAAAGTGCAAATTCAGACCTTATGGACTAGGAAATGATATTCATATTTCATTGACATTTCCATATGCAAACATACAATATGTTGTCCCTGCAGGACAGCAATCAGACTCAACTTGTTACAATGCAAATTCATCAAACATATGCAAGATTACATTCAAAATGGAGAACCTGGACATGACGCTTCTGACAGTAGTTGCAGCAGTCAATAATTTGATTGAAACTCCCCTGGGAAGTCGTCCTTGAGGTGCAATTGGTAGCGATTTCCACTCTTGGAGCTAGGCGATCCTTCTCCAATACAAACTGGATTTTTATCTGCCTTTTATGCTGAGATCGACCCTGTCCTAGTGCGCCCAGCCCTTCCACACATTCATCTCCAAATTTTCCCTTCACAAGCTGCACCTATAAGCCAAATAAGTCCCACGATTTTTGGCAGCAGCCAACATAAAAATCGAACTGTATTTTCGAAGACTAACATGAGACTTGCAAATCGAATCCTCCAAGCTGCAAAATATCAATCCACCCAAACAAGAAATGTCTTGCCAAACACTGAGATTATAAGTCTCCCAATTGAATCCTCCAAAGTCCAATCAATCAAAATTTGTGAATACAATTAACTCAATGGTGAATACTGAATATATCCACCTCTCCAAAGGGGAATGGGGCCATCTCCAATCCCTGAAAGTCAAGGGGTCATCACCTTGCACCGACTGAAAGTATTCTTCAGCCAAGAGATACTCAAAAACCAAAGTTCAATTCAATTTTCTGGATGTCCTCCAAAAACAATTCGAAGCCTTCTTTATATTTCCCTTCACCGCCTCAGCCAAGACCGACTTAGGAAAACAAATCAGATTTTGTTTCATTTAGCCGCCCAACTAAAAGAATAATATTTCATTTGCCTTATAAAGTGAGCCGACCACTTAGGGAATAATTAATATTTTATTCATCACTTGAGTCAACTTTTAGAAGGGAATAAAATAATATTTTATTTATATTTTTCTTTTACCTTATAACTCCCCAAAGTCGTCCCCTCCTAGACTCCTTTTTATTTTTAATATTTTGGCATTGCAAGTGGGGAATAAAATAATAAAAAAAATATAATATATATTATATTTCATTTGTTATTAGAAATAATTCCCTTTTTACCTCCAACATCAAAATATCCTTTCTCTTGGCCAAAATATCATTCCCTCACCATGATGACTAGCTCACGGGAATGGTGAATGAGCTAGTTCTCATCTCCAAGATGTCCCTCCGAGAATGGGGACCATATATGAACGAAAAATGCAAATATATGTGAAGAGATAGAGCGGATTGTGAAGTGAGTTTGAGCAGATGGTAAGGCAGAAAATTATGTGAAAACATTGCCATGATTATGATCAGTTGTGTGAAAAGAATTGGTGAATAGACAATGATAAGATTTGTGAGAGATATTGTGCATGATAGTGATCAGATTTGGGAAGGAAGGTAAACATTTGAGTGTGGATCAGATTTGTGTTTGGATCAAACTTGTAATTTGTGATGAGATGTGTGAGTAAAGTTTATTGTGTGATATGTGATCAAGAATATTGCATGGTGTGTGTTCAGATTTGAGGAGGAAGAGAAGTTGTAGTTGGATAAGATTTGTGTTTGTATCAGATTTGGTGAAGGAGTTTATTATATCAGCATTGAAGAATTAAATAGGTTGCAGCCTCTTGCTAGGTTGAAGCTCAGTTTGTGTGGGGGTTGGAGCCCCTATCAAATCAAGGTTGAAGCCTCTTGCTGAGTTGGAGCTCAGTTTGTATAGAGATTGGAGACATTGATAGTAGGTTGGAGCCTACAAGAAGAAGAAGATTAATCTACAATATATAAGCAATATTGTGCCATGGTTTTCTCCCGAAAGGCTTTCCACGTAAATCGTGTGTTCTCATTGTGTTCTTAATTGCTAGATCTTACTTGAATATTCTTATTGTGATTGGTTAAGTTCTGAAAAGTGAAAGATTTAGATATTAATTAACCCCCCTTCCCCCACCCCCCTCTTTCTCAATATCACTGTGTGCTCAACAAGATCGACAACTAAGAAAACCAAAAGATAAGAACTTAATTGAAAGAATAAAAGAATATTCCTAAAGTCTATCCTAACGACTTAATTGACCATTATAAACTAATATTACAACATTACTTTAATAGCAAATTTCCTAAAAGAAATAAAGGTGGGGATTGCAAAATTGAACGGTTCATTGGCAGCATGTGAGAAGGAAAATATGAGTATGTGCATTGAACAATTGAAGAATACATCATAAGGACAATTCACAATTTTAGGCACTCTCTATCGACAATTCAAATGCTGCACTTGTGAGGAGACACTGAGAGAGTGGAACCACTGCTATCATGCTTTGAAGGATCTTATGGTTAGCAAGTCTAGCCTCCTTGCAAGTGCAACCACCACTATCATGATCTGAAGGATCTCCATAATCCATGTAAATAGAGGATGCTGTATGCAGGCATTGTGAGCTTATATCCACAATACATGCAAATAGCAAGTTCAAACAAATCATTTAAACTGCAATAAGGAATTGCAAATAGAGGACATTGTACTTGTATAACTAAAGATACATTACCTCCCAGCCTAACTTTGAATTTATAACCTTATAACAAGTTATAATATAAGGAAGGTTTTGTATACATATATATATGCTTGAATAACAAGATAAAGCTATAGTCATATGTCATAATTTATAATCGTTGAATTTGAATATGTACCACTACATAGTATTCTATGTAAATGCAGTTCCTGCACTTTTACTCTACTATACCATTCAAGGAGGAAAATTGACACAAAATTTGGCATCTTCATCAGGCCTGCTAACTTCTAACTGTCTAACATAACCTTCGACTGCATTGTGTTGTGCCTACCACAACTTGCAATTCAATATTTTTAAGTACCCAAATCTAATATGCAATACATGATGTGAAAAGTGACAACATAAAATTGAACAATTAACCTCTTATGGTTTTGCTACTAAGAGATGTTTGCTTCATAAGTAAGCTGAATTTACTTGAAATAAATATATAAAACAACCCATATCAAGTGTACATTTCCAGAGTAAAAAATATTAATATAAAACAACACCTGACCTTATATGAACAATGAGATGATGGGCTAAGCGGGAACAAAGTAAACAAGCGGTCTACTAGGAAAGGGAGGATGGTCTTAACCCACTTCTTCATCTCCACATCCACTTGCATTGTTGGCAATCCAGCTCCATGGGAAGATTCATTAGAACCATATGTTTCTGTCCTTGTGCACTTAAATATAAGACTAAATCCCTGAAGTATGAAAAGCATACATTGGAGACAAAGATTATCAGGATTAGGTAATGAGCACACTGATGGACTACACTCTGCCCATTCTTCAAGTAAAACTGGTAATAGTGCTTGCAAGCTTTCAACAACAGAAATTCCTGCAAAAAGAATCCAAAAAAAGAATCAGCTCAGCATCTCAAATCGGAATCAGGTACACAGATTATACAACATTTTCCATAGAAGCATAAATGTAATGTGTGAGCCTATTGACTGTTCATGGCTACTCTGATCCTATCATCTACTGGTTATATATAAAAGTCTTGAAAAAATTGAAATGACTATTGTTTTCCAAACCTAGATCAATTAATGCAATATTCTAGGAATAACCATCTGGCAGCCAAGGATTTCTGTGTCTGCTTGCAAAGACTTTGAACAGCAGCCCACAAAGAAATTGATGGTGTCTTCTTGTCAATAAATGCATGTTCAACCATTCATCTATTGATTGGTAACCATATTTGTTTTTACATGATTTATTTATACTTACTGCTTGTATTAATTAAAAAAAAAAAGGTTGCATATAAAACACCCTTGTGAGCCGGCAAAGATCAGTTTGACTCCATGGAAATATTCTACTGGTCCTCACAAAACCACAGAATGAATTTGAAATAACTACCAATATATTTCAAATATTTAAATAGTATCTGAATGTTTCATAGTTAGAAAGAATGAATAGTGCAATGGAAAAATTATCGATTTATCACCAATAAATTTTAAGTAGTTAAATACTAAACTTAGACATATACAAATATATACGACTTATTTTAAACAACAATGATGTAGTGGTTAGTCCCTACCATTGGCAAATTGCATACAAGACTGTTCGTATCACACAACTAATCAGTATGAAATCAAATGTATTGTATAAAGTTATCCATAAGAAAATGTTTATGTCATGTCCCCAAAATTGTAACATATCGAAATACAAATAACTAAATAAAATAAATATCAAAAAAATATATATATAAAAATATACAGCTATAAATATTAGCAATTAAATATTACCATGATTATAATGATTATAATATAATAATAACTATATATAACCCACATCAAAATAAATATATTAAGCATGTAAATATAAAATCATATATATATAAAAAAATATATATGCTAACAATCAGAAAACCGCAGATTAAGATTAATATCTAGCCACAGAAAATTAAGGCAGCGATACTTCATAATATACATATGCCTAAAAAGGCAGCAATTATAATTAACTAAGGGTTACGATTAGTTGAAAGGTCAAACAAAAGAAACTCACACCTCTTTTGAAGGGTTATCACCCCTTAGAAAAGGTGCTTCTAATTACGTAGACATGGAGATATAAAAGGGGATATATTTTGAACACAAAGGGATAAGGAATGGGCATAATAAATACATATTGGATATCAAAGCAATTCATATTTCAGAACAAGAATAAGGTATATATATTCTGAGTTTGAAGATAGCAGCCTAACAGATGGATTTATATCTGATTAGAGAGCAGATATCAAGAAGAGAAAGATATGAATAAGAAGATAGTGCAATGAGAGATATATGAGACATAGGATGAATCCATAACAAGGGAAATCATTGATCAAGGGAGGAAGATACCAACCTGTAGTACGGAGGAAACAAACCGATCATTTAGTATACTCATGAGTATTTCTGTCCTTGATTATCTTATACCTGTATAAATGTTTCTATGCATCATAGATGAATGTTGAATGTGAATTTCTATGTTAAATACAAGATGTTTTGACTGTCTGATCGTCTTTATAGCAGCAATCTAATTATATGTATATGCACTAATCAGTTATTTTCATGGTAACAATCTAATTACATATGTATATGGTGAGTAAGAGATCTGCATAGCACTTCAAGTATTAATATACATTATTATTTTAGGCATGGATTTGGATGTTGTTCTTGAGAAGCCATAACATGTATAGATACTATTGCATATTGTAATGCCCCCGTTTTTAGCATTACATTTTCCAGTAATTGATGACCTATCCTCGGATGCCTATAGGCTAGTCAGATGCAAAATTAGGGTTTCCAGCTGCTCAGAGGTTTCTTTTGCGAATTTGAGGCCTTGCATGTTGAAGTTTTGCAGTTTGGATTATGGATTCCTTCTGGGTTTTCAGAGAGCTTCGCAGTGGTGTGACATGCATCTACATTTGACAAACTTTTCCGGACTTACTTTTTTTAGTAAATTGCGACAGCTGCTCAAAATGTGATTAAAATGCATTTGAACACACTTACTATTTTTAGCAGTATGCTATTTTTAGTAAGTGATATTTTTAGCAGTGCTAGTTTTAGCAAGGTTTCTACAATTCAGTTTTGTGGCTATATTTGGCAAGTCGGTTTGAGCAGTTTGGTCTCCAACACCCTTAGTGCTATTTTTGGCAATGTTTCAATAGCTTGGTATTATGGCTAAATCTAGGAGGGCAGTTTATTCAATTTGGTCTCTAGCTTTTGAGGTGATTTTTGGCAAGTTTGATATTTGATGAAAATAATTATTTTAAGTGAAATATTTTTGCTAAGGTATGGAGTACGCCTGCTTGGAGAGATAAGTCGATTTATTTAAGCGATTATAATGTTTATTTTCACTTATTATTTGGGACGCCTATCTTATGTTTATTTGCATTTTTAATTAAGTTATTTGTCTCTCATGTTGGGACGACTTGGAGAAGGAGGTGTTAATGAAATTCAAAATGCAAATTTGGTGTGAAATGAGAATCACATTTGGGTGCCCCTTTTGGAGGGAAAAGTGAGTTTGAATTTCTTGGTTGAGAATCCTATATATACAAGGTCTTGCTCTTTCATTTGATCATCTATTGTTTATCTTACTGAAATGTTGTTGAAATGATTTTAGACACATTGCTTCAAGAAATGCATACCTCCTAGTTTATCAGCTTCGTACTTGAGAGATAGTACCTAGCTATTTGAGACTGCTTCTTCATCCAGAGGTTGCAAATTGAGCTTCAAGTTGGTTTTTGATTGATATTTTATATTTTGGTATTGCTGGTTTGAGTTTGGCTATAGCTCATTTACACTCATAGCTCCTTGCTCGATTTTTGTGTGGTTTTGGGTATTGGTTTCATTGATGTAGTTGCCTTGGGCACCCCTTTGCTCGAACTTTCATGATTTTTGGTGGAGTCCTTGATTTTCTAGACAAGTCGCCCTTCTCCAGGGTCTATGCTAATTTTTGTTTATGCCTTGGGATGCATGCTAAATAAAGCGAAGCTGTTTGGAGAGGTTTGTCAGTTGGTACTTGGTCGCCTAGCTTCTAGAAGTCATCTACATTCAGTTTCACATCATTCAGTGAAGTTACGAGCATAAAGGTGAAATCTGTACTTGCTGGTTTGGTGTTTCAGTTTTTTGCAATTTTATATCAGACTTGTTATTTCAATCATTTTGGCCATATTTCATATACTGGCTATCAAGTACTTGCTAGGAAGTTATGCTCTAACACTTTGGTGATCATAGGATATCTATAACTCATTGTATTTGCAGATTATTCATCCTATTGTAACACTGAATCAATAGTACTGATTAGCTCTTTTACTTTTTGCAACACAAGCCATAAATTAGATTAACTGTCATGTTTGTACTCCGAGTGGGGAAGTAAGTCCAAATAAAGGAACCCTCAGATTAAGACAACTTTTATTAACAAATAAATGAGAAGAAAGATTAAATGCCGAGTAAGGGTGAAAACGCTGACGGCACAGGAGTGCCAGAATTTTCTAAACAAAACCTTGGCCAAGGTATGATGCCGGTTAGGCATAGGTCAGCCCCATGAACTGGATACACTTAAGGTCAGAAGGGTCCTTTCGAATAGGGGGTACCTACAGAGAAAGGATCGACCAGTAGTGTAGGTTCATGACACTAGACTCAGAAGGGCAATTGGTAAACTGGTCCAAGATGTTCACCCTCGTGAAGGGACGGGTTCTTCAGTTGAAGAACACGGGAGGCTAGCAAGCCTTTGGTTGGGTGGTAAAACCCCGGATGATATAACCCTTACCTTGTTGACAAGGAATCTAGCTCAAGTGAACCAACTCCCTTGCAATAATTTCTGAACCCTATCTCTTGCTTATTTTATGGTAAATACTTTAGTAGGTTGGCTGCCAGTTGTTAGAACAATTCTTTTGCAAAAGTAAAGGGCTAGTCAGTTAAGTGGTTATAATTGTTAGTTGATTTATTTGTTAATAGTTATCCTTCAACTGAAATGATGTTCTATTTAATTGTTTATAGTATGTTTCAGATTTCATTTATAATCTCTATTCGAAACCAGTTCTTCTTCTGTTGAAATTAATTGGTTAGTTAGTTACTTGGTATCCTTATCAGTAGATCAGTTAGGCTCTAACAAGTTTCACATCATTCAGTGAAGCTTTGGCGAAGTTACAAGCATAAAGGTGAAATCTGTACTTGCTGGTTTGGTGTTTCAGTTTTTTGCAATTTTATATCAGACTTGTTATTTCAATCATTTTGGCCATATTTCATATACTGGATATCAAGTACTTGTTAGGAAGTTATGCTCTAACACTTTGGTGATCATAGGATATCTATAACTCATTGTATTTGCAGATTGTTCATCTTATTGTAACACTGAATCAGTAGTACTGATCAGCTCTTTTACTTTTTGCACTTTACATTTTGTATTCCCACTTTAGTGGAAGAGACTGGCCTTGCCGTCTTTTACTTTCAGCATTTTACTTTCTTGTACTGCCCGCTGAAAAATAAAGGGGTCGACTAGCCGCCGAGAAATTTACTTTCAATACCTTGTATTACACTCTCGTTGAATAAGTGGTCGAATTGCATCTCACATATTGCTAATCGGCTGAGCCGTCTTGCATGTTCATTTCTTGTAATACACTCCCACTGAATAAGTGGTCGAGTTTGCATTTCATTTCATTCTAATCGGCTAAGCTATCTCTCATTGTACTTTCTAGCAGATTTTGTTTTACAAGCTAACAATCCCCTTTTGATGGTATGCTCTCACCTTGCCCACACTGGGATCTGGGTTGATCAGAAAGTGAAAGGGTTCCTTTCAGTTGGTTTATGATTTCTCTAACGTTAATAGGTGTATTGCTTGTAAAACTTGAAAAAAATGTAAGGGGGTCATTTCACATATTAATGCCTAAAGATGAATTTGAGTGTTTGAATCTGTTTGAAACCTTGCTTGGGGGAAAGGGTCTGAGAAAGCAGTGCATGCCTAGAAATTCCACTTAAGATCCACCCAAATCCTAAGGCAAGGATGGGCCATGGATGAGTAGAAATCCCACTTAAGATCCACCCAAATCCTAGGGCAAGGATGGGCCATGGATGAGTGAAAGTGCCTAGACCATTGTGAGCTCCACCCGATTCCACCAGTAGGCAAAGTGTCTTCCGAGGTTGTGACTTGGTTGGGGAAAGCAAGTACAAGTCGTCAACAAGGTGAGTTGTGGTATACAACCTCTTAGGCTTGACAAATGGCTTCAAGCAGACCCACCCATGTTATTCCTCCTAGTTCATAAGAGTTGCATTAATGATAAGTTTATAAATGTCATGCCATAAACTAATGCTAACAAATGTATATGTGCATATGTGAAAATATTGTTCATGTGGTGATTGCAGGTTTCAATCAAGATTCCACCAATAAAGAGCTATTCATTTGATAAGTAGAAAACCCTAACCCTAGTTTGTGGAACTTGTGACAAATAGACGAATTTTAGGGCAAACCGAGACAGAGGACATTACAATTTACCTCTAAAATCTTCATGTTTGGTTAGAAACCATTAAACATTGCAATGATAAGAACTAGATTTGCTACTTCTTTTCCATTGCCTTAAGATTGTCTTCTCTATCCTTATGCTATCCTGCAAGAACAAGACTTGATACAATTTTTATATGGCCTTAATAGTATTTTTCACTATCCTTCCTCTATCATTTAAAAATAAGATTTGGTGGCGTTTTCCACTGCCCTAATAGTATCTTCCACAATTCTTCTACAATCCTTGATTCAATGGGTGTATTCAATCTAGTTTTATATTAGATTTTTTTTTGGTTTGGTTAGCTAGTGTTTTATGACTTTGGTTTCCTTTTAATTTTGTACATCACATTTCAGTATTGTCTCCCACCCAAATGCAACTTACTAGAGAACAACTTTCTTTCGATCATATTGTTCACTCAACTCTAGACCATATTCTATGATAAGATGTACATATATTAAATCTTAAATGTAGACAATTATGAGCTAAATTTCAGCCACAATGTAGAGTAATCACCTTTTCTACTTTCTATGTTTTTATTTGTAAAACAGATAAAACACAATTGCTATTAGATTTATGTTTCGAAAGTCTTTTTTTTAATCAAACACTTCAGACTTAATCAAACATGTAGTATGAATGGAGGTATATGATAGTTTAATTAGACATAGTTCCCCATGCCTTCATTGACACCACTTTTAAACAAGACTCAAGTACTTCTAGAGATAATCTTAATATGTAGAAACTGACTGAGGATTTCTACATCTATAGAATTTCATCCTTAAGCTCGACATAAGTCTAGACCATCACTTCAAGTACTTAATGTAATATCCCCTTATAGATTTATCTTCAATTTGTCTTTAATCTTATAAATTAAGGTATCCAAATAGGCCTAGGCCCTAGAATCAATAACTTTAATGATATACTTTAATCTTACTAAGAGCAACCTTCAAAGGTTAATGTTGACTTGATTATTGGACTTATATAATGATAATAATAGATGATATGCTGATAAGAATGAACCACTATCTGATATAAATTCTGATATGCAATCTGCAATAATAACAGTTTTTAAAATGGAAAATAGACACCACAATATGCTTGCAATTTCTGATTCCTCTATCCAATTTCATGCATATGAATGTAAGGGTAAGTTGATGTCTGTCCTTAATCGCTGCCTCTGGTTTTAGTCTTTCAATTCATGCAACTTGGTCCTTGGCTGGGTGTCTGAAATTTATCAGTTGTTTGTGCAGCCTCTATTAATGACCATTGGCTCCCTAGGAGCACCTTAGACCTGCTAACATAAGTGTATAAATCCTCAAACTTGATCGATGATCTTTGCATTTGAAATATCCCCCCCTTTTATATCCACGGTATGGCTAAGGGTCATAACCTTTCATTGTATTCGTTTGACAAGGGGCATGACTCTTGGTTTTATGTTAATTGCTTATAACTAATTAATGCTCTCCTTAATCGCTGCTAGGAATAATCAAAATCATTTAGCATTATTCCTAGATAAAATCACCGACCTTCCTTAGATGAGATCGCTGCTCATATATGCTTAATTAATTACTTCTAATCATTGCTTACCGTAAACATTGTTTCTTCATGTATTGCCTTTTATCGCTGCACCTGATAAAATCATCTTTATTTGCCATTGATGCTTAATCGACTGGATTATTTTTTGAGCAGCGATTTTATGTCCAATGGGACTGTCATATGTAATTTCATGGGCGAATGAACGGGTTATTACACATAAATAGTTAGATTTAGAAAATATCAGCTATACACACCACCTAACGTAGTAACTAAATGTTGTATCCTATGCCCCTCCTGTATCTGCACGTCACAAATGCCTTAATATTAGATGCACACACCATACAAGCATGGATATTTAAATTTTTTACTAAACTTTTACACAGCCTTAATGTAAGGGTATTTTCCAAATTGCTGTAGTTTATTACTAGTTGCAATCAAAAGCAGCCATGGTACAAATCATAACAAAATACTTTTTCCCTGCTAATCATAAAACAGAGACATGAACATTGAAGAACGAGAACATATGCAAAAGATAGTCTGTTTAACAAATCACTATATTCCATTAACTTGATTTTCAATCTAAAACATGTCAAAATAGACAAAGATGTGTCAAATAAGGAAATGAGTGTAAAAACTGAAAGAGTGGAAAGTTACCATCTTCAGCAATATTCATAATGCCAGCTGCTACAACCTTCTTAGGCACAATGCATTTGTATCCATGCAAGGTAACCAGTTGGCTTTTGCCCTGTAAAAATTTTGACAAGACAAAACCATATATAAATCTACAGCTTGAGAAAGAAAAGCAATAAATTCTACAGATCTTTTGTTGTGGTTAACAAAAGGCAAGTCATTGTGTCATTCAATTTACACAATACACTTGATTTATGGGCATAATGTGCAACTTCATGAGGGCAATCGGAGAAACAGTAGAGGGCATGAAGAGAGAACATGTTACAACAACAAACTTAAAATTTTAAGGCTACTTCAAATTGACAAACATTTAACCTCTTTCCATTACGTCTATACAGTCAACAGCCTGACAATAATCATTCAAGTGATGTTTGTTTAAGGTAAACTAACTATAAATCAAACGAAGCCGTAAGCAAATATTTCTTAGCCATAGGTCAAAAAACATGGGAATGGCAAATAATGTTTCTAGAGCCCCTAGTTGATTTTATAATACTGTAACACTAGTGTTTCTAGCTACATTAAATATTGCATCTCTTTTGACTGCCACCCTTTGCAAATTCTCTTAACTGTTATGGAAATGTTAACACAATTAATGGTCCAATTAATCCAAATTGGATCATATAAACATGTAAAAATAGTTAAGTGGGTGGAAATCCCATATTTAATAAGCATGTAACTTGAAAGACTCATAAGTATTCCAATATGTAACAAAATTCAACTGAAACAGAGTTTGCATAAAGATACACAACAGAAAAATGATTAAGGTTCAGGAGTGATCTAGACACTCAGGGACCAGAAGCATCATTTGAACAATCTGTATGTGATGTGTTCAGCCACAGTCAAAATAGTCCAGCACGTTCAACCAAAGGAAATAACCATCCTCTGCAGAGAAAATCACCTAGACAAGTTGATCCATGCTTGAAAGTTGAAAATAAAGTATCCAAAACTTGACAAACTAGCAGAATCCTTGGGAAGTGAAGGAGTTGTAGCACTTACAATCCCATCCTTTCAGGTTCTAACGACTTTGGCAATTCTCCATTCAATGCTAGATTCTTATTTTAAAAGAAAAATAAAAAATAAAAATTTGGAGGTCTTTAAAGCCACTGAGGATTGATCTCTTCTAGACTTCTAGATTTCTTGATTGAGTGGTTTAAGGAGTTGAATGTAAGTTGGAGTGTGTGTAGAGCTGCAAAGCTTTTCGCAGGCATTTGGCTAGTGCTATTGATAGGTACTTGAAAACTTGGGAGGAGACAATGGCTTAAGAAGACTAGGCTTTACTCTTCTAAAAAAATTCCTGCATTAAGCTTCTCTAACTCAATCATCTGCATATGTGCTCTATTTTTCTGTCATTCTTTCCGTTCTTACTTATTATTAAAAGGATACTGAACAGATACAATTCATTTCAGCATTTTTGACAACTCTCATTTTCTCACATTACCCCACCCCCATCACAGACCCACCCCACCACATTCAAATAATTCCTATCTTTCTCCTATCCACAATCCATGAAACATTTTGCCACTATCCATTCCTCCTATCTCCAACCATGTCATCACACTTTGAAGATTCAATGGTCAAGTGTCAATCAAGCTGAAATGCCCATCAAACGGCATTACTACTGTAATATCACTTTTCTTCATTCAAACCATCTTCAAACAAACAATAATTTGCAACAAATCAAAGGCATTTACTCCTCCAAGGTTCAGCCCATTTGCATTTGGACTAATACAGTTTACCACTATCAGGCGCCAACATTTCCAAGGGTTCTCAGGTTTCCACCATCAATTTAATGGCACTTTCAGGTCAGACACAAGTCTTAAAATTTATATAGTCAATAGCAAGGAAGGAATGTTTACTCCCTCAAGGGTTCTCTCAAATCTTGGCCATATTTACTCTTCCCTGATAATATCTTTTACCATTCAAAATCAAGATTCACTTTTTATAAAAGCAAGGATTTCTTGGATTATAATGCAACCTATGACGTGGCTTTCAATGTAGGCTTCCAAGATGTACTTGGTAAACCCCATACTGCCTACATAGAGCTTTGACTACTACAGTGATGACGAGGATTAGCTCTCTGTATAAGAATTTTGGTGTATTGAAGATCAAATTTCCATCCCTATGATGCAATCTAAATCTCCTATTCTCAAAGATACCAATAAAACCCCTTCCAAGTCCTACACCCACACAACATCCAAAGGATTCATGGCAGCCTATCCTATGGTAATAATTGTACAAATATTCCCATACATCAAGACAGATTAGATGCCATAGTCCAGAATTGTATACAACCCATTGTTGATGAGATGAGCTCTAGATTAAGTAGAAGGCTGAGGCTTTTAGCCAAAGCTATAAAAGAGATGCACTATAAAATACCCCCTTAGTTTTTCCCAAATTTTTCACACAAAATTTCAACCGTTAGCGCTACCCCAATGTAATGATAAGCAATCAAGAAGCAACCCTTCACTTTTTGATCACCCAGATCCCAAAGTGAGCAAGGTGAGAGCATATGGTGTAAGGGAATCTGAATATAATATCAATGCTGTAAGTACAAGTAATCTAATTGTCAGCAAGCTAGCCAATAGAGAAAGTAAATACTTGGCGGCAAAACCAGCCACTTCCACTTTTTAGCGGGCTACAGGAAAGTAAAGCAAAGTACTTGGCGGCATAGCCAACCACTTCCACATTGCAGCGGGCAACAAGAAAGTAAAGCAAACTCAAACACTTATTCAATGGGAGTGTAATACAAAATAACTGAAGTAGAGAGCTGAATGGTACTACCAAATCAATGTTACAAAATGATGTCTAATACAATATATCATGAGACAAACTAAGCAATATGAATGCCCAAGTATCAAATATTCCTCCCTACAACATTACAATGATAAGGCATCAAGGAAATATGAGAAAACAATGAAAATACCAGGTCTGATATGCTACAACAGCAGTCTGATATAACAAGGCAGCAAACTGGAAACTTCAAGAAATTATCATAACTTTCTCCAAATACCTCGGAATGGCCCCAAATCAAATGCAAATGGAAGAGCAGGTCTAGGCATCCAACTTCAAGCCATCTAACACCTTGAAACCTGCACCAACTCCTGAGCATGAATCCCAATGCACATCCAAAAATGGTACGACATCCCTAGGAAGGTCGACATAGCCTTAAAAATCCAATACTCTACTAAAAATCACAAAAACTTGAGCATAGGGTCGCCCAAGTATGGAAGAGGCATAGGAACAATATCCACAAAAGTCCTTTGTCTCTTCAAATCAGTGCAAGCAAAAACATATTTCAGCCCTTCACAAACCAGCAACTAGAAAACTAATAAAATCATTCCAAAATGATCACCAAACAGAAAACTAACTCACACCCACACCAAACTATTAGAAAACATCAAAACCCACAAGAATTGAAAGCAAGAAAGAAGCCATCACAATATCTACTCAACTACAACCTCTAAATGAAGAAGCACCATTGTTCAACTAGGAGTTGTCTTGCAAACTCAAAACTAAAGTCAGGTAGGAGGGGTATCGTCCTCAAAGCCCAAGATTTTGAAGCCAATTTGGTAGTATTTCGTTATCATAAAATTGCATAACCAAAATGAGAGGGAGAGAGGGTAATTTATAAGACCAAGACCCAGAAGTTTAAATCCTCAATCCCCTCCAAAAAGGGACGCCCACATGAGGAGGAATATAATATTCATTTAAATTCATCTTTGACCAAGACTTGGGGGCTCAACATAAAAGGCATAAATTAAACCTTTTAAAAAAAACACAAATCTCCAACTTAGGCGTCCAACTCATGAGTCCACCTTTTAAAACAACTTAAGTCATGTTTGCCTAGGCGTAGCGTCCAAAAAGCAAAATTAAAATATAACATAATTTAAGTTATTAACCTTTCCTTTTCTAAACTCCAAGAATGTTGGAGAAGCCACTGCCAAGACTGCATTGCCAAAAATAGTAACTAAGTGTTGAACTACTACCAAACCACATTACCAAAAATAGCACTTACTAAAAATAGAATACCACTAAAAATAGTGACTCCAAACACCATTTGAGCACAATCCGGATAGCCGTCGTAACTTACTAAAAACAGTAAGTCCAAAAATAGTCACTGAAAAAAATGCATGTGATAGCCCACCAAAGCTCTTTGAAAACTAGAAAGACCCAAAAAACATACTGGCAAACTCCTGCAACCAACCCCTGAAAAACCAAAAAGATACCTCCAAGAAAATAGGAAACCCTAATACTGCCTCCAACTATTCTACGAGCCTCCAAAACAGGCTAACCATCTTAGAAAAGACTAGTGTTGAGAAGGGAGCATTGCAGTCCTCCCTCCCCAAGTTTGCTTGTCCTCAAGCAATTGCAAGTTTGGATGTTGCAAAATCTGCTCATCCTCCCAAGTAGCATCCTCAATTGGTAAATTCTTCCATTTCACTAAATACTCTTTGATAGATGACCTCCTCAAAGAACGTTCTCTAGAATCTATGCCTCTAGCACCAAAACCAACTATCCCTCCTCATCTAATGGAGCCAAATCAAAAGAAGCAACAACATTGTGCCCAAGTGCCTTCTTAAGGCGTAACACATGGAAGACATTATGTACCTTGCTACTCGCCAGTAGCTCCAACTCATAAGCCACCTCCCCAACTCTCTTGGTGATCCTAAAAGGCCGATAGAAACATGGCTTAAGTTTCTTTGCTCCACTCTTCTTGAGAGTGGACTATCTGTAAGGCTAGAGTCTCAAGTAGACCATGTCCCCAACCTCAAACATGCACTCTATATGTTAACGATCAGCATATAACTTCTGCCGATACTGGACATGTTGAAGATTGTCATTCGAGGACTTCAAAATGTCTTGACTTGGTTGCAACAAATCCCTCACTTGAGGGGCTCAACTATCACCAAAAAGCAAGTCAATGAAGCTAGGAGCCTCATACCCATATAGAGCCATGAAAGGAGACATTTTAATGGACATGTGATATGAAGAGTTATAGCAATACTCTCCCAAATGAAGCCATCTCACCCAAGCCTTCTGCTGTCCTAAAACATAGTTCTTGAGATAGCCCTCCAACCACTTGTTCACAATCTTTGTTTGCCCATCCGTCTATGGGTGATAACTAGTGCTTGGAGTGAGCATTGTACCACTCAATCTAAAAACCTCCTACCAAAAAGTACTTAGGAACTTGCTATCCCTATTACTTACAATGTTCTTGGGCAGCCCATGCAATCTGAACACCTCTGTGAAGAACAAATCAGCAACCTGAGTTGTTGTAAATGAATTGGTAATGGTAAAAAAGTGTGCAAACTTCGTTAATCTATCAACAATAACATAGATACAATCTCTCCATTGCAATTTATGCAACCCCGTAATGAAATCCATTGAGATGCTTTGCCATTTCTAATTGGGAATGGGTAAGGGCTGCAACAATCCAGCTAGAAAAGAGTGCTCATTTTTGTTTTGTTGGCAGATTGGACACTCCTTGACATATTGGAGGACCTCATCTTTGAGCCCTTTCCATGAAAATCTCTCACGAATCTGCCTATAATTCTTGAAATACCCTTGATGACCAGCCATCGAAATGTCATGAAATGATTGTAAAATCTTCATTTTGAGCTTAGATTCAAGTACCAAGAAGATCCTACCCTTGTACTGTATCAAATCATCAACTAACTTGTACCTCTCATCATGCAAAGTACCATCAACTATACTGGTAGCAAATGTATTCTTGGCGTACTCTGCAATAATATGCTCCTTCCAATCAGCAATGATCTCTACCAATGAACTCAAGTGTGGCCTTCTTGACAAAGCATCAACCACAATGTTATTTTTCCCTTTGACATAGACAATGTCAAAATCCGAAAATTGTAAGCTTGGAGCTTACTTACCCACTTTTGTTGTCTTTCATTAAGATCCTTCTCATGTATGAAGTGTTTGAGACTGTTGTGATCAGTCTTCACCATGAACTTGCTCCCTACCAAATGTTGCCTAAATTTGGCCAAGGTGTGCATAATAGCAAGCATCTCCTTGTCATAGATAGAGTATATCCTCTCTACACCCCTCAATTTTCTGCTCTCAAAGACAATAGGGTGCTTTTCTTACATTAGGACAGCACCAGCACCTTCTCCAGAAGCATCACAATGCAACTCAAATGGCTTGGAGAAGTCGGCTATGGCCAAACAGGACATGAACTCATAAGTTGTTTGAATCAATCAAAGGCCACTTGTGCCTTTTCTAACCATGCAAATGCCCCCTTTTTGGTAAGGTTTGTGAGAGGGGCAGCCATCTAAGAATATCCCTTCACAAACCTCCTGGAAAAACCACAAAGCCCCAAAAAACCCTTCAACTGAGAGAGGTTCTTTGGAGGAGGCCAATCCAAGATAGCCTTAATCTTTTCCTAATCAACATTTGGACTCTTTAGCAAACAATGATTTTGATTCAAATGAGGCCACTGCAAATGCCCCCTTAGAGTTGATCATGTGCCCAAGGTAGAGAAGCTCGATCATTCCAAATTCACATTTGGACTCTTTAGCAAACAATGATTCATGCTTAAGATGCTCTTCCCATGATTTAGTGTAGATGAGGATGTCATCGAAGAAGATAAGCACAAACTTCCTCAACTATTTCTGAAATATCCTATTCATAAAGGACTAGAAAGTCGCAGGAACATTAGTCAACCCAAAAGGCATGACTAGAAACTCAAAATGCCCAAAGTGGCATCTAAAGCAAGTCTTATCAATATTTGCTTCTCTCATTCTGATTTGATGGTAGCTCGATCTAAGATCTATCTTAGAGAAGTAGACAACTCCATGTAGCTCATCAATGAGCTCATCAATCCTAGGAATGAAATACCGGTTTTTTATCGTCTTCTGATTTAGGGTCCGATAGTCTATGCACATGTGCATAGTGCTATCCTTCTTTTTAACCAAAACTATAGCAGAAGCAAAAGAACTCTTGCTTGGGCAAACGTGACCCATGTTCAAGAGTTCTTTGATGACCTTCTCTATCTCATCTTTCCGCCTCTTCGAATACCGATATGGAGTAGTTATGACGGGTTTGGCACCTTCCTCAAGCTCAAAGACATGCTCAATCCCCCTTTCAGGAGGTCTCCCAGGAGGTATACCACCAAACACCTTACTCTGTTTTGTGATCAAGGATTGCACATCAGGGTGGTAATGTCTTTTATCCACTGCTGGATCGGATGGCATGATCAAACACTCCACTGTCCACTTAACCTGGTCATGACGAATCAGCCTTTCCATCCTTTTGAAAGACACAATACGAGGGCCCCCATTTGACATCCCTCTCAAAACAACTTTCTTCCCATCTGATGTGAACTTCAATTCCATGGTTTTAAGGTTCAAAATGATCTCTCCAAGAGATCGCAGCCACTAAATGCCAAGCGCTGCCTCAGTATCACCAATGCTCACAACATAGAAGTCATCTTTGACTTCATAGTTACACAACTGAATAGACATGTTAGAAATCTTGTGTGTGCATGTGATAGTAAAGCCATTAGCCACCATGACTTTGAATCCATTGAACCCTTTTGTCTTAGGACCTCTCTTGGCAACCACACCCTCATCAATGAAGTTGTGTTGCTCCTATATCAATTAGAGCAACGATTCACTGCCCTCCAAGCACTCTGCGAACTCTAAAAGATTCATTTTTTTGAAAACTAGAAAGTTGGGCAAATGCACCCCCACTTTCTTGGTCTTCTCCTATCTTTTTTGGAGCCTCTTCTTCATCTCTTTCCTCCCTATCAGATAGTTGTTCTGAAAAATCAGACACCGATTCATCAACAAAATACACCTCCATGTGATGAGAATGGCCTCTTTCAAAGCACTTTTGTCCTGGGGCCCATGGTTCCTTACAAGTGAAGCATAATTTCTTCTTTTTGAGTGCATTACGGAAGTCATCATCCATCTGAGGAGGAGACTTCTTGGTCTAATTTGAATCCTTGTGATAATGCTTCTTATACCTCTTGTGTGCAAAAGGCTTGGACTGAAATTTTGGCCTTGGGGCAGCCAACTCCATGCTTCTAGATTTCCTAATTGCTTTAGCAAGTGTTTGTGGATCGAAAGGCTTCACCCACCCTTTCAATGGTTCCATTACTCCTTCAGAGAATAGGACTACTAGCCTCCTTTCAATGATGTTGGGCAACATCACTGAAAGTCTCTAAAAATCTGAAATGTATGTGTCAAACAAGCCATGTTGCTTCAAGCGGGCAAGCTCACGAATTTCACCTAAGGATCCATGGTGTCAAATCTCTCAATGAGTTTGTTGGTAAATTCTTCATAAGTAACAATGAGGTTATGGCAAACAGTGACCAAACAGTGATACCACCACTCATGAGCAGCCCCATCCAAATGTAAAGTAGCAAACTTGATGGCATCTTGTTCCAGCATTCACCTCAACAAGAGGCAGTTATCAAGCTTCTGGACCCATGATCTAGCCAAAAACTTATCACTTCCATTGAAATGGGCCAAGGTAACCTTCCCAAGGGCTTGTTGGAAATCACTTGGAGGCATAGGAGCACGATTCTCATACCTTTCGCCTTCTCTCTTCTTCTTTTGATTCATGTATTGGTCCAAAGATAGAATCTCACGGATCTCTGCAGAAAGGGAAGCATATTCCATGTAGCTACTCCTTACTTCATCAGGCATCGGTACTTCAGGTTCAGCAGGTGGTTCCTCCCTCTAAGTAAAGGCAGGTAGAAGAGGTCTAGTGGTTGATCCTCTCGACACTTCAACATGTTTACCAATAAATCTCCCATTGGGATTCACATTAGAGGCACTTGTTTCAGTATTTTGGTTCTGCCGAAGAGGAGTTGTTCTGATTCATTTTGGCCAACAACTAGGGAATCATGTCCATCATAGTATCAAACTTCCTCTCAGCTCTAGCATCAGCACTTTCCTCTAAGGCTGGTCCCTTATCCTTTTCTACCATGTTCTCAACTACTATATCCCGATTTCTAAGAACCTCTGAAAATGTATCCTTGACGGGAACTAACGAGGTCTGAAACTGTTGTCTCTTATCCTCTTTGTTGTAGTATCTGGTTTCTCTATCACTCATAGAGAACTTATGTCAACTGAAGCACTGAAAGCACAGGATGGCGGGATGACCAGCTTTGATACCATTGTAAAATACCCCCTTAGTTTTTTCCAAATTATTCAAACAAACCTTCACCCGTTACCATTAGCCCAATGTAATGAAAAGCAAATTGGAAGCAACCCTTCACTTTCTGATCACCCAAATCCCGGAGTGGGCAAGGTGAGAGCATACGGTGTAAGGGGATTTAAATATAATATCAATGTTGGAAGTACAAGTAATCTAATTGGTGGCAAGCTAGCTAATAGAGAAAGTAAATACTTGGCAGGAAAGCCAGCCATTTTGACTTTTCAGTAGGCTACAAGAAAGTAAAGCAAAGTAAAGTACTTGGCACCATAGCCAGCCACTTCCACTTTTCAGCAGGCAACAAAAATGTAAAGCAAACTCAACCACTTATTCAACACGAGTGTAATACAAAATAACTGAAGTAGACAGTTGAATGGTACTACTAAATCAGCATTACAAAATGATGTCTAATACAATATATCATGAGACAAACTAAGCAATATGAATGCCCAAGTATCAAATATTCCTCCCTACAACATTACAATGATAAGGCATCAAGGAAATATGAGAAAACAATGAAAATACCAGGTCTGATATGCTACAACAGCAATCTGATATAACAAGGCAGCAAACTGGAAACTTCGAGAAATCATCATAACTTTCTCCAAACACCTTGGAATGACCCCAAATCAAATGCAAATGGAAGAACAGATCTAGGCGTCCAACTTCAAGCCATCAAACACCTTGAAACCGGCACCAACTCTAGAGCACGAATCCCAATGCACATCCAAAAATGGTGCCTCCCTAGGAAGGTCGACCTAGCCTTAAAAATCCAATACTCTGCTAAAAATCACAAAAACTTGAGCATAGGGTCGCCCAAGTATGGAAGAGGCATAGGAACAGTACCCACAAAAATCCTTCATCTCCTCAAATCAGTGCAAGCAAAAACGTACTTCAATCCTTCACAAACCAGCAACTAGAAAACTGATAAAATCATTCCAACATGATCACCAAATAGAAAACTAACTCACACTCACACCAAAATGTTAGAAAACATCAAAAACCACAAGAACTGAAAGCAAGAAAGAAGCCATCAGCATATCCACTCAACTGCAACCTCTAAATGAAGAAGCACCACTGTTCAGCTAGGAAATGTCTTGCAAACTCGAAACTAAAGTCAGCTTGGAGGGGTATAGTCCTCAAAGCCCAAGAGTCTAAAGCCAATTCGACAGTATTTTGTTATCATAATATTGAATAGCCAAAATGAGAGGGAGAGAGGCTTATTTATAAGCCCAAGATCCAGAAGTTTGAATCCCCAATCCCTCCAAAAAGGGACACCCACATGAGGAGGAATATAATATTCATTTAAATTCATCTTTGACCAAGACTTGGGCGCTCAACATAAAAGGCATAAATTACTCCAAACACCATTTGAGCACATTCTGGGTAGTTGTCGTAACTTACTAAAAATAGTAAGTCCAAAAATAGTCACTGAAGAAAATGCATGTGGCAGCCCACCAAAGCTCTCTGAAAACCCAGAAAGACTTAAAAACATACTGGCAAATGCCTACAAACAACCCCTGTAAAACTAGAAAAATACCTCCAAGAAAATAGGAAACCCTAATACTGTCTCCGACTAGCCTATGGACCTTCAAAATAGGCTAACGGTCTCAAAAAAGACTAGTGCTGTGAAGGGGAGATTACATGCACCACACCCAAACCACCATTTTTTCTGGAGGAAAAGCTTCCATACATGGTATACTACAGTAGAAGATTCAAGCATATGCAAAAATCCATTTGTCCAAACCCTAGCACTTGTCAGGCATCTAGTAGCGGATATCCTTCCCATGGGCCCATTGAGATTGATGATGATTCCCCTACCCATCCTCTTCCCCTTCATAGATCTCTCTAAAAATATCTGCTTTGAAAAGTCAACAACCCCACTTTGACTCACCCCAACCTCTTGTTTAACCCTCCCCTTCACCTGGTCATACAAATATCTCAGCACACTAGAGTACTTACCTTGGATGAACTTTGTAGCAAACCTACTAGTTTTTTCAACCATGGCACTAAACTCAATGCACTTGTTCATATCCCCCATTCTCTCCCAAAATAGTTATTTCTCCCCAACCACCCACCTTCTCCAAACTCATCCAAGTTTTGTCACCCAACAAACTGAATAACACCACCACTAGATGCAACAAGTGCTTGACCTTCCCACACTACTTTGAACTCTTTGAATAACCCCCTTGTTGACGTGTGTTTTATGACCACACCAACACAGAATAAAATGTCCAACAATCACTCTATTCTCTCTTGATCAAAGTATTTCACATGCTAAGATTGCGTGAAAGTTCATGCGTTCAACTCCAAGGTTCCTTTTATCGCGAATAGACTCAGTTGGTTGATGTGAATATGCTAGGTATTCCAAGGGGACTTACGTAGTTGTTCAACTCTGTGAAGCAGTTAAGACATGAATGATTTGACAATGAGGCTCTGATTCCTAAATTAGCCGAGAAAATACTGAATTGAAAAGGAACAAGGGTAGGAATTCTACAATATACTTCTAAAGGGTGGAATGTGAGGATCAATTTAAACAATCTTCAAACCAAACTTTGTTTCGCCTCCCCTTCGGACAACTCTGACAAAGTTGGTGCAATCTTCAAAGGATGAGTAAGATATTCAAATTATGATTCAACATGCGCACCCCATCACAACGATGCAAGTGAACACACGAATCACAATCGAAGTTAGGTACCAATATTCCAGTTGACCACGCAGGGCAAACTTACCATCAGCAAGCCTGCTAGTGGTATGGATAAAGGAAGACTTGTCCAAACCAAACGCCACACTCCACAATTAACGACTACTTGCATAAAATAAAGCCTATTTTACTCTAATCTACTTGAATCGGAAAGACGAAAAAGCCCTGCCAACCACTCACAACAAAAGAGAGAATCACCAATCAATGAAATTCTTTGTATTATGAGAGTCTTCCACAACAACTTCTTACAAAAACTTTCAAAGGGAAAGCTTTTCTTTCCTTTTCAAACTAAGCTAACTTCTAACTAAATGCTATATGCCTTCTACTCTCTAGCTCTGATTCAACTCTTGATCTAATGTCTAATCTAATAGATTACAAATGAGGGGGGATGCCCCCTTTTATAATAAGCCAATTTCAATGGACGGTTTAGATCTGATTACAATAGAGGGCTCAGATTGAGCCACTTATGCCCTAATTAGGGTTTTTGCCCTAAAAACCGCCACAGAGAGAAGAGGGCAATAAATGCACAAAATATTCTCCACCCCCTTGCAAGAACCATAATGAGCAATTAATGCCCATCACCATCTTCTAGAAGATCCTCGTCCAACAAGGCGTTTCAACTGTCTCTTTCCCGAACTGCAAGCTCGATCAAACGAGCCAACACTGCCTCAACCTCCTGAACTGAAATCGGTGGAATATGGTTGAGCTGAAATTCCAAGACTGCAACTATTTGTCCGTGTCGAGTGTAGGACTTTCTCCATGCCACCAAGGCGTCCTGGGTATTCTGAATTATGCTGGAGAAAGTGGAAACATTCTCAAAGTCATCCTGGACAAGCGACCTCGCAGTCGAGAAGAAAGGAGTCAACCTACCCCTCAAGCCACCTGCAGTTATCTCTTCTGGTGCCAACCTCCTAGCAAATATGGCCTCCAATGTATTAAGGACTCCATCCAAAATGTTGCCCATTGCCTTCCTAACCTTGGCCGAATCTGCCCTTGCTGCATCGTGAAACCCACGGCCTGTGACCACCAAGGAGTACCAACTGGTGAAATCATACCTGTCACCCTCCTGAATTACACCTCCATCCACTAGGGTTTGCAGAGGTATATGCATCAAAGCCCCCAAACGAAGAACAGTCTTAGTCTGATAGATGCGGGTATCGCTCCAGGCTTGATCCACCATATCTATATGCGCCAAAACATTTGAGGCCTGCCGATAAGCAGTGGCGAGGTCCTCCATGAATTACTCTGTCTTAGCCCGAACATGGCCAACCCACTTATCTACTTCCGTTTCCATTTTCTTTAAATCTTCCAAGCCAACAACTAACTCTCTCGGAAACTCTGACGAGAGTTCAACCTCTGGGTTTCCCTGTTCACCTGGACGCGCAATATTTTGCACATATCCTATCAAAGTCTTGTGCTTCTCCTTTAACTTCTTATACTTTCCCTCCGTGCGAAACAACTTGTCTTTTAGTGCCTGATAGGAGTTGTCGAACTCCTCAACAATTTGGGCTCCCATAGAACGACCCAACTCCACAATGGTGATCACGTAATTCTTGGGCCTCTCCTCAGCTCGATCACACTCCTCCCTCGGGACAACAACTTGGAGTGTGCGAGAGCCTAACTCATCAGTTGAAATTTTCGAAAACTTCCTGGCTCTCTTTTTTTCGGGCGGTGCACTAATCCTACTGAGGAACTCCTCCATCTCAACTACAGGATCCGTATCATCCTCAGGATCTCTTCTCATTCTATCCGTAAGCCAATCTGGCACCGTCTGTTGTGGATTGCAAATGACGAGGGGCTGCTCCACCGTTGCCTCCACCTCGTGTACTTCTTCTCTTCTAACACTGTTCTGCTCGGGCTCATCATTTTCCACGAGCTAGGTATCTCCTGACCCTTGGGTCCCTTGCTCTGTGTTTTCCTCTTCTTCCAATGCCATGTCCAACATCTGCTGGAAACGGGTATCAACCACCATTTCCTCCTCTTCTTCCTGTTGGCCTCCACCTCTGGGTGCACTAACACTTAGGCTATCTGACTCCCTGATGTTGGGCTGATCTACTTCTTCAAGTTCTTGCTCTTCGTTCAATCTCGCCCTCTGATCAGCAAATAATGAAATTACTCTCAAGCTTGAAGACTGAGTTTGTGACTGCACGGGTGATGCCTGCTCCATCCTCAAAGGTATTGGCTGAGTCGGCACCTCATCCTGTGCTTCTGACGCTTGGGCAACTTGTTTTCCTCTTCTCACCGATAGTGGCCTTTGATCACCCATCAAGTCATAAGTAAGGGCAACTGATCTACTCTTGAGTCTGCTTACATGCCTATTGACCCAAGTCCTTGTGAAAGTCATTACCGGAATAAAAAGTGTGTCCAAGTCCATGATTTCTGGCTCGAACCAATCAGGTGGTGGGACCAGAGTATTTCTGACTGACTCATAGTCAGGCTGTATGACATCCTCTTCCACCTGGTCGGGAACTGGAATGACTTCACACTCCCTGATTAACTTGAGAGGGAGTCTAGTGAACATCCTTCTTCTTATTTCAGCCTCATCCACCGCATTTGCCCAAAACTCTTCTATCTGAGCCTTATGTCTATATTCAACATTTTGTACTACTTGGATGTTATTATAAGGATCGAAATCCTGCCTGCCTGTGTGATATGAGAGATGAAAGAATTGCAGCTCATCCTCCGCTTCTCGAGCTGTCTGCAAGGAGGGGCACACCTCAATGGAATTCCCCATGGCGATAGGAAAATCCAGTCCCTTCTTCTCTTTTTCTTCTAAATCTTATCGTAGGTAATAAGTTGCCTAGATACTTCTAGCATTACTATATGATCAGTGGGGTACCTCGGCAACCGGTATGGATACGAGGTGAACCCCTGCAGCCTAATGTATGTGAATTTCATAAATTGGATGAGCCAATATCCATATTCTTTGGTCAACGCCTGTGCTTCCTTTGAAATTCTCTGTTGCGTTCTCTGCTGAAGGGTCCTTGCAATATGCATTGTAAATGCATCATTCGCCTGCTTGTAGCTGGCAGGGTTAGTCAAATGTAATTGTGTGCAAGCCTCGTGGATCTTGAACTGGTCAAGGGCACAGCCGATCAGCTCCTTGTACATGATCCCCCGGTACTTGGTCATCCGGGCCAGCATGTACATCATGTACAAGCTCATATAAAAGGTCTTTGTCCTCCTCAGGCTCCTAAACTATTCATCAATGTTGTCGCTAATCATCCTAGCTCAATCAACACACTCCTTTCCCTCCAAAATGATCTCGATGTAATAAAACATCCAAGGCTCGAAGATATATGCTTGTGAACTCCCATTTACTCGACTAAGCATCATTATCAAATCACAATATTCTTGTTTCACGTCTTCGGCAATTATCTGCTTCAGGAATTTAGTGCGGGGTGGCTTTGGCCTTTACATCCATACTATGTTGATCACAACGACACACCTCTCGAAGGAGGAAGCATACATCCTATCTGCTCTGTCCTTTGTCCTGTACAACATTCTTTCGGAAGTGGGAATCCCAAATGCCTCTCCAATAGCATCCGGTGTGAACTTGGCAAACAATTTGCCATCTAGAGAGACAATCGTTCTGCGTTCCGGCTTGTAGCAATTCGCGCACTCCATGATTAATTCTGGACACTGTATTGCTGGTGGAAAACCAACAGCTGCATAGATTCCACTTTTCATTATGTTGTGTGATGTGACTAACGGTTGATGACCTCCCAGCCCATACATCCTTGATTTGAGTGCATCCAGATTAAATGAACCAAGGTTGGTGTCATTTAATCCCGCCAACTTTGAAGTAATTGCTGACTTCGGAAGAAATGGCTTGGCAAGCTTTTTGATCATTGTTTGTCGGGATGAGCTTGCCTTGCCCGCTTCAGTATTTGCAGCTCTGTCTGCAGCTCTGCTTGTTCCTACAACATCTTTTGCTCCAGCCATCTGCAAAAATAAAGTAGAATAAGTTAGACTGCAGATTTTTAATAAAATAAAATAATTCCCGAGATGGCTGCGAATACGGAGTTAGCTTTGAAAATAAAATCCCTCAGCATAAATTTCTAACTCCAAACCTCAAACTATGAAAATCCTCTGAGCTTAGAAAGAACCTCCAGCAACTTCACTTCTGACTGGTGAAGAAAATTTGCAGCAAACTAACGACTTTCAGCAAGTGAATAACTTCTTCAGCATAAATAATTCGAACTTGTGACTTCACTTGTCAACTTCAGCAATTAGAAGAATAAAGAGATCACTGCAGTATGGAATTTCGAACTTCTTCTCAACTCCAACAGCAATCAACTTTCAGCAGTTTGAATATAAAATCCCCAACAACTTCAAGAAATCTTATGCAACTTCAGAAAATGACTTCTCCAGCACCCCGAGAATAAGATCCTCAGCAAATAAGAAAACTTCTGCAACTTCGAAAATCTGCAGCAACTTCAACTCTCAGCAATTTGAAAATACATTCTCCAGCAGCTCCAGCATACAATTTCGAAATTTGCAGCAACACAACTCTCAGCAGTAAGAAGAAATAAATCCTCCAGCAACTTCGCACTTAGACAATAAAATTCCCAACTTCTCTTTCAGCAACCTCAAAAATATTTCAATCTCTTCAAGAAATTTCTCCACTTCAGCAACTCTCAGCACTTAGAAATGTGAGAAGAAATGAGAGAAATGGTTGCTTAAATAACTCTTCACAAAGAATCCTGCCAAGTAGTGTTGGAGTTATTTTTAGTACCTTCATCAATTCACCACTCTCTTCCCTTAGAATTTTCTAATTTAGGCGCAGTAGTGGGCTAGCCGTTGGCCAGTCATCATGGCATCTGCCATTAATGGAGATTCTTTCCTCTGCGAAATTCGAAATTTCCCTCCAGTCTGCCAGTTAACTCCCAGTAATTAGACAACTTGCGAGAAAATTACTCCGACTTGATTTGAAAATTCCATTTTAAAATTCTCGCAATGTTTAATTAAATTCAACTTGAAAAAGTCATGGGAGATTTAAATTCATTTCCAACCTATTAAAACGTCTGCCATTTAAATCTTCAACTTCATGAAATTTGCCTTAGACATTTTAAATCTTTTCTTTAAAATATTCAACTCTGTTGATTTAAAATCACTTGCTTGCTCAAATTAATCCACCCTCTGAAATTTGATTTCTGTTAGGAAAATAATCTAGGCAAAATAATTTTCCCTTGGAAATATTAAAATCTCCCTTAGGAAAATAATTTTAAAATTTCGTTAACTTATGGGTGTATTTTAAAGAGGTTCATTTAATTTTCCACTTGACCCATGGAAAATACTCATCAATGCCTTGCTAACTTCATTTAAATGCCTCGGAAGACTTTTCGGAAAATTTGAAATTTCAAGTTCATCCATGGCGTATTTTTCTTAGTGAAATTTTATTTCACTTAGAAAAAAAATCTTCTAACATTTTTTACCTTTGGCACATTTGACCCCTTGGATATTTTATTTTCTCACACCATTACCCCCACATACTTAGAAATAAATTTATATCCTCTTCCTTTTGGCGCATTTTGAAGAGTCCACTTAGAACATTTTTTTATCTTCATCTCAACCAAGGGCGCATTTAGCTAGGCAAGCTTTCAATTTCCACGCCTTAGTAAATTTTTGGACCTCTTGTTTGCTTCCCACGCTTTAAGAGCTTTTCAAGGCTTTCACAACCTTGGGCGCAAATGATACTTCATTCTTTCATTTTTACCACTTAGGAGTTTTCTTCTTTTTACTTTTCAACAACTTCTGTTGGAAGTGGGCGCGCTTTCGAGCTCTTGCTTTTATTTATGCCTCATGAGCTGGGCGTATTTCATACTCTCCATTTTTTATTCTAATGCCATAGGCGTATTTGACTGGCAACATCAACTTGGGCGCCAATAGCTTCTTGCGCCTTCATTTTAAAATGCCTTAGGCGTTTCTCATTCCTTGTTGTAGGTGGGCGCATTTTACAACCTCAACTTTCATTTTAAATGCCTTCGTTTATTTCACAGTTCCAAAGTTGCCTGACTTTTGCAGCTCCGTTTGACTTGAAACTTGCCGAGCATGATCCTGGTGACTTCAGTGCCCTGTTCATATCCACTTTTGGCGTAGACCTGCTATTTATAGCCATGAAATGACTTACTAAAAATAGTAAGTTCTCCAATTCTGTTCAAATTTTGCCAGTAGGCTGCTTGAATGATACTGATCCTGATGGGGTACTTCACTTTGACAACTTCTAGATTTTACCCCCTATAAAAGTGGAAACCCTAATTTTGACTTGCATGTACCTTGAACGGTCTTCGTTTGACTTTGTTTTTGCTGCATGTCGTTCTGCTTGCTGAACTGGAGTGTCGAACGGCTGTCTGAGTGTACCTGCTAAAAATAGAAACTGCCTGAAAAAGTGACCAATCCACTGCCGGATGATTTTGCATGCCATATTGCCCGTGGGATCTCAAAAAACCCAAAAAAACCCAAAAAACTGGTCTGCATGCAGGCGCTGGCTAAAAATAGTAAGTTTTCGAAATGTGATCCATTTTGTTTGCATGCCATACTATTGCGAAGCTCTCGAAAAACCCATGAGGAAAATCCAGACATGCGTTGAAAAACTCTGTATGCAAACCCTAAAAATAGCCTTTGAAGGCTGAACTCTGAAAGTCATCATCTCGGTTTGCATGTTATATCATTGCAAAGGTTTTGAAAAACCCAAAAACATTCCCCAGACATGCATTTGAAAGGCACATGTGAAACTCCTGAAAATGGCTCCTGAAGCCTGAACTACTAAAAATAGCAAGTTGTTTGATTCTGCCCAAATTTTGCGTGCAAGTAGCTTGATGTTACCTAAGTGTGATGGAATAGTCAAAATTTCAAAATCCTGATGAAACAGTCCCAGATTGAGTACTTACTATAAATAGTAAGTTGTCAGAATTCAATAAAAATTCAGTGGGACTTTGCTGGAAGCCTTGTGATTGCAGTATTAAGCTCAGATTCCAAGTTGATAACTCAGTTTGACCTTTAAAAAGCCTGGATGATAGGAAACCCTAATTTCACAGACTTAACCAATATTTCCAATCTAGGTCAAACGATGGGACATCCCCGAAAGGACGGAAAGACCAGAGAGAGAGAGAGAGACGCAAAGCCAAAAGACCAGAATGAAGCAAAAATTAGGGGGTCCCCATTTGAATGGGGTGATGTGTGAAAAAGGTCACAACACCCCTCCCACTCAAGACCCTTTCTAGCACACGATAAACCTACGCCCAAAATCAACACTGCCCATATTATCAATGGGCTTACAAATCTAGAGGTTACTATTGTTGTATTGACTAACAAAGTGAAAGAAAACTCTCTAAATAGCCATGTTAAGTGTATTCTCAAAATGACCTCTAGCAATGAACTCTTGGTTACCTGTAACCAACTTCCAGACAACCAATTTCAACAAAATCGCATCAACATAATTGAAGATGTTCTCTATAGGGATCCAGCGAAAAAGAAGTAGGCAAATGCACTCTATGAGCAAGGGCATTACCCATATCCCAACAAAATACAAAACTCTATTCCTCATCCACAAGAAGCTTAAGGCATCTATCCACACATCATCATCAACTTGAATCCCTCACCTCTGAGTCGATTTATTGCTTTGGTAGCATGCTTTGGGTTCCTGCAGCAGTTCTAGAGACCCTTCTAGTCATTCTGAGAACTGATAATTTGTTGTGCAACTGTGCCTTGTGGTAGCCCTAATAATTCTACTTTAGTATCATTTTGAATGCATATTTATAATTTTCCTTTTAATTTCTAATCTGTCTCACCTTGCAGGTCTAAGCAACATTTTGCTCTCTTGTAATGTCAATGCGTCCATGATCTTGAACCACTCTCACCCCACCTACTCATGGTGGAAGAATAGTGGAAAAATTTTGTACATTGTCCTTATATTAAGTAATATATATGCCTTATTTTTTTTAAAAGGTGACAGCAAATTGATCAATCATGTTGATAATAAAAAGAGTTAAGATTCATATTGGTGAATTAGTGTTATGGAAAAAAGCATTAGGCATAGTTACAGAAACCACAGATTAATCACTAATCATCCTCCCTGACAATTTTATCTTTAAAAAATCGTCATTTTTTTAATCTAATCAGCCAACCCAATTTTTTACCAGTTATTTGGCAATTTTTTATTCAAAAAAAATTATATTTTTGAGATTTTTCTGATTATTTTCCTAACTCTAAGCTGATATTTACCAAGTAATTAGAAAAACCTTTAACATTTGGTTTGCCAATTTATTCCCAACAAAGATTTTTGCTACTATGATTTATACTAATTACAGGTAATCAATACCTTGCTTCTACATCTTATTTGTGTGTTTTCCTAAGTACCAACACTCAGTGTACAGGCTTTTGTTATAATCTGATAATCTCTTCAAAAAGGAAAATTTATTTTACAGCACCAGAAGGTGTTTGGATTTTGTCACAACCCTCATAAGTATATGCTCTCTTCTATTCTGGAGATCAAAAGAAGACTTAATGTAGGTGGCATTTATCATTATGGGACAACGAAGATATTGGAACACATCAAACATGATTTGCCAACAATGAGAAGTACAGCCATATTCTCTGGGGCACTTGACTGAATTCACCTCATAGCCAAATGTATTTTTCTATTTTTCTGTGTCTCTGGCAGTAAATCAATTTGTGTTATTTTAAGGGTTGGTAATTCTTATTAGCCCACAGCAAGAGAATTGTAACAAACATTTCAAAGGCAAATTTGGGTTCCACTCCCATACTGAAAGATGGAAAACAATGAATAATGGTTATATTCCCTAATGCAAAACTAGTCGATAGGAAACTAAGACGTGGTATAAACAGGAACCAGTGATGCAACAACATTATTCAGTTGATCTTAATGGATATCTTCACAATTATAGCTCAAAATAGATTTTTATTTCCCTCTTTTATTCTGCAGACTCGTTCACATAATGTTTATGATCAATGAAGATGCCTTGCCTTAAAATTTCAAAATGGGGAGGTTGGTATTTAGTGAAAATATTGGAACTCATATTCTAGAAATGGAAAGATGAAGAAAACGCATTGCAATTCTAAAAACTCAGCAATAGTATATAAGCAAATTTAGCTAATCAAGGACCTGGCATTAATGCATTTAATATTCTCAATTATTCAGTTGTGTAGGATTATGGCTGAAATCCATAATTTTCTTTCTCCAATTCTCGCAATCAGCATTTACCTTCTCTTGAAAGGGCTAATTTCTTCAGCTTTCATCTCAACTTCCCATTGTATGCTACTCAACTAAAACTATATTTCAAAAAAATTATCACCGAATCTCCAATAAAAATATCCCCATTAAAGTAAAAAAACACAGAAGTTTTAGTAAATACTCGATCAGGTGATGAGTTTCTTGGCTGCATACTTGAATGCAGAGAAGACAAGAAGTGAATCAAGCCAGCAAGGATATCCATTAGTTTGCCTTTATCCTGAGAGAAACTTCCAGTTTTTCCTAATATATCTACATAATACTGCAAAACCTGCATGTAACATAAAAAGGGCTGTTATCATACCTTATAGAAAGTTAGAAACTACCAAAATATCAAGATTGAGAAAGAAAAAAAAGCTAGCTCAAAGTGGCAAATCAACAAGTAAATTTGCAATCTATACCATTAGAAAATTTATGTATAACAGATAAACCATAGTATAATAAAATGCCAAGCTAAGATTTAGAATTCTACAACAGAATGAATTCTGACTGACTATGCTCAGCAAGAAGTTGAATAATCATTAATCACAAACATTTTGCCAATCAGATCTTGGACCATTTTTAACATCATGCAAATATAAAAATAGTATTTTTAAAAAAGACTTACACAACAAAATTCATTATGAAATAATCAGTTGTGCAGTTCATTAGAGATGCTCTTCAGTTAAGCCTCACGGTTAGTTGCAAAAGCCAAGCCTTAGCAGAGTGATTTGAAAGTAGAAAATTAGATAGATCAAGACAAACTAGCATACAAAATATCATTCAGGAGATTGTTGAGATCTTTTCCTGGTGCCACAGGCCCTGGATCTTTTTTTTTCCTCAAACATTGTAACAACTAACAAGTGAACAAAACTACTGGCAAAAACAATTTACGAATTCCAGTCATCAATCAAATATAGTTAATGAATATTAACAGTGCAAATAACAAAATTGTACAGGGTATGAACATCATAATAAGACAGAAAAACTTGCAATCTAGCCATACCTAATACCTCAAAAACCATTTTTTTTCAGCTGCCTACTTGAAATATATTGATGAGCCCATAAAATTAACTAGGTCAAAATAGGCATGTTGATGTTTGATTATCTGGAAACAAGACACCAAACAAGATAGCACCATAGAATAAATAGTGTTGGGCCTAAAATATGTCTATTATGTGATGACCCTCTATATAGGAAAAAGATAGAAGGCAATTCCAGCTGTCAGCAGGGCCTATGTATATGATGAGATTATACTGTCCTATGTAAACAAGAGCTATAAAGAATATAATGTAATTAGGAAGTAAGCAAGAGCCCTGAAGACTATAATGCAATTAGGTGGTAAGCAAGGGCTATGGATGACAAACAATGATGAAGATAGAAGTAACATAATCAGCAATACTATGCTACCTAATACATGAAGAACAATCATTAACACTACCAACGAAATTACCAAATGTAAGAGGCTAGTGTTTGATATATTTACTTTTGGTCAACTTATCAGTGTATTAATCTGCCACTTGGCTTACGGCAGTTTCTGAGAAATGGTTGTAGGTGAAGTCAAGACAGATAGAAGAAGACCTAAGTTGAGCACAGTTGGGGACTCTAGAGACTTTTTATACCTTGCCAGGACAACTCTATTCTTGAATCCTCGAGACCTTTAAGTGGATTTGTCTTCCACAATGCAAGCTTCTCTAGCCCCAATCAATTTTCTCTTTAAGGGAGATGTATATTCAAAGTAGAGCGAACAATGATTTTCTCCAACAAATGATCAAAAGGCAGATCCTATATGCACAGTTCCAGATACTAAAGCCAAAATCAAGTTTTAGCCGATGCCTTCAGCCCAATCAACCAGGCCAAAAGCATCGGCTAAAAACAAACCTGAAGGAGGAGAGCTAGAGGGAAAATCAAGGAGACAGGGAGACAACTCTGCTGACATTAAGCTGCTATGAAGATGATATGATGGACAACAGGTGATGACACGTCTCTCACAAAGTACCGAAGGCCAGTGATTAATGCACCAACAAGTCCTGTATTAGACAAGTGCCGATAAAATAAAAAATAAGCTGTATAAAGACAGAAATTTGGATTAGTCTTTCAAGAACAAGCCTAACTAGTACACATAAAGTCTATTGTGGGAAAACGGGGTTTATTAAGCATAATATTTTGAAGTTTAGACTTATGATACATCTTTCAAATGAGGTATTTGAAAAGTTCTGGAGGATTTTCTTCAACAGCAATTATTAGAAAAGACATATGACAACAACAAAAATTTCCCAAATGGTGAGGCATTTGAACTTTTCGTTTGTTCCCAGACTCCAGCCATTTCATTTATTTTGTATGTAAGAGTTGACTCTTAAGAGATTGATGTAAGATGTATTTTCAGTGTTTTACAGATGATTATGCAACAACACAAATGCCACTCCATTTATTTCAATCAGATTGTTTTTCCTGATGCAATTTCAATCAAATATGTTTTGCTCTCCTTGCATAGGTAGGAAGGAAAGTCAACTTCTGACCTTGTACTGTTTGTTTTCTTCTATAGTAAGACTCAATTTTTTATCAAAAAACAAGTATCAAATTCAGTACATACCTTAACAGAATAATTAGCAATAACAGTTGATTCATAATGTTGTACAACAAGATCCAGAAATTTGAATGCCATTAGACGTATGTTTATTGCCAGCTGAGTCATCCCATTAAAGATATGTGCCATTATTATAGAAATAAGCGGTCCCATCACAACCTGCAATAAATGTTTTGCATCTTAGTAGAAACAATGAAAAAATATGAAGATAGCCTTCCTCAGTTCTTGAATAGAAAATGATATTCCAATGAAAAGTAGCTTCATTACTAGAAAATAATGAAAAAAAATTATACAGCAATTAAAAAAACAACAAAGAAGTCTAATTTCATATTCCAAGCATTTAGTTCAATACAAACAAAGCTCGCCCCCATGCATGTATCACACTCCAATTATGTTATGTCCTCAATGAGTCAAAAATCTTTATTTAACCTGTATATTTTGCACTTAGACATAGCTCATCCCCTTGGATGCATCACCCTCAATTATGTTATGTCCTCAATGAGTCATAAATCTTTATCTAACCTATATATTTTGTACTTAGACATAGCTCACCCCCTTGCATGTATCACACTCAACTATGTTTGTGTCCTCAATAAAACATAAATCTTTATATAACCTATATATTTTTCACTTAGACGTTGTCTTCAGAGTCCTATGTAACTAAACAGTGTGTGAGATTGTAAATCATTATGTTGTTTTTGCAATATTACATCTTAGTACAGTAAATATAGGTTAGAATATCAAATATAATAAATAATTGTTAGTATAGAAATAAAACAAATTGTTAGTTGTGTCATAGTTAGTTGGGTGGAGAAGTTACAGGAAACCGCTGGCTTTATAAGCCAATGCATATCAATATAAAATTATCCCAATGAATTCTCATATAGTGCACTATTATTAATTGGGTGAAATCGTAGTGGAATTTATATTCTGTGTATGCTCATTATTTTCAATATGGTATCAGAGCAACATAAGCCTGGTTTGTGATATAAGGAGATTAGGAGGTATTTTGAATGGCCTTGTGAATCCATTAAGACTGGTGGCTGTTGTATTGAGAGAATAGTAGTGTGAGGCATTCACCAAAGGAAAGATTGTTGCTAGAGAAATTGGATAGCACAAATAATAGAATTCAATGCTGCCAGTATAGAAAACAAAGAGAGGGAATTGATTTGACAATCCAATCCTCATCAACATGGAAAAATAGACTGCCTGTAGCATTGCAGAATGGAAGCTGGAACATGAGTTGTACTTTCATGCCAGAGGTTTTTGTTTGATGTGGTGTTGCAAGTTCTAACAATTCATTTCTGCCAGAGGTTTTTGTTTGATGAGGTGTTGCAAGTTCTAACAATTCATTTCTGCCAGAGTTTTTGTTTTTGTTTTTTATTTCTTGCAACTGAAGTCTGCCAAAGCCAACCAGTTCCTGTGAACGCAAGCAGCACCATTTTATTTTACTTTCCAAACTATATATCTCTTTGTCCTCAGCTCTCGGCCTACATGGTGGAGAATAATCAAATAAGATTATGTCAATGATTTAAAACAGCCTAAATATTTTTTCCATTATCAGCCAGTGAAATTGGACTCTCATTCTCATGGAAGGTGGAAGCTACAACATTTTATTTGCCTCAAATTTATATGCTAAAACCTTTGGTTAGTTATTTGATTATTGTTACAAGTAATCTAAATAGATTTATTAAAAAGGCATTGATAGTTAATATGTAAAGGGCGTGTAGTGTGGTTGGAGAGAAGGAAGGTGAAGATATTGATGTCGTTGCACATTAAAAGTTCAAATCTCTTTATGGTTATTTTGTATTAGTTTATTGTAACCCTAGTATTGATGATTTGTAACATCAATCTTTTGGTTGGAGATATAAGGTTTATATTGTAAAGCTGAATTATTGATGGAAAATAACACCCAATGTCCACCTATGGTTTTTAATTTGCTCTATGTGAGGTTCTTAGAGAAATATGACCTTTGAATTTTTATTATCTTGTATCACATAGTTTGCTTGAATACCTGTTATTTGATGCTCGATGTCGCACTAACCATTTAAAGCAAAAGCTTTAAGGTGGTTATGAGGTAGACATTGAAGACAATGGAGAAGATAAAAAGTGGAGAATTTTTTAAGAGTAATGACTGAAGATCCAGGAGGAGGCTAGCAAATACAGGAGCTTGGAGGAATTTCTTCATCTCAAGCTAGCTTCTCACTCTACAATGGTGCTTTGCATGAGAAGCACTAGTTCTTCAATTGTGTCCCTTCTTGAAGCAAAGGGGGTCTTGGTAGTTTTGTAACTATGGATAGTTAAGTATGGAAGTCCATATTTTTACGACAGAAAGGATCTAGGTAGATAAAGCTCAGTATTGATGACTGCCCAAATAGTTGAAGAGTTTGTGAATCTCAAGAATTATACCCTTACAAGGGTCATGAGACAACTTGATGGAGCACTATGGATGTATCTCAACTTGGAAGAATGTCAAATAATTTGGGAGCTTCGAAATTCAGGAGTTTGGAGAGGTGGAATCTGACAACTCTAGAATTTAGCTCAAGAGCTACTCCTTTATGAGGGTTACAAGGCAGTTTAATGGAGTTCTACCTAGTCTGAGAACTGTTTTCGAAGAGAAACTTTTGACAAATATGCAATTATGTTTGGTTCTAATGTAATAAGGGGGAAATCTTGGAATATTACATCTGAGTATTAATAAATATAGGTTAGATAGTAAGATATAATAAATATTTTTTAATATAGAAACAAAACAAATGTTTGTTGTGTGGTAGTTAGTTGGATGCAGAAGTTTTATACAGGAAACCGCAAGCTTTATAAGCCAATGCATATCGAAGTAAAATTATCTCGATGAATTCTAATATAGTATACTATTATTAATTTGGTGAAATCATGACAAGATTATTATTCTTTGTGTATGCTCACTGTTTTCAATTGTTGTAAAATCACTTGCGGTGCATCACCAACTAAGGTGATACACAAGAAATGTAAACATTAAATTCATGCACTAAGGCACACATAAAAAATAATGCATTTTGCAGTGAAAAATATATATTTACATTATAAATTATAATACAAAAATACATCACAAGATCCTCCATAACAATAGTTAGAGAGCATACATAGGCCCCAAGTAGACTATTTGTGTAGCCATAGAGTTTAAATCCAATCCCAAACTGTAAATTGCCATGAAAATAAATAAAATATGCTAAACAATTTTAAAGTAAAACAGCCATGCTAACCAAACTAAGCATAAAAACACACCACCATAAATTATTAAATTGTTAAAGAAAAAACCAAAGAGATGGCAAGGAACAAAAATCACAAGACTAGCAAGGACATGCAATTTCATCATCCACCATATCATTTTTAAGGGCAAGCCATTACTTGATATCAATCTCTGAGTAGCAGCTGCCAAAGCACTTTGAGTTCTCATTAGTGCAATACACAATTGTTGTACCCAAACCAAAATTTTTGCTTCATTAAGGCATTTTGCTTAAAATGGTCTAAACCTTGTAAAAGTGGGGTCAAAACTCAGTTTTTGGGCAAATAAAGTATGGGCTTTTAGTCAGTGTGATGCCAGGAAGATACTGGCAAAATTTGAAAATTTTGAAAATTAGGGTTTCTGAAGTCTATTTTTAGCCCGAAACCCTAAAAAACAAGAACTTGTCAGAATTAGCTGAAATTAATTTTGATTGGCTTATTTCACATCACGATCACAATGGTGAAGTCAGTTTCAGTTAAAAGTTAGTTTAAGGCTGGTGGGTAGTTATAACTTTTTCAGGAGAAAAGTTAGGACCTCTAAGGTCATTAATGGCAGTTGGCCAGTACTAGGTGTTAATATCTAAGCCTGAAACTCAAAGAAGAATACTCTACGATGAAAGATGTTGAAAATTATGCTTTTTGACGGAGGAGATTTTCAACGAGGTAAAAGTACTGTGAAATTGGCTAAGTCTGGATTGAAAATATTCTAAGTCTGGAGGTCAAAAGCGCCACTCTCAGCTAGGGGCGCTCATCATTATGGAAGCTGTTTTCAACTTTTTGTGAGATTTTCTACCAAGATGACTTCTTCAGTTTCCTGATAGCTTCGCAATGAGCTAGCCAGCCAGTCCGATGGAGGAGTAAAACGCCTGAAAACGTAAATTCAGTACAGAACGAGGGAAATACAAAGTAGATGACTTTGAAGAGAAAAAGCGCCCCTGGAGGCCAGGGGCGCCCATCTTTTGGAAGATTCAAATGAAGTCTTTTGATCAAGTGACACCCAGGAAGTTTGTTTTTATTTTTGGTCCAGCTCCGCGACGCATCTGTCAGCAGGTGAATCTGAGTTGCCGAGTTGCCGCCATCAGTGGTCAAACTTGAGGTTCCAGACTTGATCAGAAACTATTCAGAAAGGACAAAAGCGCCCCTGGAGGCCAGGGGCGCCCAAGGTTTTAAGACCTTTAATGAAATCTGTTTGATGATTTCAGATGTTCGTCTCGTTCGTGTCAGCTTCAGCTTTCCGTTCCCTGTCTCAGCCAGTTCAGAAGATGTCTTGGCAATCCGCAGCCGGAAGTTAGTAATTTTTGCCAGTTGCAGTAATGGATGACATTGGTTGGGAAAAGCGCCCCTGGAGGCCAGGGGCGCCCATGATTTAGGAAGGTTAAATGATGTTTTTATACAAAGTGTTCATCAGGAGCCTTTGCTCAGAATTCAGTCTGCTCCGCAGTGAGCCAGTCAGCGTGTTCTGAAGTTTTGTCAAATACCGGGAAACGTCAAGTGAAATATGGTCAAGTTATCAGTGAAAATGATGAAAATGCCTGAAAATATTCTAACACTAAGGTCAAAAGCACCCCTGGAGGCCAGGGGCGCCCATCTTTTTGAAGCCTCAGATGGTTGAATTTTGAATTGCCACCTCAAGGAATCTTCTTGTCAGATTTGGTCCTGCTCTTCATCGAGATTGTCAGCCAGTTGATCCGACGTGACAGTCAACCAGAATCAGTGATCGAACATGAGCTTCGTTTGAGGTTTTAGATTCTAAATTTTCAAAAAATGTCTAAGGAAGGACGCCTAAAGTCAAAGGTTGACTTTTTTTTGAAATTCAAAAGTAGAAGTGCGCATGAAGATAGTTTTCAATTTACCAAATTTAGATCTTCAGTTAAACTCTTTGCATGTCGACTTCTATTTTACCTATTTTTAGTCATAACTGGCAAAAACTAGTTTGCATGCATTAGTTAACTAAGTCTTTCAAGGTGGCGCCCTAATTTGGGGTTGTTCTACATCCAGTTAACTGAGTTTGAAGCCAAATATAGGCCATGCGTGAGTTTTGAAGCACCAGTTGTACTTCAAGCGCCATTTCCAATGCTGGACATGCATTTCACACGCCTTAGAAGATATTTTTCTATATTTTTACTAATGGCGTCCATTATTCTTCATCAGAGTTGACATGAAACATCTTTTCTTGAGCATAGAATTGATCTGTAGGTGCTACAAGTGTCAGATTTCAGTATTCTTCATAGCTACAAATTCAGATTGTTCAAGGGAAGATTATTTCAGACTTCGTTTTCCATTTGCATGCAGGTTTTATCAATTCTACTTCAAGCATAGGCGAATTTTTACAGAAGAAGAGAGAAAACAAAAAATAAATAAAACTTCTATTCTTCTGTCTTACTTTCTTCTATTCTCGTCTTAGGTTTTCTTCGCATGTCAAAGAAAAGGATAGATTTTTCAGAAAAGCATCATCTGGGTTCGAGTATTTCAGCATCAACAACAATACCCATGTCTTAGATTATTTTGCGAAAATTGCCCCGCTGCCTCTTTTCTAGAAGCACTGTGCTTTTTTCCAGAATTCTCTTTGCATGTGGGCCTAAATCACATTTTTTCGCAAATCTGTTGATCTGGGTGGTTTCAGGATTCATTTCTACGCAAAACCCATGTTCCAGATTTTCGCGAGAAAAATTGCCCCCAGTGCCCCTAACTGCCAGTTCAGATCTCAACTGAAAACCTTTTGCATGCGGGCCTAAATCACATTTTTCCGAATTTCTGACGTTGTGGGTCATCTTAAAATTTGATTATGCACAAAACCCACGTCTCAGAATATTTTGTGAAAATTGCCCTTCGACAGGCTATTTTTAGCCTTATCTGGAGTGATTTTTGGTTTTCCGGAGAAGTTGTCAGAACGTAGCTGTGTTCACAGTCAACAGGCGAGTTTTTCCGAATGCAGTTCACACAAATCGAATTCAAGACGATGTCAGTCTTAATTCATGATTTCATCAGAAAAGCTGACATTGATTTGTATCAAGCGCATCAGAAAGGTTGACAAGCGTAGTCACTCAAGTCCACATGGTTTTATGCCTTGTATAGCTGATTGTCTTCCAAGGCCAGTTTAGAGGGTTGATAAGCATGAAAAACGTGAGAAACGTCAAGCTGCAGAAGAAATAGTGGCCATCACTTCAGTTTACAGAGCCGCCAGAGTTACCAACCAATGAAGGGCCAGTTTAAGTATGCAGAGGTTTTCGGTTTTGCTTGAGTTACTAACTAGCAGTTGATTGACAGTTGAGACATGTGATGATTTCTAGATGGTGATGCAGTTACTAACCTCGTGGAGGGGATACTTGCTCGAGATCAGGGTCAGTGAACTTCAGTTCAAGGCATCCCACCTTTTCCAAGATAGACATTAGACACAGGAGTTAAACTCGAGGCTTCTTTCCGAGTTAACTTGCTGTTATACATTGCATGCATGTCTTTCTTGGAAACATCTACATATACTTGGAGATTAGATTAGATCTTTCAGTCAACTGATGATAGCATTCCAGTTGACTTGCTTTCAATAAGGACGTGCATGTTGCACCTTGTCCATTTAGATTAGATGTTTCAGTTAACTGATGATAGTTTCCCAGTTAACTGTATAGTTTCATTCAATTAGGGTTTAGGAATAAGATCTTGCATGCATTGCAAGACTTTAGTTGACTCAAGGTGATTTTAGGGTTGCCTACACCTTGAAGTCTATAAATAAGAGCTTTAAGCTCATTTGTAATTTAACTTTTGCTTGATAGCATACATGCTGCGCCTACCTTGCCAGTAGTATTGCTATTATTGTATCTGTTCAAAGAGTAATTGCTGTTATAATAAATTGCTGCGCCTACCTTGCCTTCATGTTATTGTCATGGTGTTTATTCGACCTTAGTTAAATGGGGTTGCTGGTTTGATCGTTATTGCATGCGTGTTGCGTCTATACAATCTACTGTCCCAGTTGCTTACCTTTTGTTTTGTTTATTATAAGCCTATTCAGAAGAGCAAATAGTTGCGCCTACCTTGCCTTCATGTTGCAAAACTGTACTTAAAGCTTATCGTTTGATGTCTGTTATAGTAGACTCATTGAGCCAAGCAGATAGTTGCGCCTACCTTGCCTTCATGTTGTGAAGCTGTACCAGGTTTACCGTCCTTTTGTTTGTTTTAATAAACTTCTTCCCGGATTAGCAAATAGTTGCGCCTACCTTGCCTTCATGTTGTGAGCCCGCACCTGGAGTTTATCGTACAATACATTCCTGCTCCATTTCCTCATGCTCTGTTTCTTGAGGAAATTGGATAGATATTAAAGAAGTTGGCTTAGTTGTAGTTACATGATCTGCGAAACCAGAAAATACTTAGCTGCAACGTTCTAGGTTTTCTTAACCTTGTACCTCTACCAGCTGAGAACAAAAAGATAGGACATTAGTTTAGTTTTCTATTTTATGCATTCCAGCACAACGAGGGAGCTTCCCCTCCTAATTTGAAGAGCACTCATTACGTAGTGTGCATAGTTGTCCATACAAACTCACACTCCAGAGGTGTTAGTTCTTACGCCAACAACAATCATGTTCTATTCATTCTTCCTCTAAACTTCCACCAAGTTGTTGTAATGTCCCATTTTCCTAGTAGTCATCAATTGCTGAGGTTAGTCTATCGCTTGGTCCCCGTGGACTAACAGGATGGTTAGGGGGGCCTTTGAGGGCATTTGTGGCTTGTCAGTCAACCATTTGTGCTTAATTGGTACTTCCCAGCTCATTGTGTTCCAAGTTCTTCACTGTGTACTTTTGGAGCATTATTTGGACACTTTGTCCACACTTACTATTTTTAGTAAGTCACAGGAGGTCACTGACCAGCTCAGTTGGTGGTATTTCTCTGTTGGGCATGTTGGCAGATTCTCGCCATGGAGTTATCATGGCATTTATCATGATCTGAAGTATTAAGCTTAAATAACGTTAATAATAAAGTTAAATTAAAATATTTAACTTTATGTGTATTTATATATATTTAAAGTAACTTTATAATAAGAAGTTATAAGGAGGTTTAAAATGTTATTTATATTATAAAGTTGGTTGCCCAACTTAAGAGGGATATAAGGCAGGAAAGTAAATTAAATAAAATGAATTTAAATGCCAACTTGGGCGTGGGAAATTCGAGGGAGATATAAAAGCCATTTTGTGAGCTCATTTGCACATTCATGTTTTGGAGAAAATTGGAGAAGGTATTGCTAGTTGGGCTGAAAAGTCTTGGCTTCTTGAGGACGAAACCCCTCATGAAGAACAGTAGCTACATGAGTGAAAGATCTCCCAAGGCTGCTTGTTGATAGCTCCATTCAAGGGTTATGCGTTGCATGATAACGATTACAAGAAAAGCTTCAAATTCAAGGTTTGAAGGATTTATTGGAAGCTTGCAAAAACATTGAACATCTTTTCAGAGTAAAAGGATTTACAGAGGTTCATGAAGAATTATCAGATTTGATTGCGTGTATGAGTTGCCAGGAAAGATTTGGACGCCATTATTCATTTCAGACTTTGAGCTTGTTGTTGGGCGTGAGTATTGTGGCACCCTCGGTGTGAGGGTCAGCAGCAATTTGTTGAGGAACTTGTGTATTGAAATCTGTTGGTCGACTATTGCAGGATTGGTATTGAAGAGTCAATACTGCTGATTTATGTGCCTATTAGAGCCGCCATCCTGGTTATGTCATTTGCATACTTTAATGAGAACATTTGAGGGAACCACGGCCTGAGCAATATTGTTGCCTTGTGTGTGTTGGTTGTCACGCAAAGGAAAGGGTCCATACAGCTGGCGTGGAGTTTGGGACTCAGACATAGCAGCCGCCCTTCCATTCTTGCCATCAAATTCCTCCTAGAACAATTGGGGCTCATTACCTACAGGCACATCATTGAAAGTTGTTCACAAACTATCTGTTGGAGTATAAGGGAGTTGCGTGGGACTTCATAGTGATAGTTGTCATTTGCAGATATACAAACTGTGCATTCTCATATTCAAGTCAAAATTATGAATTAATAAAGATTCCTTGTAATGTGTTATTTCAGTATGGCCTGTTGAGGAATGTATTTGGTAATTATCTAAATTTCAATATCTGAGCATTATATGAGGATTCCTCTACTATATACCATTGCTTCTATCATCATTTGAAAATTGGTACCAAACTATGTGCACATCATATGTTTGACAAAATACCTGCATTGTCAAACTAAGCCAGATCGCAAAAGTTTTTGTCAGTTGAGGTGGGACATTACAGTTACAAATCCATCAATTCCATCTTAACAACATGACACAACTCTATAACCAGCAATTCCAACAAAGCATGTGTATATTCAATAGACACATTTTTTATTAGACAACCACTAAGACCAACACCATATTTTGCCATGGGCATCAAGAAAGAGAAGCTGCAACCTCCATGATTCCCATCTTTGATGGACGTGTGATTTGAAGTCCTAAGTGATGAGGATGCATCAACATCAATCCCTTATAGAATGAACCTATATCCAAGCCTAACCATGGAGTACTACAACATATATCACATTCTTTGGCCAAATCTTCCAATCTTTACTCAGTTCCCACATATTCATCCATCACCCAAATGCCACTAATAGGTGTCTTCATTGGACCATTTAGATCAGCATGTATCAAATCCAAGACTCCCTTGGTGTCCCAAGCTTTATCAATATCAAATGGGTGTCGTCTTTGTGAACCATTTGATATCTTGTACATACATCCCAAATATCTTGGATGGATGAAAGTCCATCAACGATGTTAGTCTTGCTACCTGTTGGTGTGTGTTTTAATACTCACCGATCACAGAATAAAATGCCCAAAGACACTCTATCCTCTCTTGAACAAAGTCGCCGCGTATGCTAAGATTGCGGGAAGGTCATATGGCAACTCCAAGGTTTCTTTCGTCAGGTCATGACACGTGGATAAGATCAGTGGGCGGTGTGATATGCTGGTATCACAAAGGGACTTACGTTAGAATTTATTCACAAGCTAAGGACTTAGACTGTTTTAACGTTGATTGCTCTTTCCATTGGGGTTTTCAGGATTTCCAAAAAATGCAAAAAGATGAGGGTTTAGAAGTCTAAACTACACCTAAGAAGTCAAGAGACGGCAATGATTGGATGAAACTGGAATAACCACACTTTGTTTCGCCTCCCTAGGACAACTATGCAAAGCGGGTGCAATCTTCAACGGAGGTGATAATAATTTTCATGTTTGAACTAATAATTATTCAAACTGAAGTTAAGCGTCCACAATTTAAGAGCTCAGGCTAACTTTGCACATTGAATAAAAATCATCTATCCAACAAAAGTATGAGCTAGATTTCATCAACCACTGCTATTAGATCTTTCATTCACTAACAAACATTCAAATGGAAATGCTAAATTAACTTTAATCTAAGTGTTGAAGGAGAATATGTAACCTTGCACACCACATGAAAATAAAAGTGATTCTAAGCAAATCATGCACAAGAGCTTTTATTAACGGAAATGATATAACGCAACAATCTCATACTACTCACTTCACACCTTACAAATGAGGGGCGAGCTCAATTTATAGGCTCCCCAATTACAATTCAATGGCCAAGATTGATTTTGAATCAACGGCCGAGATTACAAAATAAAACCCTAATTAGGGCTTGTCATAATTAACTACCTCTCGACCAATGAGAAAATTACAATTTGGGACACTTGTCCTTCTTGCTAAATATGAACCAATTCCATGGATAAGTCAGGTTCATTGAACCTAGACATGTTGACTTGGAACAATTTGATTGGTTTTGAAGATGACGAGGCGCCACCTCAACATGCTGGATGTCCTCCTTGGTCTCCTTGTTCTTTTTCCATGCACTTGCCTTGAATATCTTTCTTCGCCAACGACTTTGTCCTTTGTGCTTGTTTCTTCCTGGCTTTGATCTTGGATTTCCTTTGAGATTTTGATTTCTTCTTCTCACTTGCATTTGAAGTCTGGAAGTCTCCCTTTGGAGTAGTTATTGAACTTTTCCTTCCTAATTGCTTTGAAATTCCTTCAAGTGCCTTGAATTTGGAGAAGAACTCTCTTGTGCCTTCACCATAATGGAAGAAATTGGACCTTTCTCTGTGAAGTATTTCCCATACTTAGCCAAATTTTGGCTATTCAATTTCATTATGTAACGCCTTCATGTTGACCATTCAACACTTAGCCAAGATTTTGGCCATCTTTATGCTCGAATGAACTTTGCCTGTGGATTTGTCTTCAATTCTGAGTTTGGCTTGTGCTAAGTAGGGCAGACTCCATCCTTGGTCAAGAATTTTATTCATTTCCTCTTTCATTTTTCTTGTTTTCTTTCCAACACTTAGTCAAAATTTGATCCTTTTATTGTAGGAAAATTCCACACTTAGCCATTTTTTGCTTTCTCTTGGCAAATTTTACCATGTTTGTTTCTAACCTTGGCAGACTTTGGCACATGTCATGCCAATTTTCTATTATGCTTGAGCGGAATTCCTCATTGGCAAGCCAATTCTTTTTCTTTCTCCCTGGCGGACTTGGCTGTGTCTCGGACATCTTCAATTTAGCCTTGGCAAACTTCATGATTGGTTTGTCATGTTGGGTGGAGTTTCTCACTACTTAGGGAATTTTCTTGACACTTAACCAGATTTTGAAATTTTATTCTCCAAGGTATCAACACTTAGCCAATTTTATGAGTTTTCCTTGGCGGACTTCATAGTTGTTGCGCCACTTCGCGCATTTGCTAAAGCTGAGTTTGTCTTCCTTATGCTATTCCCATCTTACTCTGGGGCGAACTTCATCTTCTCTTGGACAAGGCGGACTTTGAAGCTAGACGGACAAGATGCATTTTCCTCTAGGCGCACTTGATCCTGTGGCTGGACATCTTCATGGCGAACTTCACCAATGCTTGGACATGCTTCCCTGTTGGAAGGCGGACTTTGCCTTGTGCCCGCCATTGCTCCCCTTGGTGTCTAGGCGGACTTCATGTTGCCTTAGCCATTTCTTTGGGTGAGCTTTGCCAATGCTTAGACACTTCTCTTCCTGTGGCGGACTTTATACTTAGCCAGACATCTGACTTAGTCAAAATTTTCAAATTTTCTCTCTCCTTCTGGGTTGGGCGGACTTGGAGGCTTCTCTGCTATTTTGTAATTTTGTCCATGCTTTAGGAATTTCTTCAAGCTAAGAGGGGCGGACTTCACACTTGCCTTGTCATTCATGCTTTCCTTCGTGCCTTAGAATATTTTCTTCATGCTGAGGGGCGAACTTTATGTTACTTGGTCACCTCTCTCTCTAGGCGTATTTTGACCAATGCCTTAGAAAATTTTCTCCCTTTCCAAAGTTGGGCGGACTTGGTGCTTGTCTTGCCTATGGCGGACTTGAGGCTCTTCCTTGCCATGGGCGCACTTGATTTTGACTTGTCCAAGGGCGGACTTGAGCCTCTCCTTGACATGGGCAGACTTGACATTCTTCCTTGCCACTTCTCCTCTAGGGCGGACTTTGTGCCTTCTCTACCAAGGGCGGACTTGATGCCCTGTCAAGACATGGGCGGACTTGCAGCTTCTCCTTCCAAGGGCGGACTTGGAGCTTGCTTATTCCATGGCGAACTTCAACTCTTTTCAAGGCATGGCGGACTTGGAGGCTTCTCCAGACATGGCGGACTTGGAGCTTGGCCTGCCAGTGCTTGCCTTTGGCTTGCCAAAGGCAAGGGCGGACTTGAGACCATGTCTGCCATTCCTTCTCATGGGCGCACTTCTCAGACTTGTCATTTTTCATCGATTTTTTACCTTTTACCTTGATTTTCATGTTGATTTCTCTCAATCTGGAGGCGTGTTGACTTCATGATTAGTGGGACCTCGAAATAGAAACTTTTCCCAAAATAGAAACTTTCTAAAAATAAAAAAAAAGCAAAAAGCATCCCTAAAAAATAGGAACTCCAGAATGGCCTAAAAATGCCAAAAATCAAAAAGCAAAAAAGCAGAATCCCTACAAAATAGGAAGTGTCAGAAATGACCAAAAGCACAGGCGATCCTCGCCTTCCGGACCTTCTGAGCCCTTCCATCACGTTTAGGCATTGATACGGGCTTGAATTCTCTACTTGACTCAGATGATTTCTACAAAACTCTAACTCCTCATTGTAAATAAAATAAACAGTTGCACTGCCAAGGCAAAAACCCAAAAAGCAAAAAGAAGGGGGTCCCCATTTGCAATGGGGCAATGTGTGAAATAGGTCACAACACTACCATAGACAAATACTGAAAATTTAGGAGTCCATATCTCTCACGCCAAAGAACATAGTTATTCTTAACTGCTGCTAGTGCATGAGCATTTGCTATTGTGATCAATGAGTTTTTACACTCACTTCTCACCTATACCTCCTGCAATCACCTTGCGATCAAGGAGAGTTTTGCCTTACCTTGAAAATTCACAAAAAGACTACGAGATTCTTTGTGATATTGCTATAACACAAACGATTTGTGTTCATGCCAAGTGTAAGAACCCCTACAAGTTCAAACTGAAATTTTTTCTGTGCTGGTCTAGAAATTTTGATTTATTCTTAACTTTGATTTTCAACTAGGGTTTACTGTAATATGCCGAATGAAAGATTCCAAGCACAAATAGAAAGAAATGAACTCAAATATAGACTTTAGGCAATTAAATAGGGCACAAAAATATATAAAAAGACATACCCAGCACAATAGGTCAATCTTCTTATTTGATTTGAGGCTGATTACAACTAAAGAGGGCTGGAAGTAAGACAGTCAGGTCTGATTTGAATTTCAGACCACCAATTACATCCACTTGTGCCCAAACACAAGTCCAAACCCTAGCTATGTGTAGTGGGATAATATACCCAGCTGGAGATGACAAAAGATTGACTGTAGCAGCTCACTAGAGTTTGAAGATGCCCAGAAACTCTTCTAATATGAGAATGAAGTCTGTTTGAGGACTGCTGTAACAAAACCCTGGTTATGTTTGAAGCTGGAAATCGCCCAAAATAGCCTTCTTTGCCACACGAACCTCTTGAAAGTCTCTTATTAGCAAGTAAAGATGAAAGTGCCACCAAAATAAGGATGTAATCTGTAGCTAGAACTTGCCAAAGCAATCTGTTTAAGCTTTGTGTTGAATTATGTCTGAAATCAACTAACTTGGTGGGATGGGGACATCACCATGCCACAAGATTCAAGGGAGCACCACCTTGAATGGACTGAAAATTACTTTCAGTCAAGAGATTTCTCTCCTCAATCTGTCACAGCAAAATAGTAACACCAAAAACATGTCTTTCTCCTCCCCCAAGCCTCCTTTAAATAAGACCTTAAGACAAGGCCTCCCTAGGGTTGAATCAGATTGGCTTTTATTAAATGATTTACTTTGTTTCAAGGCTAAGGCACTAGCCAAAGAAGATCAGATTTGCTCTATTAAAATATTCAATTTCTTTTAGGCTAAGTTTCCCCAAGCCTTTCCAGAAGAATCTGATTGTCTTTTTGTCTTTTTGGAGATTATAAAATTCTATCTTGGAAGCTTCCTTCAGCTGCCCCAAGGAAGAGATAAGATTTGTTCTTAAAATATTAATTTATGGTAGCTTCTCCCTTAAGTTACCTAAACTGCCATAGGAAGGGGAAGCTTCTAGAAGCTGATCAGATTGGATGAGGTTGACTCACCTCCTTGCCTGCTTGTCCTCCTTGTGTGCTTGGTTGTGCAAATAGACCTCCTTGCTTGCTTTGACCAGCAAGTAGACCTCCGTGCTTGCTTTGACCTCCTTGTGTGCTTTGACTTTTCAAGTGGAAAATAAGATCAACATTAAGCTTAGCTTGGATTAAAGGTAACACTCTCTTAATTTTCTAAACACATTCTACCAAAATTTGATACTTAATGCCAAAATTCATTCCCTTTTCATGCCTTCTAACCCACGGGAATGTTGGATGGGCTAGAATTGAACCACCATGATGTCACTCCGAGAGTGGGGACATTACACCAAGAACATATTGAACAAATTTAAATGTATACCTCAAAGCATTGTTCAATGTGGCACAAACATCACCACGTCCTTAAACATAGAGAGCCCAACCATCACCTACTGAACAAGATTCAATTATAATCTTATTCTCAATAAAAATTGCATACCAATCTCTACAACACCTATAGAGTCTAGATGCACCTAAATCAAAATATACTCAATCATGGACTTAATTAATTGATCCTATGATGCAACAAATACAAATCTTTCTCATCTATTGCTCATTATTTTTATCAATGTGTGCATGCTTTGAGTTTGATCCCCTCTACTGTGCCAAGCCATTCTATCTATTCTAACAATTTCTTTTATGATGTCTAAGCTCATTACAATAACAACATTTCCATTTTGATCTCTAGAATATACTACAACCTTTGAAGGAGAAATTTGATGAGTTGCTAGTGTTATGCTTGTTTTTACCTTTGATCCTTACATTAAGTGCACTCTCTATACCATCTAAAGTTGATGCTTCTTGTTGATTCCCACCTCTACTCCTTTTGCAAAAGAAATACTGATAACTTCTCAAAGTCAAGTGTTTGGGTTTCTGATCTAATGCAAGGATTCAACAACTGAATCATAGAATGGCAAGCCTCATAAGACCAAACCTACTATATCTTCATCCACTAGTTTATCAATAGCAAAACAACTAATCACTAAAATCCTTCAGTCACAACAAGTATTCAAAGATGGATCCTTCATCTTGCAACATAGAAGAAAACTAGAGATTCTTTAAAATAAAATTTGCCCAGCTTTTGTATTTAGTATTTGTTCATAAGAGTTTCCCACAAACTTGGTGCCCATGTGGCATTTCAAATCCTGAATATAAATCCATCTAACAATTTTGAAGAAAACAAGAGATTCTTTAAATATAAAGTTTGACCAGCTTTTCTATTTAGTAGTCGTTCATAAGAGTTTCCCACAAACTTGGTAATTGTCTCTCTTAGCGCCTATGGTTTGTAATTTTGAGGTGGCTCCTGTAGCACCATTGGTTGTAGGTTCATCATATTTTCTAATAATAATATTGTTGTTGCTGTTCCCAAAAATCTAGTAAACCGAATTGACTATAAGTGCAATTTTTGTTGTAATAAGGGTAATCAATTAATACAAGTTGATGCGTTGACTATTCTTTTGCAAGAGTTTATAATCCATTTATGCATATTCTATTAAGTATATCATGTTTGTTCCAATAGATCTGATTTGAAATAAGATTTAAACATTGGTTTTCCTATGGAGTTAAATCAATTAGAAATTTACAATATTTGTAATCGGGTATGGTACAATGAAGCTAAGCAATCACTACACCAAAAACTCTAACTATTAATGAATGATGCCCGCTAGCATTAAAAGCAAGGTTTTTGTCCCACCAAAGCGCCACCTCAGATGAACCCCTTTTGCACATGTGTTTGTCGGCCTCATCGTCTAGTTTGAATGCATGCCCACCACCACTATGGAGGAGCGTCCACCAATGTTCAACCAAGGGCATTATAGGACCACCACGCTCTGCAAAGCTCAGCCTCGAAACCTTGACTCTAATACCAAGCTAAGCGAGCACTATACCAAAATCCCGAACTATTATTGAATGGTGCCCATTGGCATTAAGGGTGAGGTTTTCATCCCACCAAAGCACCACAATAGGTGAACCCCCTCGTGGATATGTGGCTATTGGTCCCACCATCTAGTTTGGTTAGACCATAGTTATGAAACTCAAACTCGGCGAGGGTGACTCAAATCGGGACTCGGCGCCCGAACTTGGTGCAGACTCGGCAAAATGAAAAACCCTACATATTTAGAGATTTTTAAGGATTTAAAACTTGTCTTGTGCACCCTTTAAAATAAACCTTAAAGACACAATAACATCATTAAATAGAAGCAAATTTGATCACATAAACAAGTATACATTGATCACATAAGTATAAACGCAAATTGTAGTTGAGTTGTTGAAGGAAATAGCACACTTAGATATATAGATATAGTCAAATGTATACAAAAACTCATGGAATATGAAATCCATGACATCAAATGTTCCATACAAATATGAAATATCAAAACAATAACTACAAGTCTATGACATAGAGGAGCCAACATCCTTCCTACAAAGGCGTCTAAGGGTCCTAGATGATGTAATAGCTGCAGCCATAGTCTCTACCTGTGTCTCCATGCCACTCTCACCAACACCAGTTGTGTATGCTCATGCTCTAGCCTCCTCCTCTACCATGGCTACAACCTTAGCCTCTCTATCTACTTGGTCCACCCAATCAAGGTCCTCATCACTAAAGATTGCATTTGTAGCCTCAATGACTCCATGCCACCCTCACCAACATCAGTTGTGGCTATGTCTACTCACGCTCTAGCCTCCTCCTTTGCCATGGCTACAGCCTCAGCCTCTCTATCTGCCTCGTCGACCCAATCAAAGTCCTCGTCACTAAAGATTGCATTTGTAGCCTCAGTGACTCCATGCCACCCTCACCAACATCAGTTGTGGCTATGTCTACTCACGCTCTAGCCTCCTCCTTTGCCATGGCTACAGCCTCAGCCTCTCTATCTGCCTCGTCGACCCAATCAAAGTCCTCGTCACTAAAGATTGCATTTGTAGCCTCAGTGACTCCATGCCACCCTCACCAACATCAGTTGTGGCTATGTCTACTCACGCTCTAGCCTCCTCCTTTGCCATGGCTACAGCCTCAGCCTCTCTATCTGCCTCGTCGACCCAATCAAAGTCCTCGTCACTAAAGATTGCATTTGTAGCCTCAGTGACTCCATGCCACCCTCACCAACATCAGTTGTGGCTATGTTTACTCACGCTCTAGCCTCTTCCTTTGCCATGGCTACAGCCTCAGCCTCTCTATTTGCCTCGTCGACCCAATCAAAGTCCTCATCACTAACACAAGTATACACCAATTAATGATACTAAGTTTCCACAATCCATATCATAAATTTGTATAGCTTCTGGATTCGATTGTGTTCAAAGTTTTTGCATCAACGATAACATAAGTATACATCGATCACATAAGTATAAACACAAATTGTAGCTGAGTTGCTAAAGAAAATAGCACACTTAGATATATAGTCAAAGACTCAAATGTATACAAAACTCATGGAATATGAAATCCATGACATCAAATGTTCCAAACTGTAAATGTAATCAAATCTTTCCTAATAGTAGGATTCTAATACCTAAGAGCGAAACTAAGTTTTAAATTTCTGTGAAGGCAATTATAAAGAAGAATGATATTTCAAAATTTTCTTCTAACTGTGATTTCCAGATTTCCTTCTAACTTCGATTTCCAGATTTTAGACTAAGTGTGAATGTGCTGATTGCAGAACATTATCTGATTTCTATGTTTGCATATCGATTGAGGGACCACCATAAATAAGGGAAGAAGTCTGCCCCTCCTAAGAGGCGCGCCTCATGAGAGGACGTGTCTCCACGAGTGGAGGCACGTCCACTCATGGGACACGTCCCTTAGGATGTGGCTGGTAACAACTATTATTTACCATTTGTTAAGTATATACTCACACGTATATATCCTTCTATATGATGGCGTATGACTTTCAAGAGAATTCCGATTTCTCATGAATATAGAAAAATCACGGGAATGATAGAATTTTAATATGACTGTTCATAATTTTGATTTTAATTGATTCTTATAGAAATATCATAATCTGTATGATAATTTCGATCACTCATGAATGACAGTGATACTTGCATCACTGTCATTCATATCTGACCAAAGCTACCATACATTAACACAAACAAATATGAAATATCAAAAGATTCAAAACAATAACTAGAAGTCTATGGCTCAAAGGAGCTTGCATCCTTCCTACAAATGCGTCTAAGATAGGTCCCAGATGATGCGACAACCATAATCTCAAGTTTGAGGGCAATTGCCCCAATGGGTTTGAGGGGTAGTGCCCTTTGCGAGGGTCTAGGAGCAATACCCCCAGTGGGGTCGAGGGACAATGCCCCTCGCGAGGGTCTGGGGGCAACACCCCCACCGAGGTCAAGGGGCAGCATCCCTTGCAGGGATTTGGGGGCAGTGCCCCCAATGGGGTCAAGGGGCAATGCCCCTTGCTAGGGTCTGGGGACAACGGGGTCAAGGGCCACCAAGCCCAAATTAAGACCTCCAAAACCATACAAACCTTCATGGCGTAGATCATTTTGCATTCACAATAAGTAAGAAAAAAAAACAAGTTTTAACTTTGAATTTTATGTAATTTTTGCACTTTTCAAACCTACCTGCATGAGTCCCATTGACAGGACTCGCCTGGACTTGGCAAGTCTAGCAAGTCCGCCAGACTCAACAAATCTGGCCAAGACTCGTCCGAACTCGGCCAAGTTCGAGTCCAAGTCCCACAGACTCGATTGGGGTGGCTCGACTCGGGACTCGCCAAGTCCTGGCAAGTCTCATTACTGTGGGTTAGACACATGCTAGCACAACTAAGGAATGTCCATCGAGGTTCAGCCAAGACCTAGACATTTTATTCCACCTCGGCTTCTAGCTCCGCAATGTTCGGTTTTTCTTTAGTGGATGTATGTTTTACTTTGATGCTTCTACCTAGCTTGCTCTATGTGGTCTTTTTTGCAAAAATGGAAACATGAGGTTCAATGGATAGAGCTAGGGATCCTTTTTATAAAGGCATGGTGTCTAATAGACAGTTTCATAATATTATTTCCCGTGTAGATGTGGAGGCTCTATATTTTGTGATGCTTGTTTGTAATGATCTCTACCCAGGTTTACAACATCTACTGTAATTTCCTTGTTGTTTTGATGGTCTCTCGCTGGTCTTAAAAGTGATGGTTTGTGCTTGTTTGGAATATTGGCTCAATATGATTAATACATTAAATGATTGCATAGATAATATGTTGCAAACCAATGAAATGATTGAATAACAAGACAGATAATTATAAAAACCCAATGCGCAATTCAAAACGTAAATACTAGATGTAAATGCACAGAAGTATAGGAATTGCAAAATATGCTTATTAAATCCTTTGTTACATTGTCTCCCTCATTATCAATCGTATTTTTGTACTCTCACAGTTTATAACAAAACATTTGTAAACATGAACATACCCAAGTCTACAAATGTCTTGATAACTGCACCAGAAGGACGTATCAGCCATGTGCTTGTCTCCTTCAGACATCTTCATCATTTGATCAGCATTTTCGAGCATTGCAAACAACAGTGATTACATTCCTCAATAGCATATATGAACAGCGCCAGCAATATTGTGACTAGTATATAACAGTAGAATAGAATCTGGTTTCGTGGCCTAGGAATAATCTTGTGTCAATAAAAGTCTCAGACAGCATATGAAGTATGAATCTCTCGATGCCAATGCTAATCATGATCCTCCAACAGACGCCTTTAATGACCCATCATTCACTTAACGCTAGCAAGGTTGTGAATAAACTGCGACTTGCTAATATAAAACCCCGATACCTTTAAGTTATTCAAGTCCAAGACAATAATGCAATAGTTCGAGATTTGTCATGTCTAAAGATCATTTGAGATCATTCTTTATTGCATCAATCATTTGAGGGGAACACCCTGTGATGACCAGATCATCAACATATACAATCAAAATGACAATCTCCCCCCTTGCTCTTTGAGGTAGAGATTGGGATCATAACAATTCCTAATGAATCCATGAAGGGGATGCTCATCGATCTCCATGTACCAAGCTCAAGGAGCCTATTTGAGACCATAGAGATATTTGACAAGTCTGCACACTTTCAGCTACTAGCTAGGTGCAATATATCCCTCTGGTTGAGTCATGTAGAGTTCTTTGAGATCTCCATTAACAAAGGCACTCTTGACGTCCATCTAATGAACTTTCATCCAAACTGTGTTGCCATTGCCAAGACCATATGAATAGTCTTGATTTTTGTTGTGGGGGAAAAAGCTTCATCAAAGTCAATACCTTCTTTTTATGCATGGTCCTTAGTCACAAGTCAAGCCTTGTACTTATCAATGCTACCATTTGCCTTATACTTGATTCTAGAAACCCCTTTGCATCCAATAGCCTTCTTCCTTGGTGGAATATGAACAATTTCATATGTATTATTCCTCAATAATGCCTAATATTCTACACCCATGGCATATTTCCAAGGTTGGAGCCTAATGTACTGATCCAGGTCATGAACTCTAAATAACTATACACATAAGGGCCAAGTCGACTTCCTCATGAGTCTTGCTACGAGTTTTAGGCCCAATGATAGATGTATCTGCAAGTGCATCATCTTTGGTATCCTTCACTATGGCCTCATACCACTTAGGAAGCTTTTTGTGCACAAGAAATAAGGATGGAGGCAATGAAAGAGGAGGAAATTCTTTTGATGGAAAGAAAGCCTCTTTTTTTGCTTCTTCATCAAGTTCCTCATCTTCAGGTTCAAGACATTTTAGTGTTTGAGAACAAATAGGTGATGGTGAGGAAGAGGTGTTGCATCCTATTTCCCCATCAAAAACATCACTACTAATATACACCACCTTTGTTAGGTTGGCACTATTGTCATCGATTTTGAAGGCGAAATCGTATAAAGAAAGCAATCCAAAGACCACAAAATATGCAAGACAAATTTAATAATTATTACCAAGACAAATTTAATATTTATTGTTGGCCGACTTTCCTTTATTGGTGCCCAATATGAAATTTAATATAAAATCAATAGTCATTATTTATGGGCCGACCCCCTTTGTGATATGCAATGAAACTTATATTTAATCGCCAGAGTTAGAAAGAAAAACAGATATGAAAAAGAGGCAGCGATACATAATTTCCTAAGGAGAAGCGATTGACATAAAGCAGTGGTTATTATGGGCAGTGATTAATATATCAAAAAGCAGCGATTATGTTTGTGAAAAGGAAATGATTAAGTGCATGAAGAGGCAGGGATTAAAGAGGTAGCAACTAGTAGCAATCATTCCTTAATAAAAGATTATGTCTTTTCAAAAGGTTATCTCTATTAAAAGAGATGTCTTCTTTCATCAAGATATATATGTAGATTGTGAGATGTTGTGAAGAAAGTGTGTGAAAATAAAAGATATAATATACAAGCACAAGCAGATTTGAAGGAGGAAAATATAGAAGATAATTCAAGGCAGATTTTGTGAAGGAATTATGCCAGATCTATAGAGAAGAATATAAGTTATTTTTGAAGAGAGGAACTTGCTAATTTGAATGGGAGTGTTCATCATCCGTTGAAGAGGACACTCACAAGAAGATAGTAATTCTATTGCATAGAAGGTTGGTGCTTTAAAAAGAAATTGATGTCTCTTACTGAATTGGAGCTCAATTGCGAGGATTGGTGTCTCCAATGGGTTGGTGCTCACAAATTGTATAAGAGGGGACTCGTGTTTCCTGTAGGTTGATGCGTACAAAGATTGTAATAAGTTTTTATATAAGCATTATTTTGCCGTGGTTTTCTCCCATAAGGGTTTCCACGTAAATTTTGGTAATCTTGTGTTCTTAATTGTCACGATCTTGCATGGTTATTATTGTTATGATTGATTAAGTTTAAATTGGTAAAAGTTTGTATTATATTGATTCAACCTCCCCCCACCCACCGCCCACGCCCCCCTCCCCTCTCAATATAATTGTGTGCTCATCGTGTTACTACATCCATAAGTCAATACCCCTCTTCCATTGAACTATACCCAAGAAAAATACATTTCAAAGAATTGGCATTTGATTTTGTCCTTTATACCTTGGGAACATGAATGAAATTTGTACACTCAAACACTCTGAGATGTGATATTTTCAAACACTTTGTTGGGTGCTCGATTCAACAAATACACTATTGTGTGAACCACTTCAGCCCAAAATGCAAGACGAAGATCTGAATCCTTCAACACGCATCACACCATTTCCACAATAGTATGATTATGCCTCTCTGCAACACCATTTATTGAGGCATATATGCAGTGGTCAATTGTCTTTTTATCCCATGTTCTTGGAGATAGTGGGAGAACTCCTTGTGAATTACCCCCTCAATCTAAGCATGGGGCTTTGAGAGAATGACCTAATGACCCTTTTGCAAGGTCTCGAAATCCATTGAATTTCTCAAAAAATTGATCTTTGTGAGCCAAACAATAGACCCACAGTTTTCTAAAATAGTCATCCACAAAGAGTAGAAACACCTGGCATTGTTATGACTGATGGCATCGGTCAACATAGATCAGTGTCAACCAATTTTAAGGGATTAAAGGCTCTCTTTTTTGCAATAGAAAAAGGAGCCTACTGTTGCTTTCCAACAAGATAATGGGAGCAAAGAACTTTTGTTTTCTACAAGGAGGCAAGTCCTTTCACCATATCTCTCTTACTCAATGCAAGAAGATAGTCAAAATTGAGATGGCCAAATCTCTAATGCCAAAGAGTACTGGACACATTAGCTTTGACTGCAAGGGCCTTATCTTCATGTGTGACATCAACAAATTGAAATATTTTTCCAACCCATGAAGCACAATCAACAACTTCATCATTTCGGGACTTATCTCTAATGAGACAAAGTTTCTCACCATTATGACAATCAAATTCAACTTTCAAGTTGTTCTCAAGTAACTGACTTATTGAGAGAAGGTTCTTTGTGAGCCCTAGAATGTATAGAACCTTAGTGTTGACGTGTGTTTTATGACAACGCCAGCACAGAATAAAATGTCCAACAGTCACTCTATTCTCTCTTGATCAAAGTGTTCTACATGCCAAGATTGCGTGAAAGTTCATGCGTTCAACTCCAAGGTTCCTTTTATCGCGAATAGACTCAGTTGGTTGATGTGAATATGCTGGGTATTCCAAGGAGACTTACATAATTGTTCGATTTTATTTGCCAAGCAGATGAAAGGTTTTGGCTATGATGCTCTGGTATTTGAACGGACCGAGAAATATTGAATTTACAAGAGGTAAGGGTAGGAATTCTACTATCTATTTCTAAGGGTGGAATGTAAGGACTAGCTTTAACAATCTTCAAACCGAACTTTGTTTCGTCTCCCCTTCGGACAACTCTGACAAAGCTGGTGCAATCTTCAAAGGATGGATAAGATGTTCAAATCAAGATTCACCATGCGCGCCCCTTCACAACGAAGCAAGTGGGGGCACACTAATCACAATCGAAGTTAAGCGCTGAGATTCCAATTGACCACGCAGAGGCAGACTTACCGTCAGCAAGTCCGCCAGCGGTATGGATACGGGAAGATATGCTCAAACCAACGTCACATTCCACAATTAACGCTACTTGCATGAAAACAAAATCTACTTTACTATACTCTATTCGAATTGGAAAGACGAAAAGATCTCGTCAACTGCCCACAATGTAAAATGAAGTCACCAATCAATGAAATCCTTATATTATGAGAGTCTTACACAACAATCTTTCACAAAAACTTTCCAAGGGAAAGTCTTTCTTTCCTTTCCAACTAAGCTAACTCCTAGCTCTACTTTAACTTCTATCTAACTCAACTCTATCTCTGATTTCTGTCTAACTCTGATATCTTCTAACTATTTTACAAATGAGGGGGGATACCCCTTTTATATCTAGCCCAGTCCAGTGGACGACTTAGATCGAAATACAATGGAAGGCTCAGATCAAGCCACCTAAGCCCTGATTAGGGTTTCAGCCCTAAAAACCGCCATTGAGAGGAGTGGGGCAATGAATGCGCCCTCCACTCCTCATCAATGAACCACTAACTGCCATCAATGCACGTTGTCTCCCTCTAGAAGGTCATCGTCCAGAAGGGCGTTTCCTTTCTCCTTCTCGCTGGCTGCAAATCTGATGAACCTGGCCAATACTGCCTCAACTTCCCAATCCGAAATGGGAGGAATGTGATCCAACTGAAATTCTTAAACTGTAACTATTTGCCCATGCCGGGTAAATGATTTCTTCCAGGCAACAAGGGCGTCCTGGGTGTTCTGTATGATACTGGAGAACGTAGCAGTGTTCTCGAAATCATCCTGCATGAAGGTCTTCACCTAAGAGAAGAATGGCGTCAATCTGCTCTTCAATCCATTTGCAGTTACCTCTTCAAAAGTCAACCTCTTGGCAAAGATTGCCTCCAATGTGTTGAAAATTCCATCTAGGATGTTCGTCATGGCCTTTCTGACCCTGACAGAATCCGTCTGTGATGCATCGTAGAATCCCCGGCCTATGACTACTGAAGAGTACCATTCGGCGAAGTCGTATCTATCCCCCTACTGAATAAGACCTCCCTCAACCAAAGTCTATTGAGGTATGCCCATCAAAGCCCCTAAACGAAGAACAACTCTCGTCTGATAGATACGCGCCTTACCCCAAGCATGGTTAACTGCATCCATCCTTGCCATAATATCGGAGGCTTGCCGATAGGCATGTGCAAGATCCTCCATAAACTTCCTTGTTTCTACACGAACGCTGGCAACCCATTTGTCTGCCTATTGTGCCATTCTCTTCAAATCCTCTAACCCACTGATTGACTCCCTGGAAAATTCAGCTGGAAGCTCAATTGTCGGATTCTCTTGCCCACAAGGACGGGACAAGTGTTGCATGTAGCCAATCAGTGTCTTGTGCTCTACCTTCAATTTCTTGTATTTGCCCTCAACATAGGACAATCTATCCTTGAGTGCTCGATAGGAATTATCGCACTCCTCTACTACTTGTGCTCCAGTAGGGCGGCCAAGTTCTATAGTTGTAACAGCATAATTTTTGGGAACGACCTCATCCAGATCACTCTATCCGAGGCGCTGCCACATGCAAAGTTCGAGACCCATCCTCATCTGTGGATATTTTAGAGAACTTCCTAGCCTTTTTCTTTGCTGGAGGTGCGCTAATCCTCTATAATAATTCCTCCATCTCAGCTGCAGGATCGGTCTCATCCACAGGATCACGCCTCATTCTATCCCTTAGCCATTCTGGCACCTCCTGTCGTGTGTTTGATATAATAAAAGGCTGTTCTACCTCGGCCTCCACCTCATGAACTTCATTTCTGCCTTCGCTTCGGCGAGGCTCATCATTATCAATGGGCTCAGTGTCTCCTAAGCTCTGGGCATCCTGATCGGAAGTAGCATCATCCTCGAGAGCTGCCTCAATCTCTTGCTGAAACTGAGTATCAGTAGCCGTCCCCTCATCTATCTCTTGCTGATTTTCTTGCTGATTATCTTCTCGGGGCATGTTGATGCTCTAACCCACTAATTCCCTACGAGGTGGCTGACTTGCCACTTGCACTGTCTGCTCTACATCCAATCTCTCCCTCTGATCAACAAACAATGACACCTCCTGTAAGCTTGGAGAATGTGCCCGAGATGGCATATGCAAGGACTCCTCAACTACCATAGGCTCAAGTCAAACTGGCTCCTTTCTTCTAGGCTCTGGGGTTGGATTACTCCGTCTCCTCTGATTAGTTGTCGGTAATCTGTTGTCTCCCATCAAATTGTACGTGAGGGGAATTGACCTTCCCTTTAGTCGGCCGACATGCCTCTCCACCCAACTCCGTGTAAATGTCAAGATTGGAAATACAAAGTGTATCCAAGTCGGTGATCTCTGGATTCGACCAATCTGGGAGTGGTAGGGGCATATCTCTCACTGTTTCATAGTTAGTCTGTACTACGTTTATGTCTTCCTCAATCTGATCCGGTACTAGGACAATCTCGCACTCTCTGACCATCACCAACGGTATCTGAGAGAACATTCTTTTCCTAACCTCGATCTCATCCACTGCACTGGCCCAAAAGTCCTCGATCTGTGCCTTGTGCCTGAACTCTTCTGTCAATATCCATCTAATGTTTCTGTGGGGATCGTAGTAGTGCCTGCTGGTGTGATAGGAAAGGTGAAAGAATTGGAGCTCCGCTTCCGCCTCCCTTGCTGCTTGCAGTGATGGGCAGATTTCATCTGAATTCCCCATGGTAACTGGGAATCCAAGTCCACCTTTCTTCTTCTTCTTCTTCTGAATCTTATCATAGGCCATCAGTTGCCTAGATACTTCAAGCATCACTATCCTGTTTGTGGGATACCGAGGCAATCTATAAGGGTACAAAGAGAATCCTTGCAGCCTTATGTAGGTGAACTTTGGAAATTGGATAAACCAACATCCAAATTTCTCAATCATTTCCTGTGCTTCCCTAGATATTCTGTGATGGGTTCTTTGCTGCAAGGTCCTCGTGATATGCATCGTGAAGGTGTCGTTGACCCTTTTGTAATTAGTTTTGCTTGTCAAATGCAACTATGGACAAGCCTCATGTATTTTAAACTGATGGTAACCACATCCAATTGGTTCCTTGTAAGAGATCCCTCTATACTTTGTCATGCGAGCCAGCATATAGACAAGGTACGAGCTCATATAAAACATTTTCGTTCTCCTCACCCCACGGAGTTGCTCATGAATGCAGTCACTGATCAATAGTGCCCAGTCCATGTGATCTTTGCCCTCTAGGACCAAGTTGACATAGTAGAACATCCAAGGTTCGAAGATGAACGCTTGGGGCCATCCTCCAACTCTGCTCAGCATCATAATCAAATCACCAAACTCTTGCCTCAAATCTTCTAAGACTATCTGTTTGGGCAATTTTATATGAGTTGGCTTGGGTTTGATCATCCACCTGGTGTTTATCAAATCAGCACACAGGTCTGTTGTAGATGAATACATTCTTTCAGCCCTTTCTTTTGTCTTGTAGATCATCTTCTCATGCACTGGAATCCCAAACGCCTCTCCGATTGCCTCCGGTGTCAGGTTAGCCAATACCTTGCCATCTGGCGAAGTGACTGTCCTCTGTTCTGCATTGTAGTGGTGGGCGCATTCCATGATGAGCTCTGGGCACCGAATAGCTAGCGGAAAGTTGGCAGCTGCATACAATCCACTTCTGACAATACTGTGCGAAGTCACTGATGGCTGATGGCCTCCACTCCCCATTATCCTCCTTCTGAATGCCTCCAGATTGAACGATCCCAAGTTCGTGTCAGCCAGCCTGCCTAGCTTTGATGAAAATTTTGACTCTGGCAAGAATGACTTGCTCAGTTTCTTGATCATTGCTTGTTTGGATTCGGTGTGGTTGTTCCTGCCTGTAGCTCTTCTGCTTGATTCGGCCATTCTCAACTGTCTTGTTCACTTCAACTGTGAAATTTCGATATTTGCAGCAACTTTTGAGACCTCTCTCAAATTCGCTCTTTCTCTTCTAAAATGTACTTTCAGCAACTTGAGACTTCTCCTAAATGCGTTTTCAGCAACCTTGTGAAGTTTCTTCTTAAATTCGTACTTCTCAGCAACTGCAGCCCTTTCAACTTCATATTTCTCAGCAACTTAAAAAAAAATGTCCAGACTTAACCTCGTTTATCTCAGCAGTCGAATGAAACTTCTTCACAAAGTCGTACCTTCTCAGCAACTGCAGCAACTGGAAACTAGGAAGTTCACACCTCTCAGCAACTGCAACTTCAGCAAGCTAAATCGTACCTTTCACTTTCAGCCACTGGGAACTAGGAAGTTTGCACCTCTTCAGCAACTTGAGACTTCTCAACAAAAACATACTTCAGCTTCAACAAATGCTCTGTATTCAGCAACTTGTGAGGAGAATGAAGAAGACTCAAAATATTATAGCCAGGTCGAATTCCTGCAGAGGCTATACTTAGCACATTTTCGAATTCCACTTTCCCTCTCTTTTCCAGTCGTAACACTTGTCATCTGAGGCATCGGAATCTCAAGTTTCTAGAATCATGAATTCATCATCTCTGCACAGGCCTGCCTCATCGCATTTGATTCTTTAAAATATTAAATCACTCACTCCTTGGACAATTTCGAATTGTTTGGCTAAGTCATTTTATCTCATCTTATCCCTTGGCAAAATTATCTAGTTCAAACTTCTAGCAAAATACTTCTCATTCATTTTATCCGTTTACCTTAGAAAAATCCTTCAAATTTGCCTTAGGAATTTTATTTAAAATAGGCACTGGGCAAAATATCCACCGAAACGATATGAGCGAGGCGTGGAGTAAGTTTGAATCATCTCTGGATTGAAAACGTTCAGTACCCAGAAGAAAATTCTTTTCAGAATCCATCGTTTTCATGTGTATCCGGATGAAGGGGTACTTTTAATTTTTATTATTTAAAAATAATAAAAATGGCTAAGGTTTATTTCTCTTCACATCCGGATGTCTTCGCTTCCTGCAATCTCAAGTTTCTCTGCCTCGACATTATTCTTTGATTTTCCCTCTGAAGAATTTTCTCTCTGAAGACTCTTTTACTTTGGGAATTTTAGCATTACTTGTAGGCGTATTTTCATTTTCTCTTTAGAAAATGCCTTAAGAATTTATTTTAAAATTTAAATTTTATCACCTTACCCTCTGAAGGGCGCATTTAGCATGCCACGCTTCCATTCCATTCCTTAGGCAATTCCACGCCTAGACTTCCTTTCTCATACTTAGCAATTTTCATTTCCAAGTCCCCACTCACTTGGGCGCATTTCACATGGTGAGGAGGAAAATTCCAACCCTTAGCCTTTAAAAAATCACGCCACCCTTATTATTACCTTGCCTTTGGCGCATGGTGACCCTTCACCTTCCTTGAGCGCACTTCACATGGTGGACTTCCATTCCCAAGCGCATTTCACATGGTGGACTTCCATTCCCAAGCGCATTTCACATGGTGAGGAGGAAACTTCTTTACCTTGGCGCTTTTCCCTTTTACCACTCAATGTTTCACCTTTTACCTTGTTACCTTATTACCTTAGGCGCATTTTCCATAGGGAAGGGGAACTTGTGGGCGCATTTGCCTTGGGTAGGAGGAATTTCCCATGCCTTTCATGACTCTTCACCTTCCTTGAGCGCATTTTGACTAGGCAACTTCCATTTCCAAGCGCCTTTCACATATGCAAAGGAAAACGCCACTACCTAGTGACCTTTCATCTCCCTTGGGCGAATTTAGACCATGCAACTTCCATTCTTGGGCGCATTTGAGGGTGTTAGAAGGAATTCCGCCCATATCTAGTGGCTCTTCACCTTCCTTGAGCGCATTTTGACTATGTAGAGGGAAACTTCCTTGCCTTAGGCGCATTTGAGGGGTCTTCAAGGAATTTTCATGCCTTAGAAGATTTTATCATGCCTTTGCCTCAAGTGGGCGCATTTGACCCCTGCTCCAGGAAATCTTGGGCGCACATGGCATACTCTACTTCCATTTTATCTCTGAAGGCGCATTCAGCATATCATGAGGGAAATTCCATACTTAGAGTATTTCTCCCTACCTCAGGCGTGTTTGATACATCTCCATGTCAGTCATCACTTATACATCTCCAATGCCCTAGCCATGCCTTGGCTTTCTATTTTTAGTAACTCGGAGGAATTAGGGTTTCACTGCATCTCATCCTGTTCTGAGCTGGAGCAGGCGTGGTCGTGCCTCCACTGACTTTTGCCACCTTGTTCATACCTTATCTGGCACAGTACATACTATTTTTAGCCATTTGCTATTTTTAGCAAACCCTAAAATTGATCAACTTTTGTATCTCTGTTTGCTCTGAAATTCACTTCACCTGTTCCTGATGCTGTGAGAGACCTATTCACACCTGCCCTAGGCACCGACTTGCTATTTATAGCCATGAGATGACTTACTAAAAATAGTAAGTATTCAGATCGTGCTCAAATTTTGTCAATAGGTAGCCTGAAGGATGCTGATCCCGGTGGCGTGCTTTGCTTTGGCATCTCTGTACTTTGTTCCATCTATTTTTAGACATAGCATGGGAACCCTAATCTGACTTGCCCGCGCTCCCAACTGCTCCTGATTGCCTTGATTTTCACTGTTTGTCACTCTGCTCACTGGAATGAAGTGCTAGGTAACCGTTGGGCTGAAGCTGCTATTTATAGTAAGTGTCCAGAAAGTGGTCCATCGGACGTCGGATGAGTTTGCATGTCACAATGCCCGTGGGATCTCAAAAAACTGGTCCATGTTCCGGCATTGGCTAAAAATAGTAAGTCCCTTAAAACGGACTCATTTTGTTCGCATGTCATACCACTGCGAAGCTCTCGCAAAACCCACATGGAATATCTAGAAATGCATTGAAAAACTCTACATACAAACCCTAAAAATAGCCTCTGAAGGCTATACTCTGAAAGTCCTCAACTCGGTTTGCATGTTATACCGTTGCGAAGGTCTTGAAAAACCCAGATCCATTCTCCAGTCATGCATCGGAGAATTGTATGTTTAAGCCCTGAAAATAGCCTCCAAAGGCTGAACTGATAAAAATAGCCAATTGTCTGAATCTGTTCAAATTTCACGTGTGGATGCTCTGAATCTGCCTGAATGTGTTGAAGTAATTAGAATCCCGAAATCCTGAGGAAAAGACCTCAGATTAGGTACTTACTAAAAATAGTAAGTTGTCGGATTTCAGTAGGATTTCAGTGGGATCTTGCCTTGAGCTTTCTGATTGCACTACTGCACTTAGATTTCACCTTGATAACCCAATTTGACCTAAAACAAGCCTAAAGGACGGAAACCCTAATTTCGTAGACTTGGCAATCATTTCAATCTAGGTCAAAGACGGGACATCCCCGGAAGGACAAAAGATCAGAGATAGAGAGAACCAAAGCCAAAAGACCAGAATGGAGCAAAAATTAGGGGGTCCCCATCTTGGATGGGGTAACGTGTGAAAAGGTCACAACACTTAGTAAGTTTGCATTTGTGTGTTTTGAGGGGCAAGGAAATATCTCCAATTCCTTGAACTTCATACTATGTATCATCACCAAGGGAAACTTGCCCATAGAATGTTGGAGTAAGATCATAAAACAACTCTTGTTCACCTATCATAGGTCAAGGATGCACCAAAATCAACATACCAAACTAAACTACTTTAAGTGGAAGCCTAAGTCTCTGCAGCATATAGAAATTCTTCATCATATAAGTCACCTGTGGATGCAACATTGCCATGTTGCTTATTAGGCTTTTTCTGCCAACTAGGATTCTTCTTTTTATCCCCTTGAGAAGATTTATGTGGCTTTCTTTGATTGGATTCACTATTGGCATAGGAATTGTACCAACAACCTTGTAGATCGTGTCCCTTTCTTCCACAAATGAGACACTTCTTTTTCTTTGTAGAAGAGTCTTCTTCTTGTGATTTTGAGGAGCTTGATGGACCATTCCAATATTCAGGTTGTTTTCCCTTCTGCTTTGATGTGAGGGCCTGATTATCTTGGGAGGCAGAAGTCTCACCATGAATTGCTTCTTCTTGTTGAAGCAAATTTATTAACTCCTCAAAAGATGGCTTTGATTTAGCCACATTGAGACAAGTGACAAATACACGGAAGGAAGGAGGTAGAGCTCTCAAGACAATGGGCACAAGAGTGTCATCTGATACATCCTCCCCTAATGCTTGCAGTGATGTCCTAATCTCTACAACTCCTCTAAATAAATTCTCTACTTTTTCTCCACTTTGCATTTGCAAACAGTGCAACAGACATTGCAAATGAAGAATTTGATTCTGGTTTTTGGCCTCATAAACTATTTTCAGACCATCCCAAGCTTCTTTGGCAGTGGTGGTTATGTGAATGTGAGGTTGAAACTAATCTGAAAATCCAAACAAAAAATGAGCTTGACCTTTTGATTGGCCTTGTCAAATTTGGTTTGATCAGCACCAACAAGTGCAGGTCTGGTGATAGTTCCAGAAACAATATCCCACAGGTCTTCAAACTCCAATTGGATTTGCACTTTAATTTCCCAAGCAGCATAGTTGTCTCCTCCCAAACGTTGAGAATTAGGAAGCATGATTTGGGTGCATTGGTAGCCACTGTCTATACTTTTGAGGATCCTTATCTCTGCAGATAGAACCCTTATATCTCCCCAATATTTGGTTGTAATTGTGTTCTTAAAACTTATAATGACTTGCAAAATGTACAATTTTGCTGCCAAAATAAATATTTTAAGTGCAAAAACAAAATTAATATAGTTTTGAATTTGATTTAACTATATTAATTATGCACTTTTGATTTTGTAAAAGTTTAACTTTTAGAAAAGAAAAAAAAAATTAAAAATAATTTATTATTTTATACTACGATTAAAATTCTTTTCAATTCGACAGTTCTTTCAAAATATTTAGGTTTTATCAAAAAAACCAAGGAAAAAGCAAAAAATTGCACCTTTTCTGCAAATTGCAATGTTGCACTACACCTTCTCCATACGTCAATGCATCTGAATTTGGGAATTTATGGCAGCGGCAAAATTTGTGAACAGCTTATCATGGAAGATTCTAACTCTTCACATCAGTCTTCTATGCTGCCTTCCTTCTCTATATGGCGTAGCAAGCAAGTTATGTCTTCTTCACATGCAGCAATGATTCTTTAAAAAAAGATATACTCAACATTTGATATCATTTCCAGCAATGATAACAGTTTCATGCGCCAAGAATAATAGTTCCATGCTGGTTGTCTATCTTTCACTCACACTGGCCTTCTCAACAAGTGCTCCACACTTCTTATGCTGTGTGATGGTGTGCATTGAGCAATGTTCCAATCATGAGGTGTCTCACACTGCACCAGTAGTTAAATTAAGAATTTGGCTATTTGCCAATCTCATGCCTCAAAACCTGATATGATTTTTTTTATTTTTAGGCCTTCATTCTACTTCTGCACACACACCACTTGATACCACCTTCACACTAATTCATGGAGTTCACTATTATACACAGGCTCATACATTAATATGCTCTCTTCAAACGCACAGACACAAGATATTGCAATGCTCTTATACCATAATGAATGAGCAGAAGTAATAAGCAATATGGATTGAAAGAAAAACTCAATATATACAAAATAAAGAGGTTTAGTAACCACCAAGTTAGGCATACCTGACCAGCCACTTATAACCATATAAAATAGTTATAGAATAATAACATAATAAAAATGATGTAATAAATGCTAAAATGATGAGCATCACCTGGATGCAATAAGTTCTAAGTGGACTATTCAAGGTTGGGAGAGATGGATTCTCGTAAACTACCACTCTTAAATATGACTCAATGAAGACTGACTCAAAACTATGCAATTGAAAACCAATAAATCATCACATAATTTGATATGTTACAAAAACACCACTTGTATGAAAATGTCTAATCATTTTTTCCAATTCAATTATACAATTGAAAAACACCACTTATATGAAAAATTTTAATTATTTTTATCAATTCAAATATACAATTGAAAAACAATGAAATGTATTCTTTATAATTGTATTTTAGGGATAACACAAAATGCCTCGCTGTTGATTTCCCAACCACCACCAATAGGTGAGGAAGTCCCTAAGACAACCCTGCAGAAGCAAGGAACATCTTGAGTGCATCCCCCTCTACAAGGGCTATTGGGGGAACTCCCCAACATATCACGGGCACCAAGAAGTCCCCATGCCAAAAGAAGTTTCTCTAAGTCATGATAATAATTTTGCTTTGCATCAAAACTTCGAACAAATTGTCAACATGATGACATGTACAAATGGTTGACCTTGGAAGAAAGAAGCAATATGTGCATGGCATTGGAAACAAAGTAATTTATTAAAATAACTATTTTTATTTACCTGGATGCACGCTCTTATACACACACACACACACACACACACACATATATATATATATATCTAATTATTAATAAATACATTATATTATTACACATATAAGTCTTCATTGCAATCCCCATGTTTTTCTCCAACACCAAAACCTATTTTTTACCAATCCTTTATTCTTCAAATAACTAATGGTGTAGATGGGGAATCTGACCAGTCTAAATGATGAGGGCTGCACAGTTGAGGACAAGAATATTGTCATTCTTGAAACTTTTTATTTGTTTCCTTCTCTACTTTTAGAAAATCCTTGCAGCAGTAATCAGAAACTCTCAAACATTTAAGAAAACTTGATAACGTCCACCACCACCCCATCCTGACCACTTCCTCCACTCTCTGCTAGGCTAAGGTATTTTTGACATGTGAATTAAAAAATATTTGATCAGCACATTTCCATAGTCCCCCAATTTCGGTCCATAGTTCCCCCCATCTCTAAAACACATCCCTGCATCCTACTGTCCACCTGTTCCAAAACTCTGTCAAACATAGATACACACACATTATTTGTTTTCCCTCCACTATTCCAAAATCTAGGAAGACATTTTGCTAGTCTAGAAACTTAGAGAAACACAGGTAATAATTTATGACATGTTTTTTCTTTGGTCAAAGACACCAGAGAAGAAGCCCAATTTCCTAAATTGGCGTAGAATTAACAAATTATTTTTTGGTTACAGATCCTTGCATTGCCCAAAAGAACTAAAAAAACACTTGTCAACTGCAGCATCACATGCCCTCGTTTTAGGCAATGAAGGTACTTCCATAGCAAGATTATCAATTTAATTTACATCTTAAGTTCTCATTAGTCTAGTGCAGCAGTGTGTTTTTTTTTTTAAATACCCCATTATGATTTCTTTTTCTTCACAATTTAAAACTGTTAGTTCAATCTCTTTTTTCTAAAAGAAAATTCAATATACAAAGTTGCAAGCTTCTCATTGTCCTATTCTGAACATTAAGAGGCATCACCTCCATTTTAATCTAACAAAGTAAATAGTAAAATTCAAAACTATACTTCTTCCTATTTCTTGTGGGTGTTTCTGCAAACTAGCACACTAATCTATTAACATACATATTTAGTAATATGCTCACACGTACCTCTTCAAGACCTGGAAACACTGCCAACTTAAAGAGTAGAAATAATGAATCTCTCACACCCTTGTCAGCATCACTGATACGAGGACTTAATTTCTCAATTACAGCAAGTTTATGCAACTTTATTTCTTTTGGATGTCGTATAAACAAATCTTTTATACCATAGAGAGCATCTGCAATGAAATATATGGCAAGTCGCATGAGTTATTGTTTCAGGGAAGGAAATAATCAAACCCTAACAACATAACCATGCTTAGTTTTAAATGTTGAATAATAAAATGCTCTATAAATATACTTCATTAGATGTTGAAATCAAGACAAAAACGGATTGGCATTTATCAATATGGTTAACATGAATATTTTATTATTTATAGAGCTCCCATTGCATCACATTAGCTGAAGCAGCATCCTACAATTTAATAGGAATACAGATATTATTATGTTTTCCTCAGAAATACACAGACAGAGAAATCGGAATTCAAAGCCCTTTAAGCTCTCGAATAAAGAATGAAAAGTGATCATTCAGGTGACTGAGAAAGTTATCATGGTCATGGAAAGGATTGTATAGATCTTTCTGTGGCAGGGAAATAGGGAATAAGTTATAATAAAATCTGTCTTCCAACTGTTCTACCCATATGAAACTCATCTTTCATACTACTTTTTCTTTATTTTTTCATCAAATTGATCATTGGTTGTGAGTTAATCCAAATCATTTGTGGTCTCCCAAGTCAGTTTGCAAGGCCGCCTTATCATGGCTTATTCTTCAACTAACAACTTGTGCAAGATGATAGTGGCACCACAAGTCTGAAAAAGAATAATGATGATGTCCAAGTTAGTGTCAAAGGTTTTCAGTGAAGGGGGAAGGTTGGAAAGATGACTAAGTCAGCTTAAGGCTATGCCTGTAATGTCCCCATTTTTAGCACTACACCTTCCAGTGATTGCTAGCCTATTCCTGGATGCTCGTAGGCTAGTCAGAGGCAGAATTAGGGCTTCCAGCTACTTGGAGGTTTCTTTTGAGAATTCAAGGGTTCGCATGTTGGATTTTTACAGTTCGAATTCTAGATTCCTTCTGGGGTTTTAGAGAGCTTCGCGACGGTGTGATATGCAACTGAATCAGAGAACTTTTCCGGACTTACTATTTTTAGTAAGTATGATGGCTGCTCTGATTGTGGTTAAAATGAATTTGGAACAACTTACTATTTTTAGCAGTATGCTATTTTTAGTAAGTTCTATTTTTAATAGTGTTATTTTTAGCAAGGTTTCTGCAGTTCAGTTCAGTGGTTATATCTGGCAGGTCAATTTGAGCAGTTTGGTCTCCAACACCCTTGGTGCTATTTTTGGCAGTGTTTCAACAACTTGGTATTATGGCTATTTCGGGCAGGGCAATATATTCAGTTGGTCTCCAACATTTGAGGTGATTATTTTGGCAAGTTTGATATTTGATAAGAATATTATTTTAAGTGAAATATTTAAAAGGCATGTTTGGACGCCTTGGAGAAATAAGTGGTCAATTATATTTATATTTCACTTTATTGTTTTGACGCCTAGCCTGGAGGAATTAAATCAGTTTAATAAAGTGTTTCACTTTATTATTATTTTGGACGCCATAATATACTTTATTGACATTTTAATAAAGTATAATGCTTCTTGGAGGAGGACGACTTGGAGAAATGAAATGCAAATGACACTAATGGGCATTGTGAATTTGAGTTTGGTTTTGGCATCCATTTGGAGGGAGATTGAATTTGAATTTGGAGCAGGAAATGTTATAAATAAGAGCATTGGGCTCTTAGTTCATTATCTCATATCTACAGTAAAGTTATGTTGCGGAATGGTTATTAAGTTGCTTAGAGGAATGCATACCTCCTAGCTTGGCTTGACTTCTTGCTTGAAAGATAGCAACTAGTTGAGATATTGCTGTTCTTAATCCTTGAGAACAGATTGAGCACATGGTAGTTGAGTTTCTTGCATTTTGTCAGTTTTTTGGAGTTGCTGGTAAGGTATAGTTGATTGTCGTTTTTGCTCATATGTCTTAGGGTGAATTTTATTTGGTTATGGGTATTTGACAAATGAGTTTTGCAGCCTTGGACACCCCTCTATGTTGAATTTCAGATTTTATTATCAGGTGTGATTTTTGAGGAAGAAATCACCCTTCTTGAGGGTCGTACTATGCTAGGGATGTTTTGGAGTTCGTGCAAAAATAATTCATGGGTTTAGGTTGCAGTTTGTTGCTTGGGATTTGGGTGCCTATTCTCTAGAATGCTTATGGCTTTGGTTTGGTGTCTTTGGGATGAGTTTTGAGTGAGTTCTATGCATTTTAGTGGGTTGTCTAGTTGCTGGTTTGTGCATTTCAGTTGCTGGTCTGTCAGAAATCAGATTGTAGAAGTTGTCTTTGGAGTTGGGATTTAGTGGTAGTTGAGTCGTTTCATGATAGGTGATGCATATTCTATAATTGTAGCATTGAGACATTGTAATACTTTGATATTGGCAAGAATTCCATCATTTTGTAAAGTTGAACAGTAGTACTGTCAGTTGTCTTATTATCTTTCTTATTACACTGCTTTCCCACGCTTGTGGAAGAGACTGGTCATGCTCAGTCTACATTGTATTGCATTTGCGTATTGCTAATCGGCTGAGCCGTCAACACACTCCCGCTGAATAAGTGGTCGAGTTGCATATTTACTTTCAGCATTGTACTTCTCTTTCCAATCCTCCCGTTGAATAAGTGGTTGAGTTGATTGTTACTTTCAGCAATGTAATTTCTATCTCCAATCCTCCTATTGAATAAGTGGCTGAGTGATTGTTATCTTCTTCCAATGTACTTTTCCAGTAGTTTCAAATTTGTGCTAACGATCCCCTTTCGAGTATGCTCTCACCTTGCCCGTACTGGGATCTGGGTTGATCAGAAGTGAAAGGGTTCATTTCAGCTGGTTTGTGATTTCACTAACGTTAACAGGTGAAATTAATGTGTTAAAAATTGAAAAAATAGGCTAGCACATTTCAATGCCCTGGCAATGTCACTAAATAGCTTCACTTTAGTCATGGCAAACTGGCAGCATACAAAGAAGAGTCTGCTTTGGAAAATGGTTCAAGTCTTGAGACATTCTGCTCAAAGTTTTAAGAAGCAGCAGAAAAAAAATTGGGCCTGATTTCCCAATGGTTTAACCATTGGAAATATCACCCAAGGATACAAGTGGCAACAATGATGGATAGCTCAACTCAAGTCTCTACTTTGCACTTGCAAAATGGCATAAAATACTCGAAGTTTTGTGCAGCACTGGCAAATGGATAATGAATGCAACTTAAGCACACATTTGAAGTGGTTAGGCCATTAGAAAACTCCACCTACAATTGGTAAATTGGTTTAGTTCATGAAAAATTTCGCTTTGGATTTAAGTGAGACATAATCCACATAGCTTTGTTCAGTAAAACTTCCACCCAGCAGCAGTAAAACTTGGCAATATGATAACACCCTTGCCAAGGTTGTAAAACGTGGTTTAAGTCGATAAAAGTTCAACTAAGTGTTAAAAAGTAGCAGACTGTTGTGGTTGGTTTTCATATCATTTGGTGACATTTTTGGTGTTGGATCATTGTCTAAATCATCTAATAACCCAGCTATCTATTTGGCATGTGTTTTGGTGTGATTTACATGATGTGTTAGCATATTATATGGCTGTTATAAGTACTTGTTCAGATCTGAAACAAGTTGTTGTGTTCATGATTGGAAAGATAATCATATTTGCTTATTTGTTGAAGTATTTAGAAACACATTTGTTCGCTGTTCATACTTGTTGAAATCAGAAAATTCATATCAGAACCTAGGGTTTTTGTCATGCCCCCGAAATTGCAAGAAAATAAATAAAATAAAATAAATATAAATATAAATATTAACAACTTAAATTATTGAAATACCTATATATATGTATTTTAAACTAAATAAACATATAATATGTTAATATAAAATTAATAAACAAGAGCAATTAATATCATTACAGATGGGCAGAAATTAATGAAAAGGTGCAATCAGTTTAGTTAGGGAAAAAGACAAAAAAATCATATAGGACAAGCTAAAGAAAAAGACAAAAGGCAGCAATCAATTTCTAAAGGCTGCAATTCTTTTCACTAATGAGCAGCGATTAATTTCTAAAGAATGCAGCGCTTAAATAGGGGCAGCAATTCATATCATTGGCAATAATGATTAAGGATTAGTGAGGGAAAATGGCATCGCTTGGGTCTTAAGAGGATATTAGTAAACAAGCACGTCCCCCTTCATGAAGTCATCTCCCTGCATTTAGTCACCCCTCTTGGGAATTTTGCAAGGTATAAGGGGAACATAAAGAGGGAATAGAAGGGAAAGCATAAAGGATAGCATTCAGAAATAAATAACAGAATAGAAAGAAGGAAGGAATATACGGTGGTAAAAAGGGAAGCATTTAATAACAGATACTCCCCAAATCTGATCACCGTGGATAGGAATAGAATAAGGAATAAAGATATATTCTGAAAAAAAAACACAGTCAGCAATCTGACAGTCAGAAATCAGAGGCATGCCATTTACAATTATGGAGAGTAAGATTAATATAATTATCAATTTATATGTAAATAAATATATACATATATATAATAAATATATATATAGATATATGTATCCATGTCAAGAGATTATTGTAAATTGAAATCAGTTGGAAATAATAATATATATATATATATATATATATATATAAATTTATATAGAATATATAAATGTATTATAAAATCATATGTATATATATATATACAATATGTATGGGTAAGTAGATATGTGAATCACTTGTGAATATACAATAATGATACTTGCAACAATTACTAAGCCTTATAAGTAATGATGACTCTTTAATATAAACATAAGTAGATTATGAATCGCCCTCATCCTATGATAAATCCAGTATAAGGTTGAAGGAGGCGAGTAAGGAATCAGAAAACGTGGAGAGATACAGCGACTCGGGTGATGTACTCACTTAGCAATAATATTTAGCATATTTGGAATATTAGAAACAAATATCGCTAATCTTATTATTGGTGTAATGTCTTCTTTAGTATTATCATGATGATAATGATGTTAATATTGACTTAAAGAATCAGTGATAAATGCAAATGTATTTGATTGCTAAAAGATTGTCTTCTAAGTGTCTGCAACTTATTGGGAGGAAGGGTGTGAGGGAAGTGGTGCCTAGAAACCCCACTCAAGTCTGCCCCCGGAACCCAAGGCAGGGATGGGCCCTGGAGGGGTGGAAATTCCACTCATAGTCCGCCCAATCGGGTGGGCCATGGAGGGGTGGGGGTCCCACTCAAGATCCACCACAGCCATAGAGGGGTGGTAGGCCTGGGCCACTTATCCGTGCCCCCGACTGTCCCCAATAGGTTAAGTGTCTTCCGAGGTGATGACGTGGGTAGAGAAAGCGGATACGAGTGTTTCCACTAAACACGCCACTCCAAGGGTGGAATAGTCTTGGTCGGACGTTCCTGCCACTTGGGGTCAAGAGGTGGGTAGTCTTGGTCGGACGCTTGTGCTCTTGGGCTTAGATGGATAGCTTCGGGTGGATCTACCCATGCCTCTCCTCTTCTATCTTCATGATTGCTTTTGTGATTTTGTTTATATTTGGATATCTAGATATTATTTATTAATGCTAACAAACATATGTATATGTGGAAATTTTGTTCATATGGTGAATGTAGATTTCAATCCAAGATCATTTCATTAAAGAGAACATTTATTTGAAAAGAAGAAACCCTAAACCTAATCTATAAGTGAATTCTAGGGCAAAGCAAGACAAGGTACATTACAGTTTTGAGCAGAAAATTAAAGTGCAGAAATTTAGGGCAGAATTCTGAGTTTGCAAATCAGATTTTAGGGCAAATCCTTTGTGGGATATTTCAGGTAGTTATTTCATTTATGCAAAACCTCCCCTAAATAAGCATTGTATAGTGTGAATAATTGAAAAAAATTCCTACAGCTTAGTGTCTCAATTTAATTTAGATCTCAAGGAGCTTCCCCTTCTCTAATTTGAAGGGAGGTTTCACTTCAAATACTGTTCTAATTTGAATTGTCTCAAAAAAAACAAATTAAAACACTAACACATTGTAAGAAAAGGTTCTGAAAAATGAGAAAAGTGCCAAAGCGAATTGCTACAATTATAAAATTTGAACTGGCTCTAGTAGACTCGTCATGACAAACATAATGAAGATACATAAATTATTTCATGAAATACATAATAAGGCATATAAAACAAACTGCCCAAAATACAAGAGACGTGTCAAACACACTATCATAAGATAACACATGCAATAGCATAAAAAAATATATTTGTTTATTGATCTCAATAAAATCCCATAGATAAACTTAGCAAACACAAAATGCATTCTTCTTACAGCAATATCCTGGCTACAAAACATCTTTTAGACACTATGAAAAACTGTTCTTTATACCTGACCAATTAGCAAGCTATTTATGTAGTAGGCATCAATTACAAATAAAGAAAGTTTTTGGCATGCCAGTAGTAATTAGCCAAGCACAGAAAGTAGAAATTATGCCTAGAGAAGCATAAACTATTTCAAATTTATGGTTTATTTTCTCACTAAACTTAAAAGATGAATATGTTGACATATTGAAAGAAGACCGTGAAACGTGGCAGCAAAACTCTTTCTCAAGAATAACTCAGCAGATCAAAAGACAAAGGATTTTTCAATTTATCAAGGTTAAATCAGGAGAAAAAATCAGGTTAAGATTAGGGTTAGGGTTAGGGAAAATAAATAAAGAATCGCAGCAAAAATCAGAATTTTTGCTTTTTTTAAACCTATCATAGATTTTTTGACCCAAAGATTGTGATTTAAGCATGAAATTTGACATTTTCCAAACAAAAAAAAATGCAAGTTTTACTGCAATTACTTCATGATTTTTCAGTCAAAAAAATGTGTTTGACCAATTTTGTGCAGAAACTTGTAATTTTTTCAGGAAAAAAATCAGTGTGGGGGACAAGAAATGATAAATTGTAATTTTTCAAGGCAGAACTCCATGTGAAAGACAAAAAACTATAATTGCAAGTTTTTAAAGGTTTCTGCTTCTCTGCCATGAACAGTCTCAACACTTAATCTAGCAGCAAACAAAAAAGTTCTGCAAAACATTCTGGCAAAAGCTACAAATTTACTAGATTGTAAACTACAATGGAACCAAAATATAGCCACCACAGAACAGTGATAACATGATCAGAGTGATACCTTTCCTAACATTTGCATTATGATGAGTAGTCTGCATAAGAAGTTCTTTTAATGTCTGCTGCTTCCTATTGACAGCCAAACCTTTTTTCTCCACTGCCAAGCTCTGCTCCGGCAGAACAATAGCTGTCCAAATTAATAAAAATGTTAAAAAAAATTCCTTGTTACATCACAAACTGGGAATGCCACAGAACTGAAATTGGAATTTGGAACATTCTAAATTGAACAAATAATATTAAGTGATCCAAGTTCAGATAATGAACCCATAAATCTAACTTTCAATCAATGTGCATCTATCAAATAAAGTCCAATTACAAGTTATAGAGTTTGTCATTGCCTGAAATAGGGTGAGCCACTTCATTTGAAAAACAACAATAGAAGCAAGTTGCAATCCATGAACTATGGTTGAATTATTTGAAAGATAGGTAGTTAGGTGCAGGTTGCAAACTTTTAAGCCTCAAGAGATTGTGAGGATTACAGTTTCCAAAAAAATATCAACATCCAAAAGATATATGGACAAAACACATATTAATAGATTGAGTGCAATATGCAACTGTGATGAACCACCACTCTGATGATTTGTTTTTACTTAATTTGTAGGTCTGATTTTTTGTTTCAGTTTGTGTTTCCTTTTATGCTTTGAGTTTGTTTGCTCAGAATACTAGAATGATACATAAAGAGCAGATGCATACCATGAAAGCTTCAAATAAACTAAGCTACTAAAATAACTTGAGTACATTGTTCATTTCTGTGTCCAAATATAGTTTCTTCATTACATAATAATAGGCTTACAACAAACTACTTACATCATATTCGAAACTAGATATAACATAGACTATACTTTAACTTACAGCCATACAACACTGTGAATAGTGTTTTGCTACAGTAGTAAACCCCAATGAAATGCTGATTATTATTTTAATACGAACTTCTCCCACCAAAAACCGAAATAGGAAGCTTCCTAGGGTAAGGGCGCCCCCTTTAGGTGAAGTTGCAACCTCTTAAGATAGGCGTCTTTTTCCCTTGTGCTGATATAAACCCTCAAGAAAGGGCGGCTGGCTGTAGCTCTTCAAAACAGCCCCAAAAACTTTTCAAACGCGAACAGCTCTTGTATAATCGTGATTGGAGACAACGGCAACCGAAACCACTCAAAACCAAGCTCAAAACAACCTACAAACAGCAAGTAGATCTCCAAAAAAAGCAGCAAAATAATAGATCAGCAACCTTAAGGGGGTGTTTCACACCCTCAAGCAGCTCCAAACGAAGAACCAAGCCCCACCAAGCTCACCCACTGCAAGAAATCAAGAAACCCTAGCCTCCTTCTTCCTTCAAGCTTCACTCCCAAGTTTTCTTCAAGCAAAATGATCATCTACTGAGAAGGGTCGAACATTCTAACTTGTTATTTATAATTTAACAAAGGAAACACTATTCATTAAAGTGAGCACTATTCACTTCAGTTATAACTTTTTCCACTTTAGTAATGAATAGTAACTTAAAAATATAAAGTGACCCCTTCATTTTAAAGACACATGGTCCCAAAGCCGAGGATGGTGAAATAAAAGGTGAATATCATTAAATTAAGCACCGATATCATGCCAAACGCAACAATTCACCTTGCCACCATACTCCGGAAATCAACACTGAAGTTTGACGACCAAGTGCCCGTCCAAGTGACCCTCTATCCAGAACCATTAGCCTACGAGGGTCGACATGATAGGCTAATCTACTGACGTCCGAGTGCCTACTTAGAAGGGGACATCACAGTCTGCCCTCCCTGAAATTGCTTGTCCCCAAGCAATCTCAACTCTGGATGCTGTAAATGTCCTCGCTCTCCCATGTAGCATCCTCTACCGGCAAATCCTTCCATTTGATTAGATATTCCCTGATGACCCGCCTCTGCAACTGCCTCTCTCTAACTTCTAAGATGGCCTCAGGTACTAGAATCAATTTCCCCTCATCATCCAAGGGTGGCAAAGCTGTGGAAGGAACGACGGGATGTCCCAATGCCTTCTTGAGGCGTGACACATGAAATACATTGTGTACCCTACTATCTGCCGGCAAGTCCAACTCATAAGCCACCTCACCTACCCGTCTAATTATCCTGAAGGGTCTATAATATCGCGACTTGAGTTTCTCTGCACCACTCTTCCGGAGAGTTGACTGGCGGTAGGGCTGCAGCATCAAATACACCATATCCCCAACCTCAAAAGATCGCTCAACTCTTTTTTGGTCTGCATACTGCTTTTGCTGATTTTGTGCCTTCTAAATGTTCTCACAGAGAGCTCTCATAATATCCTGGTTCTCCTGTAAAAGATCCCCGGCAGTGGGCACTCTACTGTCACTCAGGAACAAATCAAGAAAGTTGGGTGCCTCATACCCATATAATGCCATGAATGGGGACATCTGAATTGACATGTGGTGCGTGGTATTATAACAGTACTCACAAAGATGAATCCACTTAACCCAACCCTTTTGCTGTCCTGCTATATAGTTACGGAGGTATCCTTCCACCCATTTATTAACAATCTTCGTCTGACTATCCGTCTGCGAGTGGTAGCTGGTGCTCGGAGTAAGCTCAGTCCCACATAGCTTGAATAGCTCCTGCCAAAAGTGGCTCAAGAATCGACTATCCCTGTCGCTGACAATATTCTGGGGTAGCCCATGCAACCTGAACACCTCACGAAAAAACAATTTTGCTACTTGTGTCGCTGAATATGTAGTTGCTATCGGAAAGAAATGAGCGTACTTTGTGAGGCGATCAACAACTACATAGATACAGTCTCTACCCTGGGCTTTCGGCAAGCCCGTAATGAAGTCCATCGACAAGCATTCCCACTTCCTGTCAGGAATTGGAAGTGGCTAAAGCAAACTAGCAGGATAGGTGTGCTCCTGTTTATTCTGCTGACAAACAGGACACTCTCTTACATATCAAAGGACATCTGACTTGAGTCCTTTCCAAGTGAAACGTTCTCGAACCTGCCTATAAGTTTTGAAATACCCCAGATGTCCGGCCATGGGTGCATCATGAAAGGTCCTCAATACTGTGTTCTTCATTTCTGATCTTGGGGTCAAGAAAATCCTTCCTTTGTAAATGATAAGATCATTTACAACTGAATATCTGCTATCTTGCACCGAACCCTCAACGATGCCAGAAGCCCAAGAGTCTTTGGCATACTCTGTTGTTATCAGATGTCTCCAATTCTCTAAAATCTCAACCATGGAACTCAAATGTGGACGGCGAGACAAGGCATCAGCAACCACATTCTGGGACCCTTTGACATAGGCGATGTCAAAGTCATATGATTGCAATTTGCTCACCCACTTCTGCTGACGATCATTGAGATCCCGCTGTCCTAGGAAATGCCTCAAGCTGTTATGATCGGTCTTAACGCAAAATTTGCTGCCCACAAGGTACTGCATGAATTTGGCCAACGCATGCATGATGGCCAACATCTCCTTGTCATAGATGCTATAACTTCTCTGGTCCTCTTAACTTCCTGCTCTCAAATGCTATCGGATGCTTGTCCTGCATAAGGACGGCACCAATCCCTTCACCCGAAGCGTCACACTGAAGCTCGAAAGGTCTAGTGAAATCTAGTAATGCAAGGACAGGACAAGTAGTCATCAGCTTCTTAAACTTCTCAAAACACTCTTGCGCCTCAAGAGTCCAAACGAATGCCCCTTTCCTTGTCAAGTCTGTAAGTGGCGTTGCATGACATGAATATCCACTGACAAATCTGCGGTAGAAGCCGCACAAGCCCAAAAATCCTCTAAGCTAAGTAAGATTCTTAGGAGTAGGCCACTCTATAATAGCTCTGACCTTGTCAAGATCCATACGCACACCCTCTGCACTAATAATATGACCCAAGTACAGCAACTCCGTCATACCCAGATCACATTTTGACTCCTTGGCATACAAGGACTCCCTATCAAGAATACCCAATACCGTATCCAAATGGGCAACATGCTCCTCCCAAGCCTTACTGTATACCAATATGTCATCAAAGAAAACAAGTACGAACCTCCTCAGTTGTGACTGAAAGACCCTGTTCATGGTGGACTGGAATGTAGCAGGAGCATTGGTCAGCCCGAATGGCATAACCACAAACTCAAAGTGTCCACAATGACAACAAAAGGTTGTTTTCTCAATGTCCTGTTCCCTAACACGAATCTGATGACACCTCGATCGCAAGTCTATTTTTGAAAACCAACAAGCACCATGTAGCTCATCTATCAACTCATCAATCCGGGGAATAGGATACCTGTTTTTTATTGTCCTTTTGTTCAACAATCTGTAATCAATGCACATCCGCAAGGTACCATCCTTTTTCTTCACTAACACAACGGATGAAGCGAATGGTGACTTACTAGGCCTGATATGTCCCATAGCGAGCAGCTCCTTAATCGTTTTCTCTATTTCATCCTTAAGTCGCTTAGGATGCCTGTAAGGTGTGACAATCACGGGCTTAGCGCCCTCCTCCAACTCAATGATGTGTTCAGTACCACGGTCTAGTGGTCTACCAGGTGGAATCTCACTGAACACCTTGGTGTGTTTAATCCTCAACTCCTGTATGTCTGGATGATAGACTGGGGTTTTTTGCTCTTGTGATGGCCTCAACATGCACTCTGCTGCCCACTCAATCATGTCGTGTCGCATGAGTTTCTTCATCCTACTGAAAGATATCATTCTAAAATTACCAGTGTTCCACGGGGACGCGTCCCCCCCAAAAAACCCCACGTTTCCTAGAGGGGGACGTCTCAAAGACTTGGGGACTTGGGGGGGACATCCCCCTATCAGCGCCACCATCCCACCACCAGTGTCACTGTCTCCAAGATGCTGCTAGGACTTTGAGGATGTTGGGGTGTCCTCAAGACGTCTAGGGGACTCCTAGTTGTCTCCAAGACGTACAATTCTTATACTTATACATCTTTTTATAACTATTTTTTCAAGTACTATATGTATTTCAGCACCTTCCCGCCCCCTCGCCACTGTCCCCCCCGCCGTCCCCTCGCCGCCCTCAAACTTAGAGCCCTCGTCCCCGCGTCCCCCAAACACGTCCCCTACCGTCCCCCCGTCCCTGTCCCTGATACCCCGTGGAACACTGGAAATTACTATCTCTGATGGCCTTCAACACATGATTCCTCCCGTCCACCTTAAATCTCATCTCCATATCATGAAGGTTAAGGGTAAACTCTCCAATGTCATGAAGCCATTTCATCCCTAGAACCATATCGGTGTCTCCCATATTCACCACATAGAAATCTGCCTTAAAGTCATAATTATTCAACCGCATAGGGAGATCTGAAATCATCCTATCACACTTGAGAGTGTAGCCATCTGCGACCTTCACTCTTATGCCCTCAAATTCTTCAGTTTGAATCCCACGCTTCTCAACCAGCCTAGCATCAATAAAATTATGCGTGGCCCCTGTATCCAACAAGGTAATGATCTTCTTCCCAACTAAGACCCCTCGCATTCTGAAAGAGCCCTCTCGCTGTATGCTAGTGAGACGTGCTTCTTGAAGCTTAACTTCCTCCTCCGTTTCGGCGTTATTTTCAACCTCATTTTCAGATTTTTCTACCTCGGGTTCCTCATGCTCACTATGCTGGTCTGATTTCTCAGATTCAGAATCCTCATAGAACGCCCACATTATTCGGTCAGCCTTTCCCTTAGGCCTCAAAGGACAGTCGTGGTTTGCATCATAGGGTCCTTTGCAATAGAAGCACAACTTCTTCCTGTGCAAGTCATCTATGATTTCTCTGTCTAACGGGGCTGCTAATTTCCCCTTGGAATCTGAGTTTTCCTTCTTCTTAGGAAATGATTTCCCGTCCTTATATGAAGATGATGCTTTTGAAGAGAACTTACTTTGCGGAGCTGCAAGTTCCATGCTCCTAGCTTTTTTCATAGCTTCTTGTCGAGTCGGGGGATCAAAAGCTTTGATCCAACCTCTCAATGGTTCCGATAGACCTTCGATGAATAATACAACCAATCTTCTTTCTGATATGTTGGGAACCATAACTGATAACCGCTGAAAATCACCTATATATCCCTCCAAACTCCCAACTTGCTTGAGTTGAGCTAGATCTCTGAAATAGGTTTCCGAATCTTTCTTATCAAAGCGTTCAACCAGCCTGTCGATGAATTCCTGGTAAGAGGGTTATGTTGCAATGTGACTATCCCATGATACCACCAATCATGGGCTACTCCCTCCAAATGCAAGGTGGCGTACTTAATTGCATCCTCCTCTGCCATTGGTCAAAGAGTCAAGAATGTATCCAGCTTGTGAACCCAAGACTGTGTTGTAGTCTTACCACTGCCATCGAATGTAGGCAAAGTGAGTTTACCAGTGGCATGTTTCAAGTCTCTATTTTGATTTCGAGGTCTCCTATCTTGCCTTGTCCTGTAATGCTCTCTTCGTTGACTTACAAACCTGTCGAAGTTGATGCGCTCCCTGACCTGTGGTGTCAATAACTCCCATTCATCGTTTGCTGCCATGATATTATCTGCAAACACGGCCTCACCCTCTTCTTCAACATTTTCCTCTTCTGGTTCATTTGTCAAAAAGGTAGGACGTGTAGGCCTATCAGCAGTACGAGTAGGAGCTCGTTGTGCCCTGGGGGTCCCCACAACGCTCCTGTTATCATCAGGTATTTGGTTTTGTCTTCCCTGAGTATTCATTTGTTGTAACTGTGTCATAAGTGCTTGTACAGCTATTGCAACCTATTCCCGTCCAGTTGCCAAGCGTCTAAGAATCTCACGAAATCTTGGTCCTCATTATGTCCCCTATTTCCTCCTTCATTTCTAGGTGGACTACCATTTCCCCTGTCTCCCATTGTGGCCTGTTGTATATCAGCAACCTGATTTCTTTGTTGGCCTGCTCTTTGACAGGTATAATATCTGTGAGGGCCTACTTCTTGTGGCTGCATGAAAACTTTACCTCCAGGATGGCAAGATCAGAACTCTGATACCACTGTGATGAACCACCACTCTGATGATTTGTTTTTACTTAATTTGTAGGTCTGATTTTTTGTTTCAGTTTGTGTTTCCTCTTATGCTTTGAGTTTGTTTGCTAAGAATACTAGAATGATACATAAAGAGTAGATGCATACCATGAAAGCTTCAAATAAACTAAGCTCCTAAAATAACTTGAGTACATTGTTCATTTTTGTGTCCAAATATAGCTTCTTCATTACATAATAATAGGCTTACAACAAACTACTTACATCAGATTCGAAACTAGATATAACATAGACTATACTTTAACTTACAGCCATACAACACTGTGAATAGTGTTTTGCTACAGTAGTAAACCCCAATGAAATGTTGATTATTCTTTTAATACGAACTTCTCCCACCAAAAACCGAAATAGGAAGCTTCCTAGGGTAAGGGCGCCCCCCTTTAGGTGAAGTTGCAGCCTCTTAAGATAGGCGTCTCTTTCCCTTGTGCTGATATAAACCCTCAAGAAAGGGCAGCTGGCTGTAGCTCTTCAAAACAGCCCCAAAAACTTTTCAAATGCGAACAGCTCTTGTATAATCGTAATTGGAGACAACGGCAACCGAAACCACTCAAAACCAAGCTCAAAACAACCTACAAACAGCAAGTAGATCTCCAAAAGAAGCAACAAAATAATAGATCAGCAACCTTAAGGTGGTGTGTTTCACACCCTCAAGCAGCTCCAAACGAAGAACCAAGCCCCACCAGGCTCACCCACTGCAAGAAATCAGGAAACCTTAGCCTCCTTCTTCCTTCAAGCTTCACTCCCAAGTTTTCTTCAAGCAAAATGATCATCTAATGAGAAAGGTCGAACTTTCTCACTTGTTATTTATAATTTAACAAAGGAAACACTATTCATTAAAGTGAGCACTATTCACTTAAGTTATAACTTTTTCCACTTTAGCAATGAATAGTAACTTAAAAATATAAAGTGACCCCTTCATTTTAAAGACACATGGTCCCAAGGCCGAGGATGGTGAAATAAAAGGTGAATATCATTAAATTAAGCACCGATATCATGCCAAACGCAACAATTCACCCTGCCACCATACTCCGGAGATCAACACTGAAGTTTGACGACCAAGTGCCCGTCCAAGTGACCCTCTATCCAGAACCATTAGCCTACAAGGGTCGACATGATAGGCTAATCTACTGACGTCTGAGTGCCTAATTAGAAGGGGACATCACAGCAATCCTTCTACAGGCATTCTTTTTAAAGTATCAAACTAATTTTACATCAGATTTACAAAGGGAAAATTTGCTTAAAACCATCAATGACATCAGATCTACAATTAAATTAGGAATAATGAGATAATAATTGGAAGAAAGATACAACTGAATTATGGAGATGGCAGACACTATGGAGATGTTTCTACAGCTGTACCATACATAAAATGAAAACTCATTGAATTATGCCTAGTGCTAGCTGAAACTGTAAATCTTGTGGAATATAATAGTAAGCATCTCTATGCTTGAAGGATAAGCATTAAGTACCTTTTGTTTTAACTTCAACTTTCGTAGCATTTTTTGGAGGAGGCAACCGTCTTCCAACCTTATGCTTTACTTTCTGGAATAACAAAACAAACCGTTGAATTTAAAATTTTGTGCTAAGAGATCATTATATTCTCTAAATAAGGTAGCTGCACTTCAGTCAGAATGCACTCAACTTCTATTACAAACAGAGTTATCAATAATTACCTTGAAATCAACACCAGTATGTTTTGCTTTCTTGTTAGATCGCACCATCTCTTAATTGCTCTGCTCTGGATATGAAAGACTCTTTAGGATCCAGTCCCAAGAAAGAGATAGAAACAAAAATGCTTGTATAGCCCTATTTACTCTACTGAACCCCAATTTGAAAATGGTTAGAGTAAATTCCAGCTAAAAAATCCTCTATCCAAAGTGTAAGGGCAATGTCCTTCCTAAAAAGGATTGTGCAGCTTCCACCAGGAAATCAAGCAGAGATAGACTCTGCCTGCAACAATCACAAGAAAAATTGTTTACTCAAATGCAATTTCCTATCTAATCTTCCTGCCCTCGGCACATACTTTGTTTTCTCCAAAACTTATAAATTCCATAATAAATATTTTATTTGTCTTATATTTATACTAGCACTTGCAAGTTTAGGAAGTGTAAGGGATGTGCCGATAGGAAATTCAAGGGAATGCCATCATCATCTTCTCCCTGCACCCAACCATTATTACCCTTGTCCTTGATTCCTTAAGGATTTTCCACAGGTCAAAGTATTTTTTTACACCTGAAAAATAAGCAGAGGCAGCTACAGAATAGTTAGACAGCTATAAAGATAAGAGCATTGTAAAATTGCAACAAAATACCATTCAAAAGCATTTTGCAATGAAATACCATGTCATCAACATATGCAAATATTACTCACCCACATAACTTAAAAGTTAAAACAACTATACCTACATCTAGAAAATATGAAAATGCCCATTAGTATATTGACAAGCCATTCCAAGCCACAACTGTTTAGATTAACATCATACTTTTGACTAGTAACATGACAAAACAAAACCAACAGAGCCAACCACAAAAAACAGTCAGAAAATCTTACAATTTTAAGAAACAGCCTTTACATGAGCCTTATAAGTGCTTTATTAAACTTGGCAGATAATGATCAAATAGTATCTCAAAAGAATTTGGCATCTAAACTAAGTCACCTCACCACACTATCATAAGGTTGTATATTCATCCTAAAATCCGTACTGAAAAATTCTAAATATCATAGAAAGAAACATAACCATCTCAAGAACTTAGAAGTTACTGATATACTATAAACTAAATTTGCTTCAAGCATGCCATTGGGATTATCTTAATTTTAGCAGGTGGTGGAAGAAATAAGAGCTTTAAAATAATCAGCAACACTTATAGCCGCTTCAAATCAAGATTAACAACTTCAATCCTTTCTAAGTTTCAAGACAAATCTCTTATGGTTCCTCTCTTTTCCTTCTCAAAAATGAACCTTATACAAGAACGCATTATGTTATAATTTTTCTTATACTTACCAACATTTACTATCTTTCAAGGATAAGATGAACCTCTAAATTGAGTTGCAAAAGTATCAAGGATGAGACATGAAAAAAAACATATAAATAATTAAATTCTAGGGAAAAGGTTTGCCCAACAAACATATCCAAATCCATTGAAAAAATGAGCTAAGCCTTGTGGTCCCATAGAGAGTGCATGCAGTAATTTTATGTGCAGGTCAATGTATTTTGCAAATAGAATAAACAAATTAACTTATCTGAAGTTGCTGCAAACTCTTAAAAACCCCACTATCTAGGACTAAGAATACTCTTCTTAAGCAGCCACTACTCCACAATTTTTCTTTTTCTCCTTTTTAATTCTATAATTTGCAGTTTTGAAATGCAACAGATGGCATGGGACGACATACAACACTAGTAAGGAGCAACGACATACAACACTAGTAAGGAGCAAAGCCATGAGCTCAAATACCAGGCATCCGTACCAAGGATCCAAATTCGGTCAAAATACTGGTCCAACATTGCCCCTCCAAGGGAAATTTACCAACCAAAAACAAAAGTTAACCTTTATAGGTTAAAAATCAACAACGAATAGAATTCTTTATATCTATATATACTATAAATTGTTCAATAAGAACATAATATAGGAAAACCAAAAAACTACATTAAACATCAAACCAAAAAATCAAAAAGAATGTCCTTGCATACTGATTGTTGGGACTCAATTTTGTTGTGATTGTTGAGATCTCCATGAACAAGTTTTGGAGGCTTATCAGGGAAGGATCTGTGACAGTTGACAGGAGGGAGGTAAGGTGTGGCCATGCCCACCACCGCAGCACTGAAGAGGCCGAGGCATTCCTAAGAGCGTTGAATGAGCTTCAGAGGAACTTCAACAATCCAGAGCAGGTTGGCGGCAAACCAAGGGTACCTCAGAATACAGTGTTCCAAGGAAATGAAGAAGACACCTCAACCACTGGCGGGAGCAGGCCCAATTTACAGCCCCCTGAAGGGGAGGGAAGCGGCAACTAGGGCTGTGCAATCTACTCGAGTCTGGTTTTTGGTGACCTGTAGTTTTTTTGTAAAGGCAATACCCGACTAAAACGTCCAAACTGTGTATTTTGTTAAGCTAAATTATAACTGTGTAATCCTCTCTATTTCTTTCTATTTAGCAGTGGTAAGATGGTAGTAAAGGCAGTGGCTAATAGTCGTAGGGAATGTTGATCTTCATGCTCTAACTGCTGTATCTTGCAGTAATATGTAATGATGTTAATACTCGATATTTAATACAAAAATAAGCAAAGCTGTTAATTTTTGTTCAAAATAGAAACTTTAATACCGTAAGAGCAGAAAGGAAACGCTGCCGCATGACTGATAAATTTTTTGAACTCCTTTAGTAAAAATCAAGCAAAAAGTCCCCAAATCCCCACATCAAAGACGAATTGGGATAATTTTCACAAAAATTGCCTCGAGAACAAAATAAAACAAAAATTTAGAACAAACAAATAAACGTAAAACTCATCTCACGGTAAAATATCTCTACGTGAAAAAATAAACAAGGGCCTAATACAAGGTATTACAACAATAATATCATAATGAAAACAGCCATACCACAGACTCAATGCCTTCATTTAACAGATAACAACAGAATTGTTTTAGAATGAACTAAAACATAATAAAAAGTAATCCAACCGCGTATGGATTCCCAAAAAAAAAAATCACTGAAACCATGCGAAGTGACTTACCTCAAGATTGTGCCAAACTGTGTCGTGCTGTTAACGTTACGACGAAAAAAAATGGGCAGAGATTGCAGGGAAAATATTACGAACCGCTACCAATGCAGAAAGTTTTTAAAAATCAGACGAAACAAACAAATCTCCCCTACGGCTACTGCTTCAATCCATTCACAATAAACGAAAATTAGAGGTAAAATATCGGGGTTTTAGAGCTACTAAAAATATCGGGGTTTTAGAGCTCTTAGATATTAGATTCTTCAACCCGACAAAGAATTTTTGCATCCTTTTACACAAAAATATTGGTTACTGGTGACCTGGGGATGGTTAAACGGGCAGTTAAATTTTGTTTTCAGGCATGAGGGAGTTTTGTTTTTGTTTTTGTTTTTTTTTTTTTAAAACTTTGGTCAATGTGTTTTTTAAATAGGAAATTTAAAGTAATATTTAAATGTATTAAATTTTTAATTATATAATAATATATTACAAATTTAAATATTGATTTTTTTTTAAAATGAAATTTAAATATTGATTTGTTTGAATATTTATTGTATTATATATTTTGTTAGATATCATTTAAAAAATAATAATAATTTAAAAATAGATTTTTTATACTATTTAATATCAACTTTATTTCTTTCTTAATGTTGGATTTTTTAAGATTTATGTTCATGGTCTTGTTTTCGAAGTGTTTGGCATCATTATGACATAGTTCTAGCTTCTACAATTTCTTTTATAAGAACTAGTTTGTCAATATTTTCTTTTAAGTCTATTTTAGATTACAAGATTTTAATATTATATTGATTAAGCATATTATTTGACCTAGTTTCTCATATTTTGTTGTAGCTTGAGCTTATGACATCTTTAAGTCGATAAATTGTTAAATTTATTAAAAATAAATAAAAAATCTAAATTTAATTTGAATTAATGATCTTAATGCTTTATTAAATTTCTACAAATAAAAATAATTATTTAAATGTTAACTCTTTGTTTGATGGGCCTAATGGATAATCTAGAGATGCATGAGGCATAACCAAATAAATAAGTTATCTAATGTAGTACAAAACCTTTTCATATGCCTATGTCTCTCAATTTATCAAATGAAATTTTATCCATTATAATTGTCATTATGAATCTATCTCATTGGGATGTTGCTAAGCCCTTATACTCCCTTTTAGCTGAGATAGCAATACCAATCTCAAATATAAGACATATTGTTGGTTGTCAAGACAAACAAATTTGTGCAAGTTAGTTATGGGAAGGACACAAGACGTTAGAAATGTTGAAAGGGATATTGACAATTATTCATTGTATGTTTAACAAATTCGTTAAGGCTACTTGCAACCAAATGCACTTAGTTTAAAGCAATGTTAGATCCATAATTAAAACATCAAATCATTGTTCAATCATCTAAAAAGTTCAAGTAATCGTGTCAAATAGTTTTAAATATAAGTAAGGTAAGACTACTCCATTGTTTATGTATTAAGCAATATGCTTATGGAGCACCATGGCACAACTAAAATTTATAAAAAGTAATCGACCATTGACCACTATGTTATTTAAAACAAAGAAAAGTACATTCACTTTAAATCCTTACTAAAATAATTATCATTTTTAACTCTCTCAACTTATCATTCTTCACTCTTCTTAGCCCATCATAATTGGATTATTAATGTGTTCCCCTTGCCAAAATCTTGTAATTGTTTATTAGGGAAAATTTATAAAAAAAAGTTAATTAAAAATAGTCTTTATATATGCTAAAAGGTTGTAGCTCAAGTGATTAAGTGCAATTGACAAGTATGATGATAAGTTCCTTGATTTTACATCCACCAATGTTCAAATATCCTAGAAATACAATAAAAGGGAATGAGACTAATATTATGCCCAAGAGATGCCCTTTACTCCTTAATAAAGTATTACAAAAACTATTCAAAAGTTGTTACTCAAGCTCAACAAAAATATCCAATCTACCTAAACTTTATCCTATAAAAAGCATGAACCAACACTTTGTCATGTTTTCTTTTAAAAATATATAATCCCACTAGTAAATAATACGATTAACTTATCGTATCATCGTTGAAATCTACTATTACCTTAAAGAATAGAATTTTTATTACTTTATTTGTGTATCCATGAAAGCATATGGTATAACAAATTAAAGGCAATTTTCTCATCATGCATAAATATATACTAATCAAAAAAATAATTCCCAGCATAAAGAGCTTTTCATTGGTCCAATGAGTGACTATCATGTTATGTTGGTAATCATCTTTATATCAAACATAACATAATCATTCAAGTTAGATATATTATCTTAGTAAGTAAGTATGCCAATTTAACTACTCAAATTATCAAGTATCAATTTTTGGATTGAAACTGTGTTAATTTTTTACATCCAGAAATTGACACTTGATTATCATGGACTGTGGAAACTTGATGCTTTTAATACTCAAATTATGACAAATCATGTCAATTGGTTCATCCAACTTCATAGTTCAAATCTATAGTTACCTTTGATTATGGAGTTGCTAATTTATTTTTATATCCAATAAAGGAAGATAATATGTTCAAGTAAGACAACAATATCATCATACTCAAATATAGACCAATCAAAGATTAAATTCTCCCAAATATATGTAAGATTCCAAGAAGAATACCCAAAAATTAATCTTACAAACTAAACATTTCAAACCTTCAAATGGAACACACTATGCTCAAACATTAGCATGCACATCCCTTGCCTTCACAACCACTAGAAAGATCTCAAGGAGAAAATTTCTAACCTACCTTCACTGCATAAACAAGGAATTATCCTTCTCTAACTTGTCCTCTTTGATATAAAACCCTTTAGTCATTCTATTGAAGCCTATTTATACACAACTTGGGTAGTGATCAAGGGAATGAATGTAAATGACTAATAGCAAAAAATAGCATTCATTTAAATTGTCTTGTATAGTAAGTGGTGGCTATTAGTGAATTAAATCTAGCAATATTGATATTGCAATTGCAAGGAGAGTTATATGAGCTACCAAGGGAAATTTAATATATCTACTCACTTTGTGATGATGGTTTGCTTCTACTAATTATGCTTACTAGCAATGAATTAGATCAAGCCATATTTGATATGCATTTACTTCAAAGACAATAGATTTTATTTTTAAATGCATTCATGGACTTTATTTTGGTGTTCATTAAAGGAGGTCAAAATCCTAAACATGTAGGTTGCAGATTCATTCCACGAAGTTTCAAGTGCATTCTAAAGAGCTTAAAATATATTCCCATACAAGAGCATTGGCAAAGGATGTTGTTTTCTAGTACCTAAAACTTGTTTATTGGTGAAACTTTCTAGTTTATCAATGTGAGACAAGTTTTCCAAGGCTTTGTAGACTTGTAAGTCCACTTGAAAAAGCCTATTGACTATTAAATTCTAACTACTTTAAATAATTTATGACATTCCAAAAGTGCTCAGATTTTTTAATGACATGAGACAAAAAAATTATTAAAAGTTGCCACAACATGTAACCAATGAATTAATTAATTAAAAAAATCACTATATTAGTAAGCACTTTGTTTTAACTCATAAATATTAATACAACTAAAAATTTAGAATATGATAGGAAATAAAATATTATGATTTTTAAACCCCTCCACCCTAATATTTTGTTCTCAAAATATTTGAAATGAAAGAAAAGAATAATTTAGTGCACCATATATTTCCTTACGGTTGTCCCATGGAAATTTTATAGGGCTTTTTTGTAGTTGGCACTATCTTCAATGCAATCTTAGATGTCATGTTAATATTTCTCCTAACACTGTAATCTATCTCACTTCCTTAATTTTGAGCATCATGCTCAAAAAAATTTTACTTAAGATGTTTGGTGTAGAAGCATCTTCATGATTGGATAATTTTGCATCACCCAAAAATATTTGGTTTATATTTTATTTTATTTATTATTATTTGTTATTTTTCATTATTAGATGTATGACACAAAAGATAGTTTCCATCGTAAAGGGATTCCTTTCAGGAAAATGGTGTTGTACACCTTAAACAAGGAAGAATTATTTTAATTATGTAAAATAAATATTTATTTTTGGTGCATCTTTAATAGATATGTTTAGCCACATTAAATATTTATTTGGGTCCACTTGTAAAGTTGTATGTGATATTGGTTAGATAATTTGCGTGTGGGTTGCACATGCGAAAAATATTTACTAGAAATCACACCTTGTTGTGCAATGTGTATGCCAAAGAGGTGTTGAGGGTTAATTAAGGAAAATTTTGGTCTATTTTTTACATACATTTGTGCAGTACATGAGGTCAATTGGTAGGTGATTTATAAATGATGTTGTTTTTGCAATAAATATCTCAATGGAGAAGTGATAGCTCCAAATCAACTATGCATCCACTTATAGGGATCCAAATACGACTGAAACAAAACCTTTGAATCAAGAAGATAATTAGGCTCCATTACCAATAGGCTCGTATTATGTTTGCAATAGGGAGAGAGGGAGAGAGGGAGAGAAAGAGGCAGAGATAGAGGGAGAGAGAGAGGGGGTAAGATCAAGAGAGAGAGAGGGGGTAAGGAGATAGAGATAGAGAGGGAGAGGGAGAGGGAGAGGGAGAGGGAGAGGGAGAGGGATATGACGAGGAGAGGGAGAGACAAAGAGAGAGGAGAGAGGGATATATAGAGATGGAAGAGATAAATATACAAAGAAGCGAAGAGAGGGAGAAAATGAGATAAGGATAGAAAGATAAAAATAGCTCAATAAGAAGTGATATAGAGAGAGGTAGAGAGAGGGAAAGATATAAGAGTAGAGAGATGGAGAGATAACAACATGTAGATAGAGGGAGAAATGGAAGAAGAAATATGAACAAATAGAGATAGAAAGGTAAAGAGATATAGATATAGAGGTCTAGGAAGACGGATAGAAAGAGAGAGAGAGGGAAAAATGGATAGATAAAGAGAGGGAGACATGTCTAGAGATGGAGGGGGAGAGGAAGATAGAGGTAGAGATAAAGATAGAGCGAGAGAGGAAGAGGGAGATAAATGGATAGAGAGATAGAGAGATAGAGAGATAGAGAGAGATAGAGAGAGATAGAGAGATAGAGAGATAGAGAGAGATAGAGGGAATAGAGGGAGAGATAGAGAGGAGATGGAGATGGAGATGTAGATGGAGATGGAGATGGAGATGGAGATGGAGATGATGGAGATGGAGATGGAGATGGAGATAGATGGTGAGATAGAGTAATAGAGAGATAGGATAAAAGGAGATATAGAGAGAAGTGGAGATAGACAAATAGAGATAGGAGGAGATAGAGGGAGAGAGAAAGAGGGACAGGTAGATATATGGGAAGAGAGAGAGGGGGGAGATACTGATATATAGGAAGAGAAAGGGAGAGAGAGAGAGGGAGAGATAGAGAGATAGAGACAAGTAATAGAGAGAGGGGGAGAGGGAGGGAGGAGAGACATAGATAGAGATAGAGATATGGAGTGTGTGTGTGTGTGTGTGTGTGTGTTAGAATGAGGGAGAGATACAGAGATAGAGATAAGGAGGGATAAATAGGGAGCATATGTGTGTGTGAGTGTGGGAGATATAGAGATAGATATAGATAGGGAGAGAGGTATATATAAATATATAGAGAGCGAGGGGAAGAGAAATAGAGAGGATAGAGGTGAAGTAGAGAGATATAGAAAGAGGGAGTGATAGGGAGAGAGGGAGAGACATACAAATAAATATAGTGGGAAAAATAGAGGGGGAAGATAGAGAGATGTAGGGAGAGGTAAGGAGATAGAGATGGAGATGGAGCATATCTTTCACATATTTCGTATATACATTACCTAGTGAATGTGGTTTCCAAGGAGCATCATAGTATGCTCCAAAAAAGGTACCAATGGAGAAGCAATAACTTCAAATAAACTATCTATCAACTTACAAGGATCCAAACACGACTCTAAAAAAACTCTTGAATTAGGAAAATAATTGGGCTCCATTACCAATAGGATCATGTTATGTTTTCAATAGGGAGAGAGGTAGAGAGAGGGAGAGATACTGATAGAAAGAGGGAGAGATAGAGGGGGAAGAGTGAGGGAGAAGGGTATGGAGATAGATATAGAGAGAGGAAGATAGAGATAGAAATGGAGATGAAGATGAAGAGGAATATTTATTTGTTAAAAGAAAATTGTCCCAAAGCCCATCATGTATTAAGTAGTAGAAATAGATTGATGAGCATAGGAATTTATTGCTCAATGATGTTCAAAGGGCCAGTAAATCCCATTTATATGTAATCATGTTTTTCTATATTTTGCCATAAAGAGGCCATTCTAAAAACAATCTTGACTCAGTTTTATATGGTTGCATGAGTTGGAGTTATCTTTTCAAGTGGGCCCAGTCTATCTTTCTTCTTATGCTTTCTTTGTCTTAATTATTTTTTATGTAAATTAGTTTACAATATTATTTCAAATATATTTGTAATTTTGAAAGATTTTAGAAAATTAGTTGTATTTAAATAGTGAGAATATGATCTTTTGTTATTATATCATTTATCAAAGTTTTATTTTTTGGTATGATTGATCTTTATTTGACCCTTAATAATTTTGATGAATTGGATAATTTACTTGTTGTGAGATAAGGGGGATTCGTTGCTCACGAGTCTCTTCATTCTCAAGAGAATCCCAGGGAAAAAACTACCCTTATCCACCTCAACATAAGTTGAATGAAGAAATTGCAAAGAAAGTGCATACAGGCTAACTACCAGAAAAAGAATATTTTAGAATCTGAGAGAGTAAAGCTTCTAGATTTCTACCTCTAATGGAGGAGCTCTCAACCAAAGGACAACAACGTAGATTCAGGACACCAACATGATGCACTGGAGTCCAAATGGTGCATTGGTGTCCCAAGCAACAAAAATCTCGAGAGCTCAAGCAGGTAAAACAAAGCTTCACTATCTAACCCAGATCTAATGTTTGTGTAGCAGAACAACAAGGTAAAGAACAAAAACTATAAGAAAACACAAGGAGAGCTTAAAGAGAGCTTACTAACAATCGAACGTCTGAATCTTCACTCAAAGCTCCTCTCTAACAAATTGCACACAAGGTGAACAAGGAAAAATGTTGGGGCTATATAAGGGTTTGCCTCAGTCAAACCCTTGCTTTGGTGTTCCCACCTCCATGAACAACCAAATCGATAGAGAGTGTAACTGAAATGGACAAAAGAAGATGGTGAAAGAAATCCCCACTTTAGGAGGAGAACCCGCACCACCAAATAATAAATGAACAAATAAATCTAATCTATTCACAAATAGAAAAGAGTGAGAGCATTACCAACAAGCCTCGACCCCCTTTTGAACACACAGACACACTGTTGAATGCTTGCTAGAGAGCTTTGGTTGTTGGAGGGACCTCATTCTGACAAAGCTTCACTTGTAGAAGTGTTGTTACCAAGAGTAGAAGAGATTGAGAAGCCAAGTTGAGGAGAGAAGCTTGAATGAATGAATGAATGAATGAACCCCCAAAATGAGAGAAAATGAGGGGTTTTATTGCATGCAAGGGTGGAAAAGAGTCATTACACCCGAAAACTTGACTATTGGGACATTTTTCAAGAGCCAAGATTCGAGATTCCCCATTTCAAACTTGAAAAGCCTCTAGGATGCTAGCACACCGCAGAGATGTCTTTGCACCATGCGCACGTCCAAAACACAAGTTTTTAGGAAACAAGTCATCGAGCTACTATTGCATTTCCATTAGACCACATGGAGCAAGAATCATGAAATTATGACCCATGGGGTTTTGCCATTAATGCATCTGGGTGTCATAAATGCTAGGAAAAGTGCTAAAATGTGAAATTGCCCCTAGCTGCAATTTTGCGACATTACACTTGTGATATTTTAACCAAATGATAACTTCTTATTTAGATATACACTCCCTCATAATTTTAAATCTAGCATATAAAAATAAAAACATAATCTAAATATTTTTTGTCTATATAAAATAAATTATATTTATCTATATACCATTAATTTTCTCTTGATTAAGTATATCCTTATTTATTTATTTTTGATAGATAACAGGTTATTTTTATTGAAATTAAAAAAAGAAACAGTACATATAAAGTAACTGATAGTCTTTTACTGTCTGAAAGACAACTACAATCCCAATTTCATCAACTACTAGAACCTTCAAAAAATTCTAAACCCAATACCCCAATAGTCTACTTTCCACCATCCGCTCATTTCCATCATTCTCCTGCTAGATTTCGACTCGGTGCTATTATTTTGGTTGCCTTTTCCCATCATAAAAAAATCCACCCCCTGCAAAGCTTTCCGTTTGGCCCGTTGATCATGCTTTATTGTGACTTCCATCTCCCTTCCCGCCTTCTGCAAAAGGAAACTATCTATGCGGCATATCCAAAAACTTGCTCCATTCCAAAAAGAAGCTTCTTCATCATTTATTTACTTAGTCTTCCGTGTGCACTAAATTCCCACCGATTCCACCTCTTCTACACTCAGACCTCTTCATCTTTGGAGTCAGGTTGGGGACGCTGACTTCCTCCTGGCGACGATTTGTCTCTTGCCTGCGCAACTCCACCTTCAAATTCTCCCAAGCCAAAAGCACATCCAATTTGTAGAGCTCCCTGTCTGTTGACTTGCACCACCTAATGAACGGAATCATCCCTTCATTAGTAGCTTCATCCATATCTTATATTCCTTCAGACACATCAAAACCCACTCCAGGGACAACCCATTCAAGAAATGACTCCAGCTTGCCCAGGAGTTCCTCCTGAAACAAACTGACCATGATTCTTTTGATTTCCTACGGATCCTCTCCAATTTCCATCCCCCACGAGAAGATCATGGATGCAATGTATGCATTTTGTCGCCCCCTATGTGTAGCCTCCCGAAAATGCTGTCCTAGTGTCTCCATCACTGCATTTACAACCTCATCGTTTGTCACCTTCAAAAGTTGCTTCAGTCTTTTCACCGTGGGATTCCCGAAGAAGGCTTTCTATTGTAGCTTGGTTGAGAACCCCAGCATTGCCTCCATTTTTAGCACCAAACTATTCCCACCTTTCCACAAAATTCATCACTAATTTTTTCATTTGTTTTCTGCACCTCGAGGCTTTAAAGCACATGTCTCTCCTCCCCAAGATTTTCGTATACATAACTTAATTAGGCATCATTGAAATTTCACTTCCTTCGCCGTCACCTTGTAACACTACTTAACATTTATTATTCGAACTAACCTCAACTTTTCTCACGCGCTCACTGTGTTTACGATAACTTCATAAATCTTATGTGTCAGGGCCGAATCTGGCCATCCATCTTTCCAAGAACACTGCCACCTCCTACACTCCACCATATCATCTATTCTTTACTTGCTTTGATTCCTCCTTATTCATAGGTGATGTGACTCCCTCTTTAATACACAAGCTACCTTCTTATGCTTTCAATAAACTATCTGTTTCTTCATCCATGAATTGATAATTTCTAAGGTCTTCAATCTCAACTTTCGCATCATCCTTGAACGAAATTTCCCACTTGGATAGGACATCAGCCTCCTTGTTGCCTTCCCTCCTTATATGGGATATTTTAAAGTTTTCAAAAGTTTCTAATTCCACTAAAATTTCCTTAATTATATTTTGGAGATGCCACGCCTTAATTCCTGAATCCACGATCGCTTGAACAATTATGAGTGAATCACCCTCCAAATGAAGTTTCTTTACTCTGAAAATTTTCACAAGTTTTACTGCAACTAAGGCAACATTTGCTTCAGCTACATTATTAGTCCCTCAAGGTAATTTCCTTGCTGCAATTGCTAAGGTATTGCCTAAGCAATCCCGAGCAATAACCTCGACCCCTGATGGTTTTGGGTTTCCACGTGTCGCTCCATCAAAATTTACTTTACACCAGCCCTCCATAGGTTTTTTCCACACCGTCTTCACCTCCCCTTGCTCTTTAATAGAAATCTTGATCTTTCCCGTCAGGTTTCTCAAATGGATTATGGGCCAGGCTCATTGAACTAACATGTCCTCTAGAGAGAAGGGATACTGCCAATTTTGCATTTGCGACGCTGCACTGCTTACAACTTCTTCAATACTCTGGTCAATTCTACTTATCATTCTAGAGATAAATTCAAATTTATCTGTAAAAATCCTTCGATTCCTTTCTTTCCATATTTCCCATATGATTAGCGAAGGCGCACATAGCCAGGCACTAGACAACAGCGTTTTCTTTGGTTTTCTTGGCCAAATTTCAAACATTTCTTTTAAGGTCCACGGGAAAGGACTTTTCTAGTTCAATTTCCTTTTGACATGCCCCCAACACAACCCTTCCACCTCACATTGAAATAATAAGTGATCAACCATCTCCTCTACCTTGCCACACATAACACACTTTGAAGGTCCTACAAAACCCAAGCGTTTTCTTCTTTCCCCCGTAAGAATTCGCCCTTTAATAGCTAACCAAGCAAAGGTTCCTGCCTTGGGTAAACAGTCCTTGCTCCAACAAAGATCTTTTTCCCAAAAATTCTCTCGCTCTTTTGAATCCAACAATTGATACCCAATCTTCACCGAGTAACATCCAAAGGATGAACCACACCAAATGATCTTATCCTCACTCCCTGAGATTTGAATCCTTCATTCAAGCAATAGATTTTGCATTTGCTGAATCTGTTGAGGGTTTAAATCATCCTTAGGCACCTCTTTCCACCCCCATTCTTGCCCCAACAAACCCATTTTTACAACCAAGTAGTCTCTAACTTTGTTCCCCCACCGTTGGGTAAAGTAATTTTTGGGGTATATCAATTTTGGATCCTCATTCAAATTCGACATCCCATTCCAAGAATCCTCCCAAAAATTTGCCTTCAAACCATTGCCAATCTGCCACGTAAGGTGATTGACAATTACTGACCTACAAGAAACAATAAAATTCCAGACTGATGACCCCTTAGGAGGATTGCGAATAGTGAAGATACGGTGCTCATCACCCATATCCAAGTAATTTTATTTTAAGACTTTCACCCATAGCAAATTTGGGTTAGCATATAAACTCCATACAATTTTAGCCCCTAGGGCTTCATTTAGCAATTGCCAATCTCTCAACCTAGCCCCCCCTTTGTCTTTTGCTCTGCAAATTTTATCCCATGCTAAAAGAGGGATTTTGCCATCATCCCTAGCTCCATTCCAAAAAAACTTTCTCATCCACTACCCAATAGTGTTTATCACTTTCTTCGGAATTCGCAAACACGTCATTGAGTAGATTGGGATTGCCGATATCATAGTTTTAAGCATTAATATTCTGCCCGCCGAAGTTAACCATTTGCTTTTCCATCTATCCATTTGTTTGAGGCAAGAATCCACCAAATCTTTCCAAATGTTTGTTTTATTTGCTCCCCCAAATAGAGGAATCCCCAAGAATTTGCTTGGGAGTCTACTAGCCCACATCTCCAAAAATCCACAAATATCTTTTTGCCTTTGTTTTGGGGTGTTGAAGAAGAAAATTTTTGACTTCCCCCAATCGATACACTGACCCGAAGCCAAACCATACTTATCTAAAGCTCTCTTCACCACTCTAGCCTTAGCTAGGGTGGCATCCCCCATCAGAAACGTATCATCTGCAAATTGTAAATGTGAAATTGGTGCTATCTCCTCCACCACTCTGATTCCCTTCCACAGTCCCTCCCTACATTTCTGGGAAATCGTTCTGCCAAGCACCTCAGCCAAAATGATGAAAAGGAAAGGTGATAAAGGATCTCCTTGCCTGATCCCCTTGTTTGACTCAAAAAAACCTTGAGGGCTCCCATTAACTAGAACTGAAAACCGTGGAGAAGTAATGCAACTTTCTACCCATTTTAGCCATTCTTTACTAAAACCAAAGTTCTCTAAAACCTTTAAAATAAAATGTATGTTTACTTCATCATAGGCACGCTTAATATCCAGTTTCACCATCATTTTTTCCACTTTCGCCATCCTGACGGAATGGATGGTTTCATGTGCCACAATTACCCCTTCAAAAATTGATCGATTTGGCGAGAAGCCACTCGGTTCAATCGAGATCACTGAGTCCAGAACCAATTTTAATCTATTCGTCATTACTTTAGAGATTATCTCATATACTGTATTACAGAGGGAAATGGGGTGAAAATCTTCAAAGGAGTTAACAATGTCCCTCTTTGGAATAAGGGCTATGAATGTGTTATTGAGATCTTTCAAGATGAACCCTTCCTTCCTTGATTCATCAACCACTTCCCACAAGTCTTGAGCAAACACATCCCAAAGCTTCTTAAAGAAAATTGCAGGAAAACCATCGGGACCCGGAGCTTTGTCACCACCCAAATCAAACAAAGCTCTTTTAACCTCCTTTAAAGAAACCTCTGCCATTAGCATCTTATTTTGACCCTTTGAGATACAGCTCAGGATAACTTCCAAGAGATCAGGATCCTGATTTAGACCACCTATAGACATGTTGAAACTTTCTGTGAAGAACCTCACCGCCTCCTGGTTGATTTGAGCAGCATCATGTAGTAGTTCACCATTGTTATTCTTTATAGAAAAAATTTTGCAATTCGACCTACAAACTTTCACTGAATTATGGAAAAACTTGGAATTTTTGTCCCCTTCTTTCAACCAAGTCTCTCTAGATTTTTGCCTCCAAAACAATTCTTCTCTTGTCAGTATTTCTGAATACATTTTATTGAGTTCATTTTCCTGTAGAAAGTCACCCTCCGCCATCCCCTGAGAAATTATTCTTGAATGTAAGGCACCTATTTTCTCTTCCAACCTCAGTTTCTCCTCAAAAATATTCTTAAAGGAATCCCGGTTCCATAACTTCAATTGTTCTTTCAAAAACTGTAATTTTTTGAAAAAAATGAAAGCTTTGTTGCCCGTTCTCAAGGGGCCATTCTTCCACCAATCTTCTACCAACAACTTAAAATTATCGGCCCTAAACCACATTGTTTCAAATTTGAAGGGACATCTGTCCGGTGTTGCCTCATCTTGAATCCTCAAACTTATCGGATAATGATTTGATCCCATTATGGGTAGAATCTTTGCATCACATTGCCAATGCTACTCTGCCCAATTCCCAGCTAGAAAGAATCTATCTAATTTTTTTGCTATATTTAGAAAACCACCACGCATATTAGTCCAAGTAAAGTCCCCTTTTCTGAAAGGCAACTCAATCAAACCATTGTTCATTGCAAAGTCACAAAAGTCTTGTTGAATCTTACCCGACCAACATAAACCCCCAAATTTATCAGAGGGTCGCATGACTGCATTGAAGTCCCCATCGAGGAGACACATATCGCCCTCCCTCCCAACCAAGAGGCTGGAAAGCTCTTTCCATAAAATCTTTTTTTGTGCTGAATTATTAGGACCATATATGTTTAAAATCCAAAAACTGTCTCTCAATTGTCTGGATTCCACTTTACCCCACTGCCAGTGTCTTTCCTACCTTAGAATTTGCACATCCACCAATGAGTCATTCCAAAGAATTCCTAATCCCCCAAACGCACCCAAAGCTTCTGAGAAATAACTATGCCAACGCCCAAAACATTTTGTAAGCCCATCCATTTCAGATTTCTTTATCTTCATTTCTTATAATAGAATCAGAGTCAGTCTCGTTTGATTAAAACATCTTTTGATCAAATGAATCTTGTCAGGGGCATTGCAGCCCCTGACATTCCACGATAGGATCTTCATGATTGTCAGGAAAAGGAATAGCCCTTTCTCGATCTAAGTTTGCTTTGGCCCGCTGCATTCCCCACTATCTTAAGCCTCATTCTATTTGTTTTTGGTCCTCTGCTACACTTCTCACCAAAATTCACTTTATTATTTGTGGCTAAAGACTGTTTAATAGTGTGTTTTTCAGCTATTCCAATGCTGTCTTGAAGACCCAGTAAATCCTCTTCACCTTGTTCTTCATCTGATTCTGATTCTGGTGTTGAACCTTCCATACTTCCCCCACTGTCTCGAACTCCATCAAAGGCATTGTCAAGATTCCTTATGGGCGAAATAGGAATATCTTTGAAAGTAGTTTCTTCTTCTGGGGATTTACATAGATCCAACTTATCCAAATATTCAATGTTGACCATTTTATTATTGTCTGCAAGACAGTCTTAGTCCCACAGCTCTCCAGGATTTTTTGCTCTATTTTGAGAGATAGAATTTTTTGGAGTGACCGCTATTTTATGACTCCTAAATTCCTTTTGGGCCCATGCCTCCTCTCCCATTTGGGAGTTCTGTTCATTTTCCTGGTTCCACAATTTCTGTGGTGATTCTTGTTCAACCATAGCTCCCTCAAAATCACTCCTGATGTCCTCCAAACCATTATGATGTTCATCTTGCCTGACCAAATCCTCCCTACCTGATACACCCGAGATTTGCTTTTGGGCCCATGCTTCCTCTTCCGTTTGGGCATTTTGCACAATTCCTTGATTCCAAACTTTATGTGGAGATTCTTGTTCAACCATAACTCCCTCAAAGTCACTTCTGATATCCTCCAAACCAAACTGTATTCTGACTTGCTTGACCAAACCCTCCCTAGCTGATTCAACTGCTGTTAAAATATCTGTTGAGTTTTTTTCACACAGATTTTCTCCCCTTTCTTGTGTTTCATTCAGGTATTCATTTTCAAATAGAAAGTCTAATTCCTGTCATTTTAGCCCCTCCCACCCGCCGTTTGGACCAGTATCTTCCTGATTTTGGTCTAGAATCTGAGATCCCCACTCTTGACATTGCTGGCACACTCCTTTTGTTCAAATTCCGTCTGTCTTACTATTTCCTCATTTAGACTATTTTGGCATAAACCTTTACCTTTCTCTGCCAAAAAACCAGCATCATTGGGTGATGATTTCCCAATGTAATTCATACATTCGAAATAAGCATCTTCTATTTCAAGCTTTTGAATCCAGATTCCCTCCCCTGACTTAAGTTCCAATTTTTCCGGAAGAGAGTGAATCCCTTGTCTTAAAACACAAATTCTGGGAAAAATGCTTAAATCTGTTTTGTCCATAATCTCCTCCGATTTCACAAAGGTTCCAAATTTTCTACCAATCATGCTAAGCATTTCTTGATCTCTATATTCATGCGGAAGATTTTTCAACCTAGTCCATACGAGAATGTATTCCAAAGTTATGTCATTAGGGTTAAATTTTGGTGTCCAATCCTTATTATATAAAACCCTAATCCTTCCATTACAAAGGGCCCACTGTTAATGATCCATTCCTTATCTAGCGTGGTTTTATAAATGACCAGATACAAGCCATTCCCAAGGGTTTTAAGTTCACATTCTCGACCCCAATGTTTATCACACCATGTTCTAAGCTTTGAGTAAGCCGGTCATTTCCCACCCCAGTTTAGGAAAAAGGCCCTAGATTTAAAAAAACTCACAGAATCTTTCCATTCACTATTATCCAATAGAAAAGAAGTAATAGTTGCATATGAGATGCTAGGGAATACCTGGCTAGCGCCGACCTTCTCTGCTTGTCGCTTGGGGCGCCAAAACTTCTCAGCTACATTTCGGAAATCTATCCGCTCGAATATGTGCAAAGATCTGAAATGCTCACCCCTCTGAGGTTGACCCCTAGTTTGTGACCCGCCTTTGGCCCTGCCTCCCACATTGTCATGGTAATTCTTTGGAGCCTGCCAAGCCCTATTTGACTCATTCTTTCTTGGTTGAAAGTTGTTCCTTCCATGACGTATATTAAAAGGTCATCTTGACTGCTGCCCTTCGCCATATTGCATACTGTTATGCCTTCGAAACCCCTATCGCCATTGATTCTCCACCATCGTGTTCTTCCTCCCATAAGTATATCCTTATTTTAATTTAGTTAAAATATTAATTTAAAAAAATAAAAATACTTAAAAATTAAATAGCTAAAACCACACTACAAACTAAAGAGTTTCAATTTTTTTTAATGAAGGTATTATTATTTATACTACAAGTTAGATGTCCATCCTTTGTTTCCTTAAAAATAATTCTAATTTAAAAAGAAATGTAAGAGCATATAAATATTTGATCTCAAAAAAGTTTAGATTTTTAAGTAGCAATTTTATCTCTTGATCACCCTAGTGAATTCATCATTTCTATCTTGATCCTCTATATGTTCTCGCATGAGATTCCATGGATTTTCTTTTCTCTGTATTAAGACATGCATTAGCAATTAAAAAAAGATTAATAATATTATCAAGTTGAACCGTTTATAATTAATGTAATTAGAAAGTAGATACAATATTCATAATATATTTATTAGTGTAACTAAGGTATATTTATAGATTATATTTAAATCAAAAATAAAACCCTAATTAACTATGAAGAACAATGGAGGAAAATAAAGCTAAACCAAGAACAATATTACCCAATGTCCTCAAAACCTCTATGAATCACCTCCGTAGCCCTTCTCCATTTGCTGCAAATATGTATTATTTGCCCTCAGATTTTGTGAGCAAATATGCCTATGACTAGACCTAAAAAAATATTGAAGGATTCTCTATGAATATGCAAGTGAAACCAAATTCTACATGCAATGAAGATACCTACAAAATGACAATGTTAGCATAACAGATCCTAAGAATGAAATCAAGAGGTTAAGAGATGTCAAAATGAGGTTGATTTTGGCATTTTATAGAAATGCCAATTTTGGATGGAGGGCCAAGATTAAAATTTGAGAGATGCCCTGAGATCAATGGTTGCAAATGCATGTGACAACCCCTAATTAGGGTTAGGGCAATAATGCAAAATGAATGGCTGAGATTTGATTTTGAGAAAATCAAATCAAGGGTCAGAATTGCATGTGACAAGAGGATATTGGGCACAAAAAAAAAGGTTGTTGGAGGGAATTAAAAAATTTATTTGGGAGAGGGAGAGTTGACTTTTGAATTAAAAATTAATTCAATAAATTATTTTATTTAAATTTAGAGGAAAGGTCCATAGGAGAATTAAATAATTAATTCTAATTATTTAATTATGGAGGAAAAGGGGTAAAGTGACCAGTAATTAAATAAATTATGGGGAATTTATTTAATTATGAAAAGAATTTATAATTAGAGACATATTTAAATAATCAGGAGGAAATAATGAACTAATTAAATAAATTTAATTATTTATTTAATTAAAGTGGACACAAGGGGTTAGTGGCATATTTAAATAAAATAAATATAATTTATTTATTTAATTAGTCAAGAGGAATAAAATATGTGAATTAATTAAATAACTAAAAATTATTTAATTAATAGAATAGTTTGGACATAATGACATATTTAAATATTTTAATTATGTTTAGAAGAAATATGGAGAAAATCGAGTTCACAGGCCTAGGTCAATTTTATGTGTCTACATTTTGCCCCTCTTTGTCATAGTGCAGTTTATCACATTATGGCAAAGAAAACTAGTCAAAACATGTCCCAGTGAAGGTACGGAGTGTTTATGTCCCCTCAGGAAAATTTGTGAATTTTGGCTTGGGGCTGATTTTTTTTTTGGAAAGTGTCTTGATAAGGCAATTTGAGGACCAGAAAATCAATGGCGCAATCAATTTTGAAATCCGATGAAGTTAAGGCAGTCAAAAGGTTAATCAAACTTGGTCAAATGAGCTTCCAATAATAACCTTGAGGGTAAAACCCTAATTTTCAACCTATAAATAGGTTTGAAAAGGTAAAAAGACATGTCATTTTCACTTTTTCCTTTTTGAGATTTTGACAACCAGGAGACCTTGCGAAGATGGTGATTCCAATGACAAAGCATTGCGGTTACTAGGTGCGGACCTTTCAACGGCAAAAGGGCGCAAAGGCACCGGTATGTACACCTTTCCCACTTTGTAATTTTCTCAGTTTACGTGCTTTTTTAGGGTTTTTAGTTAGGGAATCATATGTGTTGTGACACATCTACACTCACATAAGATGCATTTGTGTTCGCGTTGCATGCATTTGATGCGTCATGATGCAAACGTAAGGGACGAGGTAGGGTTAAGTTTAGAATGATGCAAATGAGAGGGCATGAGATGCAAACACCAAATTGAAACGCAAATGTGGGGTTGTGCGACTCACTTGCTGAGTTGAACTGCATATGCTAGTCTATGTGATGCTTCAAATAACGCAATTGACTTGTGAAATGATGCAAGTGCTATGGAGCGATGCACTTGTCAGATCAAATGACACAATCACTAGGATGTGATGCATGTGACTTGGTACGATGCAAGTGAATTCAACATGACACATTTAACTTTGACCAAGGTTGACTTAGTTTAGGCTTAGTTTGCTTATGTAATTTTTACTAGATAGATGGTAATGATGATGTTCAATATGTGCTAACTCTCGTTTTTGCATGTGTAGAAATGATTGGTACCCATCTATACACGCGAGTTCAAGCCAATGACCTATGCCTTTAGAGATCAGTTGCAGGAGAGTGAGTAGAGACGACTGATGCAGTTGGGATTATACTATGTTACCTATATGCCCATTATCCAGGCAAATAGGGGTCTTCTAATATCACTTTGCGAGAGATGGCATTCAAAGACTTGTTCTTTTCATATGCCAACAAGAGAGGCTATTGTCGCTTTGGAGGACGCGTACAAGATTTTGTGCATTCCCATCAGAGGAGAGTGAGTGGTCTATGATCCTCATAAAGGGCGCTAGGCCATGACTGAGTATTATGAGCCAGTGGATGATACAAGGCTAGGGATTAAGGGTTATGAGATCAGGTGGGAGTTTGTGGCAGAGCACTACACTCGCTGGGATGCCATGTTATGTACTTTGATTATCGGAGTTTTGATTCTTGATTGTCGGGGACACGAATTTCCTATTGGATGGGGTGAGGTACTGGTCTAGATGAGACAGGACATGACTGTATTCGCATGAGGGCCATGTTTGCTTGGGATGCTATATCATTAGTTGCACGAGGTAGCTTACTAAGGGGCAAGCAACTCCAATAGTGGGACCACATTGTTGATGATTTGGGCTTGGGAGCATATTCCCATTTTTTGACTGCTAGTTCACATTCACCAGCTGGGTCAGGGGATGCCCTATGTTTTCTTATATGTCGATTCAGTGACACGGACCCGAGTCAGAGATATAGGGTATTGGAGCCACCAGATTGACACTTTGATGAGCTTTGTCTGGAGACCTTACAAAGATTGCACATAGTGGCCAAGAGAGGCCGATCATCTATCTTTCTATAGATAGTTTAGATATTTGATTGGGTGGACAGTCTAGAGCCAACACATTATTGAGATGTACCTTCCCCAATGGGTTTTATGATAGTTCAAAGAGCAACAAGGGGTTCTTGCAAGGATCGTAGAGTATGCTCTGTCATCTTGGGAGACCATGTGGGGACCACCGATATCAGTTCCTCTAGAAGAGCAACAAGTTGATGGGTTGGTAGCATAGTAGTGGGCATGGAATGGGGGTCTGGTAGATGTGGGGACCACTATCGAGTATGACACCTGGTTGCAAACACACAGGTCGATACAATTGATAGATCCAGATGGGCCAACGTTGATTGATCGACGATCAGTGATACCACGGGTACAGTGGGAAGGACGAGGATGGGGAAATGGAGGCAAGGGTAGGGATGAAGGTCGAGGAGATGGGGGAGAGGTGGAGGAGATGGGGGAGGAGATTATGGAGGGGATGGTAGGGGTGGCAGGAGGAGGAGGGGAGGAGATGACAAGAGGAGACAACTGAGGAGAGTACGACAATAGGTAGGGGGAGTACCATTGTTGTCCATCCAAGAGGAGGGCGAGGAGGGGGAGAGAGAGGAGGCCAAGTAGGAGGTAGAGCAGCCAGAGGGGTGTTGAAAATGAAGGTAAAGCTATAGTAAAAATGTAGCTTAAAATTTGTAAATATTATGTAACTGTAGTTCAATTTTAGTATTCTTTGTCACAATCTCTTGTGTATGATTAATCTTAAATTAGAACAATTTTAATGTTGTAGAAAGTATGCAGAAGATGGATAGAAGAAATATAAGACAAAATAGAAAGGACATAGCATGTACGTGGAGAAACCCTTTCGGGAAAAAACTCCACCAAAATTGGTCTTGCTTGTATTATTTAACCTTTGAATAAGTTACAATAAAACTGATTCAGTTCTCCTTGATATGCTTCCTTTGTTCTTCAACAAATCTTCTTCACAACCTACAATATTTTCTCACAAAACTCTCTAATACAATTGTTGCAATAATAGACAATATTCTTGCTTACAAACTCATAAGAGTTATCAAATATATAACCACAAAGCCTCTTAAGAAAATCCATGCCTATGGTTGCCAAGTTGAGTTCTCATATGCATGCACAAGTCAAACAAGATTCTCCCTCAAATTTGGCACCCAATACTGAAGTGTTAACCTTGTAGTTGTCAAAAATATCTCATTCAAGCTCATCCTCAAAGTATGCGCCCAAACTGGGTCCCACTTAACTGAACATTATAAATATATTTTCCATGCAATAGCTGTAAATCAAAGATACCAACTTGGGCGCCCAAGGTGGGCCCAAGTTAATCTTTTTTAATTAAAACACATCTGTCATTGATTCATGCAAAACAATATGCATGCATGATCCTCCATCTATTAACTGAATGTATCAACCTTTATCTGTCCATGCAACTCAAGTCAACTGAAATTAACTAACATGCAACTAAACATAACATAACATAACTAAACTAAACTAAACTAAACTGAACTGAACCTCATACACATCAATCCCTATTTTATAGGTACTCAACATGCTTAAATCAAAATCCCTATTTTGTAGGAACCTGAGATGCATTTCTGAAGTGTACTCAATTCACCAGCCAGTTAATTGAACCAAGGTGGATCCCACCTCCCATGCGGGCACCCATGTGCTCCTATTTTTTAGGAGCTCACTCCAAGGCATCCCCACATGCTCCTATTATTTAGGAATAACTAAAAATGTCAAATTAAATGTTTATTTCATTCCAAATTAATCTCTTCGTAATCCTATTGTTGTGCAACACATTCCAAGGACTTAGGAGATACATGAAATATGTTTAGAATGCAATTAAATGGCATCCTATTCCCAACATTCTCCCACTTTACATTATACATTGCAATTATTCTAAACAAAGAATAATTATTTATAAATCAAGTACAGGACTTAAGGCCAATGGCCTTCCTGCACCGCGACAACTTATTTACAACATTGATCAAAGTGTCAAGTTTCTCAATCAATACCTTTCCCAAGTCTTTTTAGTATCCATGAGAACCCACCAATCAATCCATGCCAACTTCAAATTCAACCTACATAATCGTGAAACTCCAAGCAAATGATTAATACTCAAAACCAAAACTACATCCTCTCCAAATTTCATGAAGATAACCATATCCTACCAAAGCTCCCATTGAACTGTGATATAGAGCTATACATGGAAACAAGATAAACATCAAACCATCACTTGTCAAAAAACTCCCACTGAAACATGTAACCAAGATATCCATGACATCGTGATAACCATCTCCTAAATGAAGATCATCCATGGCCTCAACAATATCAAAGAATTTGTTGTTAACTAAAATAGCTCCCAAAAGGTCAAGTAAAACCATAATCTTTAAACCAATAAGATCAAAATCAAGGTAACCATCCCCATAACTAGAAATCAGCCCATAAACCATGTCATAACATCCCTCAAAATGAATCCTCCAAAACTAACTATCCATAGATCAAGATCCATATCTATGAAAGATAAAACATATAAACTCATGCTAAACCATCCTTAAATGAGTCTCCATAATCAACCATGAATCAACTCAATCCCACAAGAAATCAAAGCATGAAACATAACACATCTGAAAGATATAATGGGCAAATTCCTCTCAAATAAAGAACTGCCAAGTAGACCTAGAGTGTGGAATGAGAATGCTCCTTCAAGATAACCAAGCCATCATGACTCACTTCAAGAAAAATCTCCTCTATCGGTCTATAATGAACTCACGTTCATACCTAGGTGAATGCTCCTTAGTCTTCCTACTAAAAACTCCAAAGAGTAACGATCTCAAGCAAATGTCTCTAATCACAAGAGAACTCCAACCATCACCTACATCTCTAAGTATCCATGAGGACCTGTAACCAATCAATACATGCCAAACTCCAAATGCAACATAGCACCATAATGAAGTAATCAAGCAAATGATTAATGTACTCAATACAAAGAGAACTATACATGATCAATGTCAAAGCTCCAACTGTAGAATTGGGAACCTATCATGACAACATGATCAAATCCATGTCCTCCTAGGAGATCACATGTACCAAAAAATACATCCCGGTCTTAAGAAAACATGTAATATGCCAAACTCTAAACCGGTATCAGGAGAATAACATGACATCATAACAAATATACTTTAAACCAAGAAACCATATCTTCAATCACATGAAGATATACATACCAGTGATGCATCCACATCACTGCCAACAAGTTTAACAAAATTGTGATATTGATTCACACATGGTAGTGTGACAACCATCCTCTCCATGAAGATCATCTAGGTCATCATCTGAGGATTCCTCTGTAGAAGTATCAAAAATCCTTTTATTGTTCTTACAATCCTTCTTGATATGTCCCGATTTCCCACAATTCCAACACTTTACCTTACTCTTACCAGGGATTTTAGACCGTCCTTTAGACTTACCCTTTCCTTTCTTATATGTCTTAGATTCCTTTTCCTTAGGCCTACCTCTTACAAACAAGGCATCTTGGGATTCCTCTTTAGACTTTCTCCTCATCTCCTTTGATAGGAGAGTAGGAATTATATTGTCCATTTTCAAATCTGTACCACTACCATTGATAGCAACAATTAGATTTTCCCAAGATTTTGGTAAAGAACAAAGTAATAAAAATTCATTTATCTTCATCTTCTAGCTTTACATCTATAGATGCTAACTAACTTAGAATCAAATTAAAAGAATTCAAATGATTTGTAACAGAATCACCATCTTTCATCTTTAAAGAATACAGTTGTCTTTTCAGATACAACTTATTAGCAAGGCTTTTAGTTTGATAGATATCACCTATCCTCTTCCACAAATCAAATGCATTCTTTTCATCTGAAACATTCAAGAGAACAACATTAGCAAGACATAATCTTATGGTTCCTCTTGCCTTCTTATCAAGCTTAGCCCAATCCTGATTTGACATCGATGTAGGTGTCTTTGTCTTATTACCTATAGCTGACCATTGATCTCTCTCTTCAAGGAGATCTTCCATTTTTAGTTTCCACATCTCATACTCAGATCCATTGAACCTTTCAATATCTAAACCAGAAGTAGAACCCATTGCAACACACTAATTTTTCAAATCAGGAATTGACACAATATTAAAAGTTCCCACTACAACCAAAAACCTTCAAACTTTTAAGAAAATGCATCCCAAACTCTACCCAACCTCTAGCTTTGATACCAAATGTTAAAAATGAAGGTAAAACTGTAGTAAAAATGTAGCTTAAAATTTGTAAATATTGTGTAACTATAGATTCAATTTAAGTATTCTTTGTCACAATCTCTTGTGTATGATTAATCTTGAATTAGATCAATTTTAATGTTCTAGAAAGTAGACAAAATATTGATAGAAGAAATATAAGATAGAATAGAAAGGACACAACATGTACGTGGAGAAACCCTTTCAAGAAAAAACTCCACCAGAATTGGTCTTGCTTTGATTATTTAACCTTTGAATAAGTTACAATAACGCTGATTCAATTCTCCTTGATATGCTTCCTTTGTTCTTCAACAAATATTCTTCACAACCTGCAATATTTTGTCACAAAACTCTCTCATACAATTGTTGCAATAATAGACAATATTCTTGCTTACAAACTCATAAGAGTTATCAAATATATAATCACAAAGCCTCTTGAGAAAATCCACGTTTAGGGTTTCCAAGTTGAGTTCTCATATGCATGCACAAGTCAAACAAGAGTCTCCCTCAAAGTTGGCACCCAACACTAAAGTGTTAACCTTATAGTCATCAAAAATATCTCATTCAAGCTCATCCTCAAAGCAGGCACCCAAATTGGGTCCCACTTAACCGAACATTATAAATATCTTTTCCATGCAATATTTGTAACTCAAAATACCAACTTGGGCACCCAATGTGGGCCCAATTTAATCTTTGTTAACTGAAACACATCTGTCACCAATTCATGCAAAACAATATGCATGCATGATCCTCCATCTGTTAACTGAATGTATCAACTTGTTATCTATCCATGCAAATCAAGTCAACTGAAATTAACTAACATGCAACTAAAGATAACTGAAACATAATTGAACTAAACTAAACTAAACTAAACCTCATACACATCAATCCCTATTTTATAGGTACTCAACATGCATAAATCAAAATTCCTATTTTCTAGGAACTTGAGATGCATTTTTGAAGTGTACTCAATTCACCAACCAGTTAACTGAACCAAGGTGGATCCCACCTCCCATGTGGGCACCCATGTGCTCCTATTTTGTAGGAGCTCACTCCAAGACATCCCCACATGCTCCGATTATTTAGGAATAAGTACAAATGTCAAATTAGATGTTTATTTCATTCCAAATTAATCTCTTCCTAATCCTAGTGTTGTGCAACAAATTCCAAGGACTTAGGAGATACATGAAATATGTTTAGAATGCAATTAAATGGCATCCTATTCCCAACAAGGTTAGAGGTTAGGCAAGAGGAGGGGAGGGCTGAGGTAGAGTAGCTAGAGGGAGAGGTGTTGAGAGAGGAGGAGGTGTTCGTAGAGAATCAGGCACTAGAGATTGGGGGAGAGGAGTAGATTAGAGGGGATGATGTGGAGGTAGATATCGACAAAGAGGATGATATCGATGAATCCAAGAGACAACTGAGGGAGCAGATGATAGACGGAGAGGAGGAGAGGGATAGGCCACCACCCCTACCATGAGATATGACAATGGACCAAAGACTGGTAGACCTGTAGAGAAAATTAGATGCGGCCTTGTCTTAGAACAAGGTGCTAGCGACAAAGTTAGAGGTGGTGTGGGTTGAGAGGGATTAGGCTGTGATCCAACAACAGGAGTCTGATAAGTGGTGTACAGAGTTTGCACAGTTATGCTTAGGGCCGACAGTGGACATGGCTAGAGAGTTGGCTAGGGTTAATGAGAGTCGAGGATGATATAGGTTTATTGTATGAGCATGCAGTGACACTAGAGAGATGGGATCCTGGGTTATCTTGTTCATAGAGTAGGACAGGGAGTGGCAGCACGACAGAGAGCAACAACAAGACTCGCAACAACAGTCAAAGTCATAACAGTGTAGGTGGATCCACATCATCTGGACAATCCTCAGGGCATAGGTCTCACCACAGTCACAGGAACTCATTAGGCCACAGGTCCAATCATAGTCATGGGTCAGTATCATCAAGGCATAGGTCTCAACACAACCATCCACTGGTCATTGATCCTTCAGCCTCGCAGAGTTAGCCTGCAGTGATGTCAGTGCTTGTTACAACCGAGCTCATGAGTGAGTGTTAGTCACCCCATTCCTCACCTTGAGGGAACAGAGAGGGCATAGCCTAGGGCATATTTTATTTCTCTTGTTATTGTTGAGACATTTTATATATTGATTATCAAGCCTGCAAGCTCCATCTTTGGGATTCCACGAGACTCTATCCTATGACATGATTTTGTGATATACATATGATGCAATTTTGATGCGGATTATATGCTTTGTGTTATGGTGTGATGTGTGATGATGTTATTGTGCTTATGTGATATGATGTCGTGCCTTATGATATGATTATGCTTATGTGATAGGATGTGATGATGCATTTATGATGTTTATTTTATGATTATACACTTTGATGATCCTATGTTTATATGATGATGATGATATTCTATGTGATATGATGTTTATGATGATGGATTGTAGTAATGTATGAATATTTATGATGAGATGTATGTACGATGATGACTTGATGATTATGGATGCATTTAAGGATGTTTATGTATGTATGGATTATGCGATGTATGATGATTTTATATTATGATCTTATATGCATGTATTGATGTCATTAATGATTATTGCATTTATATGTTGTGTTAGTTTCAAAATGAATTGATTCAAAATGAATTGATGTAAATGATGCTTTGATGTATGCAAAGTGGATGGATGTAAATGATGGACTTATATGCTAATGCAATATGAATGTAGATGCTATTATGTGAATGGACTTATGCAAATGTGTAATGTGCTAATGCAATTTCCATATGAGTGTGCAATTATGTTTTTGTATGTCACAAGATATCATCAGGGGAACGAGCATGGAGAGAGAGATCCAAATGAAGGTGGATGTTAGTGCAGAGAAAGGGGTGCATGTTAGTTCAGAAAAAGAATCCTTCAATATTTGCCAAAGTACTAATAGGTGTTGCTCTAATCATCATTGGGCGGATTGTCATAATGGCCAACAAACACTTTGATATGACATATATCAATAGTGTGCAAGGTTGTACCATCACATAGTACAAGTAATTATAGACAAGGATGATCATGACTCATACGAGGAAATCAATTGCCCCTAGTCATTTTGTCACAACCAACCGCAAACAAACAAGACTAGTCATGAAACGTCGTTGCTCCTCTAAATCTTGATTTCAGGACATACTCGAGGAACTAGCCACATGATAGCCATAAAAGACAAGATGATCGTCGTACTATGTCATTACTCCTCTAAATCCTGGTGTCAAGACATCCTCGAGGAACTAGCAGCATGATAATTGGAAAGACAAGGATAATCATCATGATATGTTGTGGCTCCTCTGAATCGAGGAATCAAGTGACATATGATGTTTGCCAAGTGTTTTCCGGGTGGTTTCAAATGTTCAAAGGTCAAGAGTTTTGATGTTGAGATGCCAAGTTTAACGAGATCTAGGTTGCCAAATGTTAGGTTATGTTAGATTCAAGGAGGACATGTCTTGAATGATGTCGATGTCAAGAGGATCGATTCTCGAATGTCAAGAGAATCCCTCAAAATGCCAGATGATGATACTAATGCCTAAGAAGGCCACATCCTAAGACAATAGATAAAAGATGGGGTTAACTCTTCAGGAAACATCCGAACATAACCAAGGGTTGAGAATTTGACTTGTTGTGACAGTTTGACCAAAGTTGACTTTAGATGATAGAGATGGTCACATGATAGGGTTGCCATGCCAATTTAATTCAGATGTTGATTAGCTGATTGCTAAAGTTTGTTTTAGAGTTGTCTGATTTCAACTGACAAAAAATTGATGGATTATGAATATGTCTGGCATGTGTGATAGTGCATGCAAGCTACAAACCCTAATGGACTGACCTAGTGTGGCCTCAGGGGCTCATCGATTGATGGCCTTGCCTACATCATACACTCAGAGACCTCGCAGTTCGACATGACCAATGACTTTGTCTTAATGATAGAAAAGTGAGACATTATTTTATTTTGCCAACCTAAAGGGATGGACCTAATGTCTCGAGGGCCCATATAAGATGTGCCTTGCCTATGTAGAAAATACATAGAGACAATGTAGTTCAACTATGACAAAGATTGATCAGATAGACATAACGAAATTTGACTCTATTTTGGGGATTGTTGATGCTTTTTGAATTTTTTTGTGTTTGTTTAGGATATTTTTTGGTTTTTAGGTCTTTTTCAAGACATTTTCTGATTTTTAGGATTTTTTCAAGACTTTTTTTTCTGATTTTTAGGATTTTTTAGGACTTTTTACGAATGTTAGGACCATGTGTGATACCCACTATAGTCAAGTGGTAAAGGTCTTTCCCTTGGCCTGGTCGAGGACCATCTTAGTGGAAGGAAAATGAAAAAGGTACATATGCGGGATGAAAGGCAGGGGATATGCAAGACATGATGTGAACCATTGTTAGCCACAAGCCAAAATGACATGACTTATGAATGTAATGAGTGTGGCAGAAGGTTGGGATTTATTCGGGATGAAGGTAGATGGAATGATAGTAGATGGTGAAGCAAAGACCGACTACACATGGTGCCTATTTGCCAGGTTTTCATCATGGTACCTATCCAAAGCTCCTATTGACCAAGTTTTCACTATTGGACGAATTATTTCTTTTCACTATTTTTATCCTTTTTTAATTTTTTTTGGTGTCACCAAGATGCATGTTTTCTAGGTTTTCATCAAGGTGACGAATTTTTGTATTTTTCAACTTTTTTTTTGTATTTTTAAGGCTTGCAACCAAGTTCTCTGATGCTATGTATAGAATTTGTGTAAATGCAGACTGTTGATAGGCTCTGTCAATTGTTCTTCGTCTGGTGTAGCTAATTGATAAGCATTAGAACTGAATGTGGTAGTGATGATGTAAGGACCCAACCAATTGGGCCCAAACTTGTCAAGTTTCTCTCAATCATCTTGATTCCTTGGATTTTACATTAAGACCAAATCGCCAATCTCAAAATTTTGAACAATTACTCTTTTATTATAGCTTATGTAAAGGCGGTTCTGATATGCCTATAAGTGGTTCAAAGCATTGAGTCATCTTTCTTCCAACATTTCTAGCTCGTGCAATCGAGACTATCAATATTCTTCATCATCAATCAATCCCTTCAAGGAGACCTGTAAAGAGGGGATCTCAACCTCAATGGGAAATATGGCTTCAGATTCTTAGACCAAGGTAAATGGGGTGACTCCAGTGGGTGTGCGAATGCTGGTGCGATAGGCCCATAAGGTGGGGTTAATTTGGAGATGCCATTCATGGCCAACATCATTGATGGTCTTCTTAAGAATTCAGAGGATTATTTTATTGGACACCTCGGCTTGACCATTCCCTTGCATATAATATGGAGTGGAAAAATGGTGTTGAATGTGGAAGTGTTCACAACGCTCATGGACATCCTGGTTTTTGAATGGATGACCGTTGTTTGTGACAATGGATTGTGGAACACCATACTGACAGATCATGTAATTGAGTATAAATTTGGAAATCTGCTTACCGATGATGTAGGTGAGGCGAATGACTTCGATCCACTTAGTGAAATACTCAGTGGCAATGATAATGAATTTATGGTCGTTGGATGAGGTGGGATGGATTTTACCCATGAGGTCGAGTCCCCATTGTGTGAAGGGCCATGGAGAAGTGATTGGTTTAAGATCTTGTACAGGCGCACAAATTAGATCGCTATGCAACTGACATTTTTGACATATTCTTATAAACTGAAGTGCATCCTTTTCCATTGTCGGCTAGTAATACCCAAGTCTCATAACTTTCCTTGTTAAGGTCGGGCCACTCGAATGAGATTCGCATATACCCTCATGTACCTCATGTAAGATTGTTTGAGCTTCATTAGTGTTGAGACAACAAAGAAGGGTGTTGTCAAAGCTACAGTGGTATAAGGTGTCATTGACGATGGTATAACGAGCGGCTTTGTAGATGAAGGATTTTCGTTGGTTGTTGGATAGGTTTGGTGGGAGAGTCTGGGACTCGAGATAGTCGTATATGTCCTAATACCAAGGTGAATTAGGACCAACGAGCTCATAGACCATTTCTGATTTTGGAATATCATACGTGGGAACCAAAAGTTGTTCCACTAAGAACTCGAATTGTGGCACATTGCTAGGAATGTCCATGATATATCCTATTGTCGCCATTACGTCTGTTGCCTTGTTGTGTGCCCTTGGAATTTGTTAAAAATCGAGCAGGTGGAATTATGAGTGAAAGCTATCAACCATGTGTTTGTAGGGCATCAAATTTTCATCCTTTTTGTCATATTCATCATTAACCTGGTTGATGACCAACTGAGAATCGTCGAACACTACCAATGTTTTAATTTTCTATTTGACAGCCATTCAGAGTCCTGTGACAAGTGCCTCATATTTTGCAATGTTATTTATGCAAGGGAATGCAATATCTCCTTATGGTGTGATGAACAATATACCTACTCATAAGCCATGACCAGTATGAGAGTCGTCAAAGTAAAGTTTCCAAGGTGATGCAGGTTTTGCGTGAAAGATAGACTCCTCAGGGAAGTTAGCGACAAATGGATGATTGCCTTATACAGGTGCATATGTGATTTGATCAGCTATTACCTGTCCTTTTATCGCCTTGTGATCAACATATTATATGCCATATTCACTCAAGATCATTACCCATTTTTTCAGACGTCCTATCAATGCTTCTCTATTTAGGAGATACTTCAATGGATCAATATTTAACACTAGATGTGTTTGGTGATTCAACATGTAATGTCACAACTTCTAAGCAAAAAAGACAACAACAAGACATGCATATTCAATAGATGTGTAGTTGAGTTCATATCCGACCAATGTGTGACTGATGTAGTATATAACTCGTTCTTTCTCTTCATGGTCATTTTGTGCAAGTAATGCCCTAGTGCATTAGTGGTTGCTGAAATATACAAGAGCAAGGGTTTCCCCTCAATGGGTGGCATTAGTACGGGTTGTGTCAAAGATAATCCTTGATTATTTGAAAATTAATTTGGCACTTGTCAAACCACACAAAGGGGATGCCCTTGCGTAGAAGATATTGGAATGATTCGCATTTATCAGCTAGTTGTGCAATGAAGCGTCAGATAGACTATAATTTGCCTTGCAATGTCCTTAATTCATTGATTCCTTCTGGTGGAGGCATGTCCAATAATGTTTTCACTTTATCGGGATCCACTTCAATGCCTCAACGGGAAACTATGTATCCCAAAAAAAATCCTAAAGTTACCCCATAAACACATTTCTTCGGGCTCAAACGAACCTTGTATTCTTCCAGCCTCTTAAATATTTTATCCAGGACTTTGAGGTGGTCTTTGCATGTCAAGGACTTTACCAAGAGGTCATCAACATAATCTTCCATTAGCGTGTGCATAAGATCATGGAATATTGTGGTCATGGCTCGTTGATATGTGGCACCTGCGTTCTTCAAACCAAAAGGCATTACATTCTAGCAGTATGTTCCCCAAGGATAGGTGAATGTTGTTTTGTGTTGGTCTTCCAAGGTGATGCAAATCTGATTATATCTGGAGAAACCATCCATGAGGGAGAGCATCTCGTACCTCGTTGTAAGTTCCACTATGATGTCAATGTTGGACAATGGAAATTCATCTTTTGGACATGCCTTGTTTAAATTGTGAAAATTTGTGCAGATGCAGATCTTCCCATTTGGCTTAGTGATGGGTATGAGGTTGAAAATCCAATAAAAATAGTCTATTGATTTAATAAATCTAGCATCCAATAACTTTTTAAGTTCAGTCTTGACAAGCAATGCGATTTGTGGATGCATTTTTTCGCAGTTTCTGTTTGACTAGTTTGGCATTTGGAAGCAATGCCAGATGGTGCAAAACAAGTTATGGATCCAATCCTGGTGTGTTGGTATAGGACCATGCGAAGTTAATCTTATATTCTGAGAATAATTTTTGAAATTCAGGCTTTTCTTCTTCTATCAAGGATGCTACACCAAGAACCATTTTTGGATGTTCCGACGTGTTTGTGTTGATTTCCATTGTATCCTCAATTAACATTGTTGATCTCTTTTGGTTGATGGGAAGAAAGTCAAATCCTCCATCCTTGGGCACCTCAAAGAGGTTTTCACCCTCAGATACGTCCTTTATTTTTACTCTTTTTGTTGTTAGAGGGTGCCTTGCGATTTTCACCCAAGGACGTATTCTTTATTGTATTGTTTTTGTTATTTTTGCAACTGGAGGATTGCACAGTCTCCCCAAAGTATGCTGCACAATCAAGGTCTATTGTGAACCCAAATTTATGGTCCTTGCTTGGTATCCCTTCACGAAGTCCCATGAATTCTACGATGGCTTCGTCGTTTTGAAAGATATCCATAGTGGGCAGGCCTTGTTGATCCCAGTTAATAAGTTGCAAGTAGAAAAGGGAGATACCATAATCAGGGTTGACAAAGGGCGGGGATGATGCACAAAGCATGCAAATGAAGGCTGAAAGTGTGAAGAAAAAATTGTCATCCTCAAATTCCCAGTCGGATACTATCCAAGGACCCTCTTTGGATGCATACGAGTTATACTCATGGTCAAAGTAAAGGACGAATGGATTAGAATCATGATCGATAGATTGAGATAACAATTTAGAAGCATGGACAATAGGCTCAGACATGTCAGGCTCATGGATGGATTCAAGAATGGGACGAGGCAAGTCAGTCATTGTCGATAACGGTTTAGGGGCCCAAAAAATGCTTACCCATTCCTTTCATTTAGAATGGTCATCTGGAGGGTCGATGTTATACATGTGTCTAAATCTTTCCTCAAGAGAGAGTTCGTCGGGTTCTAGAAATAGTTCATCAATGTCATAATCACTGAGGGTTTTATCATAACCCCATTCCCATTCATGTGAATCGATTTCGGTATAGGAATATTCGCATGTCTCAACACTTTCAGGAGCTGTCACGCCCTCACTTGAAAGTACATTGGTACGTTGATCATGAATTTTGAGTTGCTCGAACACTAACCCTAGATTTTTTGGTCTTTGAGAAGGCATAATAGGATCTCTCCTTCATGTGTTTTTTATCCCAAGGCCACTAGTTCCATCAAAGCCTTGTGCTTTCATGATGTCATAGCCCTTTCCATACATGTGTACTGGTAGCAGGGGTAGTTTTGTTGGGTCTTTGTAGATCCAATCAGATATGTCTGAAGTGTCTTCATCATTCATGTCCCCCCATAGTGTGAAGGTCATTGTCAGAGGGACTTTAAAACCTCTTTTAAAATCTACACTTTTGCTCCTACAAGGTCGACCATAAACTTTGAGTGGGTTGGGTATTGTTGTGATACAATAGGCCATTTTTAGTTTGTATTCTCCACAATCGATGTCTTGGATATTGGTAGGAGGATCAACACTCAAAATGGTGGATGTGGATGGTGTGGTGGAGGTTGAAGGAGTGGATGTGGATGGTGTGGTGAGTGTGGATAGATCAATGTATTTGGATGAGGTGGATGTTGAAGCCTCATGGTTGATGGGCACTTGGTGTTTGAAATCAGCTCTCAAATTGGTATAGTATTAGAAAGGGTCAAGGTTTCTTGGTAAGGTGATTTCAGTGCCATCAAAGGGGAACTTCAAACATTGATGGTAAGTGGAGGGTATGGATTTTAAGGTGTGGATCCAAGGTCAACCAAGCAAGACATTATAAGGTAGTTCATGATCTAAGACTTGACATGTTGTATCTATGATGACAGGCCCCACACAAATTGGAAGTGTGATAATACCCTTAGAGGGACATTCCTCATCATCATATGCCTTGATCACAATGATTTTTGTAGTGTCCACACAAGCATCAAAGAAGTTGAGAGCATATATTCAATTTGGTTCTGCCATCTACTAAGATTCGTCTAACCTTATGTTTATGGATGAAGACCTCGATATGCAGTGCACCATTGTGAAATGGTTTCGGTGAGGAATAATCAAGGTATAAAAAGGTGATGTGAAGGGGGGAAGTCAAGTATATGACCATGGTTTCGAAGTGGTTGACATCAATGTCAGCTGGTACAGAAGACTCCTGCAAGACTTTATCCAATATTGCTTTGTGTGCAGGTGAAATGCGAAGCAACTCGAGGATGGAGATTTGGGCAAGCATTTTGTGCAGTTGTTAAATAAGATTGAATTCTCCATTGGGTTGTAGCAGTTTGGCAGAAGGACTTGGTATTGTGATCTTGGTTCATCTAGTAGAAGGTCCTGGTATTGTGACCTTGCCTTTACAGGTAGTGATATTACATTCTAAAGTTTTCTTGATGGTGATGGTATTGACGTATTCGTCAGTAGCTTAAAGGTGGTTAATGATGGACCCACTAGAATAGTTAAAGGCAACCCGAGTGTAATTGGCTCGATTCTCATTATTCTTTGTACAAGACATTGAGAGGTTACCTAAACCATTATCATGCAATGGGTTTTTGTGGATTGTGTGGTCTGAGTTTGAAGCAAATTGTTGATCACCAAGTTCAATGGTATGATTCTCAATAAGATCCTGTACCAGATTTCTCAATTGAGGAGATTTTATGCCCTTTTATGTGGTGGTAATTATAGAATGCGTTGTCATCCCACCATGATGGTTTGAACTGGCCAGGGTCATATGGTTTAGGGTCCTGTAATGTGATGACACTGTTCTAGATAAGATTTTTGAGAACAACTTCAATTGGTTCACCCAAAGGGGTGTATGTTCATTTGTTTGGAAATTGTCGGGTTTGTCTTGGTTGCCTTTGGTTTTGGTTGTTTTGAATGGCATTTGTTGTGGGTGTTGGTGTGGTCACTAGTGTGTTTTGGGGTTGAACTCCTTTAAGGGTAATCACAAGACTCATTGCATTTACTATTTTTTCGTCAACAATTCCATCATTAGTGATATGTTTATTTTTGACCCAGTATTTGTTTTTGTCAACAGGAGCATTTGGGTTTGTGTTTTTGCTGCCATATTTGAGTTCACCTTTGGCAATTAGGGATTTTTTTGAGTTGGACTCCCTTTTTGACAAGATCAGTGAAAGTGTTGCAGCAATGTACTTGTAGACCATATCTCAATGGTTGAAGGAGATTTTGCACAAACATGGTGACCTTTTCCTTTTTTGGTATTTCAATAGGACATCGACTTGCTAAAGTTCCCCATCTTTGGAAAATGGAATAAATGTCTCGCAAGTTTCTTCTTGAGTAAGTCTACATAATGAGGCAATGCCAATGTTTGTATCAATGTTATAGGCATAATTGTTGACAAACTTGTTGGCTAATTCATCCTATGATTTGATTCCTTTAGGCAACTACAAGAACCATTTTAGTGTGTGCCCTATGAGACTCCTAGGAAAGAGTCTCATTAGATAAGTATGTTCATAGGAAATGCCTTTGTAGTTGGTTGTGAATTCTCTGATGTGTTTAAAGGGATTAGGTTTGCCTTTGTATTTAAAAAATTTTGGCACCACATATCCAGGTGGGAGCGGTGGCATGTGCAAGTTTGTGTCAAAAGGATACATACATAAGTCATATGACATGTGGGCCTTTTGTTGGATATTTGCAAGTTTTCCACGTGTTTCTACAAAGTTGTAAGTTGAGTTGTGAGTGCATCTACAATGGGATTGTTTGTAGCATCACACATGTTAGTGATAGGTATCATATGAGCCCCCCCTGTTGAGATGGTATGCTTTGATTTGAGATGTATTGGTGTGAAGGATATTGTGCGTTTTGGTTTAGAATGTGTTGGTAGTGAATGTTTTGATTGGGGATATGTTGTTGTGTATGTATTTGAGATGCATAGGTGGGAATGTGTGTTCCGGTCGTATTAGATTGGATCTATGGACCTTGTTGTCCTTGAATGTTTTGATGCCCAAATGGAGTCATGCGTTGTGTTACTTGGTTGTCTTGTCCAAATTGGTAGATATGACCATGGGGGATGTTTGAATTTTGACTTAGGGGGATATTAGTGTTGGTATTGATTTGTGACAAGGTAGGGACATTGGGCTAAGGTCCTTGAATGACAACTCATATTTTTCTCCTCCCAAAGGGGTTTGATGAGTTTGTTCCCATGGCATTTGATGTTGTCATTCCGATGGCACTAGATGAAGCTCCAAGGAGGTTTGTTGTATTGGTTCTCATTGTGTAAGTTGAAGCCCCAAATGTTGTTCCAACAGTTTGTGATGGAATTCAGGATATTTGTTGCGGAATCGAATGTGATGTGGTGTTGGTTGATGTTCCCCCAATAGACATTGCATTAACCACATTGGTTGTGTTTTTTGTGGTTTGAGTGGTGGTAGCACCTATGGAGGTAGCATTAATGGTATGTGTGGAACTTTGTGTTGTGGCTCCCATGGAATTCTTGTTTACATCACGTGGTGGTGTTGATTATGGTTGACTTGTTTGACTTGTATGATCGAGGGATGCTGCTCTTAAGGTATTAATGTCAAATACTTTTGGTAACCTAGCCCCTTGGTCTAGGAGCATGGCTAGATATCTGTTTGAATCTTGTAGGACTAATTCTTCCACAAAAGAGGCCACTTCAAGATTTTGTGCAACAACTTTTATGTCTTCCACAAATACTTGTTCGTTTTCGTCTTTGCGTATAAATGGTTCAAAAGGGTTGTGTGAGGAAGATGGAATGTTCATGTCATTGAATAGATTTATGAAAGAGTTCCCCATGTTTGTGTTGTTCTTCATGTCATTAGGGAAATTATAAAATTTATTTCCTTGTCCAAAGGAATCCATTTGTCTCCTTTTTCTTTGTAGTCTTGTTTCAACCATATAAGTCTTGCTCAAATGGGAGAGGATGGAGGATGACCAAACCTATATATGCAAATGATATGACACTATTTTTTTGGATTTTTGAGTTAATAAGGAATGCTATGATGATAATGTTGGCCAAAGGGAAATGTTAAATGTAATGAGACTAATGAGGACTAAAATGAGGGAGACTATAGGTGTTCTAATGCAAATGCAAGGAATTCTATGGTGTACTCAATATTGTAAGACTTAAGGAAAGGTACACTCAACCATTCAAAGTTTCATCAATGTCTCAATTTTGGAATGTCAAGGGACTTGTTTGAAGGACTAAATGACAAGGTGACAAAGTGAGGTTTCCACACTAGACTAATGAGTTGGAAATAGCTCACAAAGGGACAAGGACTAAAAGAGATGGTTTTGATTAAGTCCAATGACAACCTACTTTTGAAGGTAAAGATTTGGCAAAGTATGGCAAGGGCTCCTATTCTAAATTTTGCAAAATGAGGGCTTATGAGTTTATGTATTCTAAAAATGGTAGTGAAATCTAAGGTGCAATTAAAAAGTGCAATGGTAGACCTATGGAAAACTAAATGTAAACTAAAATGAAAGGATGGAGGATTTGAGCAATTCTTTTTTTAGTTTTGGACAGAGACTTTAGAGAAAAGGTGTTTGAAAATAGTTTAAAAATGTTTGTTCTCGGGCTTTTGATAGTGATATTGATTTTTCCAGTTGACAGGCAATTACGCCATTTCAGGTATCAAATGCATTTCAAAATGTCAAATGCGTCGCAAGTTCAACAAATGCGGTGTTTTAGGTCACAGATGTGGTTCAATAGAGCGATAGTGGTGCACAAAAAATCAAATGCATTACAAAGCAGGTGAATGCGTTGTTTCAATGAGAAAATGCAGCCTAACAGAGCGATTGCGGTTCACATAGTCTCAAATGTGGTGCATAATATAGAAAATGCATTGTACAGTGAAAAAGTTTGGTTTATGCTTGAAAATTTGGCAGATTGTTAACTTGTTTCAGTTTGAAGGTGTTTTTCCAGATCTGTGAAAAGTGTTTATTTGTTCATTGGTTATGAGAAACACTTGGCAAACACATTGTCTTTGAAATTTTTGAAAACAAGGACATACAAGCACAATCCTAGGGTTGACAAGGACTATATTCTCTGGATTCCACATGGGTTTCCCCAGCCGCACTTATTCTTAGCAGGTGATTTAGAAGCTTGGCCACACAGACTCCCCTTTACATTGCACTCACTTCTCTGGTCAACCAAGCTTCAAGCCTCCATAAATTTCCCATGGCAAGATTTTCACTTCTACTAAGAATTGCGAGAATGTGGATGCCTTGGCAACAACCGTTGTTACACCAAAAAATAGATAGGGTTTTGGCTTCTACACAAAATTTTTTAGTTCGAGCACTCGTTCGAGTGGCCACACATGAGGAAAGATTAGCTCTGCTAAGGAGGAATTCTAGCTTGAAGAGGTTACGCTCAATAAGATTTTGAGGAATTCACTTGTCTATGTGACACATCCACACTCATAATCTTAAGTTTTCCATTAGGATTCACATTTGTATACCAGTCGGGAGTAGCTCGGCTAAAGAGCTTCGTTTTCTGTTTGAGTCGCCTTGGGATGAGTTATTTTTTCCACCAAGGAAAGCCCAATTCCTAGAGTCGATAACAATTTCTCTTGCACCCAGGATTGCACAAGTGCGCAACAGGAGAGGATACTTCTATTATTGAATTGGGGTTACAAAGTGGAGACATTTGTTTATTTTAATTATCAAAGTTGTAATGTGGACAAACACCTCAAAAAATTTGTTCTTTTTTAACTTTTAAGCCAATGTGAAACCAATCAATGTGCATTTTAAACCCATGTCATGAAAAATTCATGTTCATTTTAAGCCTTATGAGTTGTAATGCAAGATTGTGTTCATTTTAAACCCATGAGTGTGCATGCAAGTTCATTTTAAACCCATGAAATGTAGATGCAAGTTGTTGTTGTTTGTGAGATTGATTTTTTTGTTTGATTTAAGATTCTGAATAAGCAATAAAACACAAAAAAACAAGGGTTAGAATACTTGCCACATGTTGTAAACAAAATATTAGTAACCCCAAAACCTTTAACCTATGCAACAAAAAATAAATTCTAGAAAATACAGTAAAAACCCGAAAGCAAATTTTTACCAGGCGAATGCGTCTCAACAAAGAAAATGCGTCTCGGGGCTGAAAGCTAGAATGCATAGGCATATGCGTCATTCGGGCTTGTGAATGTAGCTCAATAGATCAAATGTGTCGTTCGGGATTGTGAATGCAACTCAATAGATCAAATGTGTCGTTCAGCTTAGCAAATGTGGTTCAGAAATATAAATGAGTCGTTCCCGAGAGCGAATGTTTCATGACAGAGAGATTGCATCTCAAAAAGTTGTGATTGTGGCTTTTCATACTTGTAGCTACAAAAAAGTTGAAAATCCATATGAAAACTGCAAAAAACGAGTGTCAGGTTCACCAATGTAACAGAGATATATTTCTAGGTTAGATTTAAATCACAAATAAAACCCTAAGTAACTATGAAGAACAATGGAGGAAAATAGAGCTAAACCAAGAACAATGTTACCTAATGTCTTCAAAACCTCTATGAATCACCTCCATAGCCCTTCTCCATTTGTTGCAAATATGTATGATTTACCCTTAGATTTTGTGAGCAAATATGCCTATGACTAGACCTAAGCAAATATTGAAGGATTCTCTATGAATATGCAAGTGAAACTAAATTCTACATGCAACGAAAGTACCTACAAAATGACAATATTAACATAAGAGATCCTAAGCATGAAATCAAGAGGTTAAGAGATGTCAAAATGAGGTTGATTTTGGCATTTTATAGAAATGCCAATTTTGGATGGAGGGCCAAGATTAAAATTTCAGAGATGTCCTAAGATCAAGGGATGCAAATGCATGTGAAAACCCCTAATTAGGGTTAGGACAACAATGCAAAATGAATGGCTGAGATTTGATTTTGAGAAAATCAAATCAAGGGTCAAAATTACATGTGACAAGAGGATATTGGGCACAAAAAAAGAGGTTGTTGGAGGGAATTGAAATTTTGATTTAGGAGAGGGAGAGTTGACTTTTGAATTAAAAATTAATTCAATTCAAAAGTGGTGTGGCCATGTGACACTAAATAAATTAAATTATTTTCTTGAAAAGAGGGAAATTGCCAAGTGGGAATTTAAATAGATGATTTTATTTAAATTTAAAGGAAAGGTTCATAGGAGAATTAAATAATTAATTCTAATTATTTAATTATGGAGGAAAAGGGGTAAAGTGACCAGTAATTAAATAAATTATGGGAAATTTATTTAATTATGAGAAGAATTTAAAATTAGAGACGTATTTAAATAAATAAAATTTATTTAAATAATCAGGAGGAAATAATGAACTAATTAAATAAATTTAATTATTTATTTAATTAAAGAGGACATAAGGGGTTAGTGGTGTATTTAAATAAAATAAATGTAATTTATTTATTTAAATAGTCCAGAAGAATAAAAGATGTGAATTAATAAAATAACTAATAATTATTTAATTAATAAAAGAATTTGGACACAATGACATATTTAAATATTTTAATTATGTTTAGAAGAAATATGGAGAAAATTGAGTTCGTAGGCCTAGGTCAATTTTATGTGTCTACAATTAGTAATTGAAAAATATACAATTACATTAATTTTAGAAGAAAATTGTTAAAAATTGAACAATTGAAACAATACTACAAAACTAGCATATATTTATAATAATATATATAATAAGCTAAGAGATATCTTTCTCAAGGCATCTATTTTTTAATCAATTCATCTTTATGAGAGAAATACAATAGGTGCCATGTATATATAATTAATTTTTAATTTTTTTATACATAAGTACTATGAGGTGGCAACTCCCTTCTATTAATTAAAAAAAAAATTACATTGCTCATTGGTACCTGTAGTGACAAAAAATGTATCCCTTTACATTTTCTCACTTGTTTGGACCCTCCTAGTTAAATTGGACTTAATTATGCCTTAATTTAGTTTTGTAAAGTGTATCCCTTTACACTTTCACACTTATTTAGGGCTCCCTTAATTATTTGAGCTTAATTATGCCTTAATTGGCCCTTTAATTCATTTTCCAATCCTATTTAATTACATTTTATGAGGGGGAAAATTGACATTCATTAATGCCTTAACATAACACTTCACATTGAGCAATGTGTGTCCTAGGTTTATGGACCTCGGACCCATGGGCAAATGGATCCTCCCTAGACCTTAGGACCTAAATTTAAATTATGTTTTTGGCGGTATTTTAACACATTCAAATCCATAATTCAATGCCAGTTTGTGATATTTGAATTTTGGGAAATTAAGGATACATACCTATAAATATAAGGTTATTTCAGTATGTTTCACCTAGAATTTTCAAGAAGCAACCTAGAATTTTTATGAGCATCCTTCAAGAATTTCACAAGTGATCAAAGGCATTCAAGAGCAGATTTATTAGAGTTCTATTGTAGTAATCAAGACCCAATTGTCATATCAAAGTCTTCTTGCATCATGCATGTTTTTGGAGCTAACATTGTGATGTAGGTTTCATGATCAAATCAAGCATTCAAAGCACTATTTCAAGAAAGATTCCAAGTTCAAGATCCACATCTGTTGAAGCCATTTCATGCAAGTTGTAGAATTTCATTCAAGGACTTATCCAAGGGTTTGTTGAGTGGTAACATAGATTTGTTCATTCTTCATTCCCTCTTTCATGCTTTTATTCATTTCAAGGTTTGATTATCAAAATGGGGTTTGACCAAGGCAAACCCCCATTCACCAAAAAAAAAACATTTTTTCTCTCTTATGTTGTGTTTACAAATCTAGGTGGAAGAAAGCTTGAAGACCTCTAGAAGAGAAATTTTGGAGAAGTTGAAAAAGTTACAAAAGTTATCATAATTGTTGTCATCTCATGGAAACTCATCTACAAAAATTATTTTCGACATTCTAACACTGCCACCTTGACAAATTGAAAGATTTAGATCTACATCAAAGGCTCCCAAAAGTTGCAAAAAAACCCAGATAGTGGACCCATTCGCCCTTGGGCGAATGAGTCCAAGTTAGCCTTTGAAAAATCACTTTTGGTGACTAGTAAACACAATTCTACCCTTCTCAGATCTGCAATTTAATTTTTAGCTCTAATTATTTTGAGTTTAATATTGTTGTTTCAAGTTTAATTTGGCATAATTGGGTTAATTTGCTACTTTTAGTTTTTCTCCCAGAAATGCCTAGTGAACCCAACCCTTGTCCTTTAGCCATAAGGAAAATTAAAGATTCCCTCATTGAGTTGACTCACCTAAGGGTTGTAAGTCTATTCTTTGGGTAGATCTCATTTCCTAATGAAAGAGTGAGAAATAGGCCCACCATAACCCCATTTTGATAACCCCACCTATTTTTCACCCTGTTTCAATCCCCATTACAGACTCCTTAATTACATCAAGTACATTAGACCCTCCCCAAATCACTTATCATCTCAATTTGAGGTGGGGAGAAGAGATGATCATTCTGACTTACATAATAGCTAAAGGTTTGAAGATTTTTGTTGATTCTAGGACTTGAGTTGAAATATTTTTCTTACGCACCACGACTGCATCAAATATTCTAGCCAAAGAACCAAAGTAGGGTTGTTTATTGATTGTTGAGATCACATTGGTTACATATTCCTTGTTCAAGTCATCAACCCAACTATTTTACAATAATTTTTCCCATGTCTTCTTGCCCATTATCTGCACCATGTTCTGAAAGAAGACTTTGTATCCTCAACCTCGTGAATGTGTTCTTGCCATAGAACCTTATCAACCACATATATGGTAGCATTGACTATTTTGGCATTCCCCATTTTAAAAAGGAAATGCATCTATTCCTCCTTGCTTTCCTCTATGTATTCACTCCTTATACCGAATGAAGTCCTCCTTGCCATTTTGATTATGCTTTGCCTTCCTCATTAGCCTTTATAATCTTAGTTACCATTTCTGCCAATAGATATCCCAAAGAATATTGAATGAGGATCACATAGTCTACCTAATTACTACTCAACTAATCTATTCGCCCCACCACATGGTTTTCTAGATCAAGAAATCCTAAAAAGAATCATATCACCTATTTGAGGCCTACAATACCTCAATTTTGTCTCCTACCCCCATCATCGGGTCTTTTATCAAATATTTTTGTAGGATTTCCTCCATTTCTTACCAATCTATTGTGTCATTCCTTATTCTCATTTTTCCTTTGCCCACAACTCCATAATTTGCTAGATAATTTGTGGTGTCATTCGTTTCTTTGTAAATGTGCCTTATAGAGAACTCTTCCATTTCTTTTGATATTACTTCAATTTTCGACAGCCTTGATTACAACTTCTAGTTTTTTTATTTCGTTTCTCTTCACTGTGTTAATACATATCATTGAATCTCCCTCAATTTCCACCTATCATATCCCGTTTTCCTTGCAAAGCTTCAACCCCCCTAATAATGCCTCAAATTATACCTTGTTATTAGTCCAACAATCCTAATGGATTTCGACAAAGCCCAAACCATAACCCCATTGTGATCCCTCATTATACATTTGATCCTAACATGGCCATGATTGCCCTTCAATGCCTCGTCAAATTTCAATTTTAGCCTACCATGCAACTATATTTATGCTAGTAGCATTTGTGATGCAACGTGGAAGACAAAATTAATTAGGGTTAGGGTTGGGTTAGCATTAGGATTAGGGTTAAAGTTAGGATTAGAGATAGAATTAGGATCAAGGTTAGGGTTAGAGATAAAGTTAGGGTTAAGATTAGGATTAAAGATAGAATTAGGGTTAGGGTTAGGGTTAGGATTAAGAGTATGATTAGGGTTAGGGTTGGGACTAGAGATAGAATTAGGGTTAGAGTTAGGGTTAAGATTAGGGTTATGGTTAATATTAGGGATAGGGTTAGGGTTAGAGATAGAATTAGGATTAGGGTTAGGGTAAGAGAGAGAATTAGGATTAGGGTTTGGGTTAGAGTTAGTATTAGGATTAAGTTTAGAAATAGAAATAGAATTAGGATTAGGGTTGCGGTTAAAATTAGGGTTAGGGTTAGGATTATAGATAGAATTAGATATTATTAAAATTAATTAGAGTTAAGGTTGGGGTTAGCATCAAGATTGGGTTGGGGTTGGGGTTAGGGTTAGGGTTATTATTATAGATAGAATTGGGATTAGGGGTAGGGTTAGGGTTAAAGATAGAATTAAGGTTAGGGTTAGGGTCAGGGATAGAGATAGAATTAGAATTATCATTTGGATTAAAATTAGGGTTAGGGTTAGAGATAGGATCAAGATTATGATTAGGATTAGACATTAAAATAGGATTTGGGTTAGGATTAGGGATAGAGATAGAATTAGGATTGGGCCTAGGGTTATAAATAAAATTAGGATTTGGGTTGGCGTTGGGGTTATGATTAAAGTTAGGGTTAGGGTGAGATATAGGGTCGAGATTAGGGTTAGGGTTAAGATTAGAGATAGAATCAAGATTAGGGTTGGGATTAGGGTTAGAGATAAAATTAGGATTAGAGTTGGGGTTAGTGTTAGGATTAGGGTTCAAATTAGGGTTAGGTTTAGAGTTAGAGATAAAAACTATGATTAGGAGAAGGGTTAGGGTTAGATAAAGGGTCAATATTAGGGTTAGGGTTAGAGTTAGAGATATAATTTGGATTAGATTCAGGGTTAGAGTTATAAATGGAATTAGGATTAAGGTTGGGGTTACAGATAGAATTAGGGTTAGTAATATGGTTAGGGTTAGGTTTTAGTCTTAGGATTAGAGATGGAATAAGGGTTAGGGTTTAATTTTTTTGATAGAATCTTTGTGCAATGTTATTTACTATCCTAAAAGATGGAAAACACAAAGAAATGCAAGGAGAAACAACACAACACCACCTCACGATTAGCCTAAGTTGAACTTGAATAAAAGAAAGATGAAACAATAACTATACCTAATCCAAGTTGATATTTTTGGTTGGCCCTTTGATGTAGCTTGAATGCGTGCTCCTTGATGGAAAATATGATGAAAATGATATGTAAAGTGATCTAGATTGCAAAATGAATGCAATGAAAGATGTGGGTATTTTGGTAGATCAATGCAAATGGAAGCTTGATGAATGCAACAATGGAGGTTGAATGCAAGTATGCAAGTGTTTGAAATCTTGTGTGATTGAGATTAGAATGATTGAATGCTATGGATGTGATATATGAAAAATGAGACAAAATTTTCCATTTTAAAGGAAGAGTCTCTAGAGAATTCAATGGCTAAGATTTAGCCAACATGGGCAAGATGGAGGGCTGTGGTGAGTTGAGGACTCACAAGCCCTTAAATCCTGCCATGTGAAAGATGAGGTGTGAAAATGACAGGTGATGTAGAAAGAGGACATTTGAGGTGGAGAGAGGACATGTGAGGTGGAGGTACTTGCAAGTGCTTTGGGATTAGGGAAAGATTTCCTCAAAAAGGAAGTTCTTGTCCCCATATGAGGATGATGGTGACAAGTGAAGAATTTTAGAAATTCCTCTCTTATCATCATGGGGATGAGATAAGTTGTTGGGGGAATAAATGTGAATTTTAAATTCACATGATTGGGGAGTACCTTGGGGATAAGACAAGGTCCTCATAAAGGAGGTCCTTGTCCCATGTGACTGATGTGACTTAAAAAGAGATTTAGAATTTACCAACAACCTACATGGGGAAGACAAATGCATTGAATGAATAAATATGAATTTTAATTTCACATGGGGAAGAGGTCAATGCTTAATAAAGAAAGCACTTATGAAAGGTTGACTTGGAGGACATCCCAAAAATGATAGGTGATTAGATTAAGGTTATGCAAACATGTGATTAGGAAGATTAATGAAGGATTAAAGATAAGTGGCCAAATATGGAGGATGTGACATTAATCCTGATTAAGGATGTGCACATCCTAATAATGGATTAATTAAACTAATCCAAATTAAAAGAAGATTATGGAGGATGTGACAAGGAGAGAGAAAAAAGGGAATTAAATAAATATATTATTTATTTAATTTTTGGAGGAAAGGGATAAGGGGTAAAGTATTTAATTATTTAATTAAATACCTTAGGGATTTAGAGGAATTTAGGGATATTAATTAAATAATGTTAATATTACATAGTTAATGTGGATAAAAGGATATTTAGACAAAAAAGGGTAAATTGACCAAATAAAATGGTTAATTTTCAGTATCTACAAAATCAAGGCAATGGTTATAATTATAGTTAAGTTACAATTATATATTTTTATATGTTAGGGCTATGGTTTGATTAGAGTTAGGATTAGGGTTAGGGTTAGGGTTAGAGTTGGAATTAGAGTTAGGGGTAATACAAATAGTTTTAGTATTATATTTATTGTTTGTATTAGAATTTTATATAGATTAATAAAGATATAGATATACATTATAAAGGAATTCCTTGTCTTAACTATTTTAAATTTTTGAACAACAAAATATAATATTTAAGCAATGATAATTTTAACTTAGCTTGAATATAAATACAAACATTTATAATCATGACAACAATCAACATGCTCATCCATTGTATTTTGATTGAAGAATACATTGGTTAATGGCACATGAATATACAAACATTTCAATTTAGATAAACAAGTGCAAATATTATATTTGTCCACGGTGGAAGCATTTGTCACGTAAAATAAGAAAATACTACCATATTGATCAACACTATTTCAACAATATTTATAAAAACCTTTCAAAATTGAATTTATTCATGGATATAATGTGTAAATAGTTTGTTAACATTTTTTAAAAATATATCAATTTTTTTTAATCATAACTAAATAGTTTCCAAATACTTTCACACAATGAACCATTTATGCATTGGTAACAACTCTACATTATCACTATCATAAAGAATAGTTCACACTTTTATTGTGATATTAGACTTCATGGTATACAAGGTAGGTATTCCATAGTGTTTATGTAACAACCCGAATGATGGCATGACATGATGCATCTTGAATCTGATGGAGTGGTTGAATTTAAAAGCAAGGAGCAACCATTCCTCAAGTGGGCCCTTGTGATTACTAATTCATGATTTCTGCTTAAAGAATCTCATGAATCTCATGCTAATATCATTAGAAAGAGTGTGCTCATTGATGATTACTATTGGCATAATAGTGACCTTCCAAATACGTCAAGCAAGATAAAGATCTCATATTTCATGGTAAAGAGCAATTGAATAGTCACAAAAATCTTGAATCTCTATTTGTAGATTATAAAATTTATCATCCAAGGTCATTATTACCTTAGATTCATAGAGGAGCTTAAATTAATTAGCATAATTATCAACTTTTCTTTGATAAATGAAGCTCATTTCATCATAAAATGTATTTGATGTGTGTTAATTCTTCTTGAAAATTAATTTTGCTCCTTCTAGTTGATCAAAATATCTTATTAAGATTCATAGTTTTGAATGAACTATGGATACTCCTATGTTGAATTTTGCAACTCCAATTGGTGCAAGTAATATAAGGGGAGAATGACCTGAAATTGCTACATTTTCAAGAGCTTGACTAATTAGATATAAATTTCTTATTCATGTTGTTCCTTGAATTATCATGAACAAGGGTAGTGTATTTTAATTCTTGTGGTAGTGTGCCTTAATTATATTGATTATCCTTTTATATTTATCACCAAGGGTTGTGTAGTTGATGCACTATGATATCTCATTTGTTTGAGTATGGATAGACACTGAGAGGGGGGGTGAATCAGTGTCTAAAAGACAGACGTTAAATTTAAACCTTTTAAAACTTCAACCAAGACTTTTAATTCTGATATCCTTTCTATTGATAACAGAGCAGAGTAATCACTTTGAGAGCATTCATGAAAAGAGGTAAACAAAGATATGATAGTATTAACTTAGTTTATTTAGACAACTTATGCCAATATAACTTATGTGAGATATCTTGCACTTACAAAAGATGCGACTGACATTGTTTAAAAATCAAAGCATGATGACAATACAGGTGCAACTCATAAGACTGTGTAAATGAAGACCAACATTATTGAATCACTTATTAACCAACTAATTTCAATGCAACTTTATAAGACACTGCAAAAACTATGCAACTGAATGAGACAACAAAAGCTTTAGCACATTATGACAGATTGAAACATAACAATCTTGAATAGCAAATCAAATGAATACTTTTATGCTTTCTTTTGAATCAAAATTTTCAACAAAGACATAACACTTGTGTAAGACATTTTAATATAAACATTTGCAGAGATGAAAGAACTAACATTCAACAATGTTCAGATTGATAAGAACAATCACTCACAAAAACATCACAGTCTTGAAGCATTATGACATCAAAGCAATGAGACCATAAGACAAAGAATTTTCCGAGTGGAAAACCCTCTTGGGGTAGAAAAACCACTCCAGAAAATGATGCCTCACTGGCTTAACTTCAAAAACCACTGTATACAATTCCTTACTGGCAAATTTTAGAGCATCCACTCTAGGAGCATCAACCCCTTACAAATTTAGGAACACCCATTCCAAGAAGCACCAACCCCTTCTACAAAAATTAGAATAATAGAAAATATCAGAGGGTTTCTTTGTTTTCAATTTAACTCACATCTGCCTCTCTTTCTAATCTATCTAATATCCTGAAGATTCAACTTGAATCTACAAAATACCAAACATATTAGATTTGTATGTTCTTTGTATCATATTTGCAAGGTTTCATTACTGAGCTTTTCACTCTAACATTTTTCAAAATTCCAACCCCAAGAACAGTGATTAAAACACTGCATTTATGTGTTTTTAAAGTATGCACATAATGTATCATGTATCTTTTTCGAAGGTTTCAATTGAAATTGAATACAATAACTGATATGTTCCAAGAATCCTGGATGCTATGATAGGTGGACTACAAATAAATTATCTTTTCCAACACAAAACACCTTCACCCACCAAGATATGAACAAAAACTATCACTACAAGAAAATTGCCCAAAAAGATAACCGTTTTCATCACATAATGTTCATATGGCCTAAATAAAATGAACAACCTTTTCATAATACTGATAATGGAGAAGAAACATAAATCAAATGAAATGCATGATATCCTGTCAAAACCCACCAAATTTTTTCCATATTTGAGCCGAATGAAACAATAACTACCTTATAAAACTTTCTTCAAGCAATGAAAATAATACCTGTTCATGCAGCAAAGTAATCAAACAAATACCAGAGTGGTGCAGGAGCACCTTGACAAAATTATGCCTCCATGGGGAAATTTTGAAATTTGATGCAATTTTGGTGTCTCAACCTTTAACAAGGATCTAGAGGTCATTTTCATGTGATTAGGTTACTAGGAGGTCAATATTTAATGTTTATGTCAAAATTGAGAATGTAAAAGTTGACATACAAACTTGCAAACTTGCATTTAAAAGATGCAAAATAGGAATATGAAAGGTCATTCATGTTGTACGTCATTCAAAACCAGTTAGAAGTTGAAGAGACATGATGTAATGCCTTTAAAAAGGCTTGGGAACCATTGTGTAACTCGTGGCAGATTGGAGATTGGAATTTGGATGAATAAAAGTGTTGTTTTCTTGCGTATTTTCTAGAAATTTGCTAATTTCTTGCTTGGTACAGTTTTTTACTTGCAATTACTCATTTATAAGTGAATTTATTTGATTATTCCTTCAATCACCTTCCCCTCAAAGGTTATTTCACGTAGATTGGTGTGTTTTTGTGCAAGATATTGTAAATTCTCTAAAAACTGTCAATACCCTGTTGTAGGGTAATTAGTGGCTTAAGAATTTATGTTTCTATCATTCAAAGCATGGTGGACCTCTATTTTTTGGTTGAGATGGTCTTTGGTGATTATTTTTTCATGTAATAAAGGGTTCAGGCCTAAAGGACAAAGATTTCATGGTGAATAGTTGCTGCACTAGGGTACAAACAAATTTTTTGGCAGAGTCAAAGAGCCTAAGACTTGGAGTTTGGAGAAATATGACTAAGTCAGGCTGGGTTAGAGTCTTTTGAGAATTTAACCTAATTACATCTTTTTGAGCATTTGAGAATGTTTGGGGAGCTTGGCAAGTGTTATTTTCAATAAAGGGCCTTAAGAATCCTAGTTTAGAAGGCTTAAATGGAGGGTTTAATGTTTGGGTGTTATGACGAATTTTCCATGACTTATAATCTACAAAATTGAGAGTTTGGGAATGTGATACAAGACTTTTTTCAGTATTTGATTCATTTGGGCGAGTTTGAAGGGTGGTTACTTTGTAAATTTGGCCTAATTGGCCTAGGTGTCAATCCGATAAGGGCTAGTTTCGATGGGCTTGGTCCAAAGAACTCTGAATGTTTTCACATATGCTTTAAAAATTCCAAATGGGTACTAAAAAAGCTAATTATAGTAAAAATAATTTACAGGGATCAAAAATTATTCATGACAGTCCTAAATGGGAAACCTAGTAGGATTTTGAGGGCCTAAAGTGGTGTTTATCCAAAGATGAGATCTTGGTGGTCTATAAGGGTTTTGGTGGTGTTGATATGATGTTGATAAAAAATTTAGATTCCTCTCTTAGGTATGAAGAGGTTTGAAGTTGATTTGATTTGTCAAGGAGATTGAGATAGTGACTTTTCTTCCTTTGTCATTGCATCAAATTGGTATCAGAGCTCAACAAGATCTGGGCTAGAGAGTTGGTTGTGGTTTTGTAGTTGTGTGTGTTTGGTTGCAGGTTCATAAGGTAACCTGGTGGCTGACATTGAGAAGACAAAGAGAAAGTTGTGAAAAGTGAGTGAGTTGAAGCAAGGAGCAACTTGCTTGGTGACCATCTTGAAGATGGAGATTCTGAAAAGGCGTTTGCAGGTAGAGGAAGAAAGGAAAAAGAGATAGTTGAGTTGAAGCAAGAGTTGAGAAGATTTGATGAAGAGTTTCGAGAATCCATGAAGAAGATGGAGTAGATGATAAAGGAGATGACAAGTTGGCACTTGAAGGTAAACAAGAAGGTTTCATGGCCTATAAAGAAGATAGTTAAGAGAAGGAAGAGAATTAAGGTAGAAGAGAAGGAAGTCTTTGAGGATGCTGAAGAAAGATTCTCAAAAGAAGAAGAAGATGTTGCAAAAGTTTCCAAGCATGAAGATATGACAGAGGACCTGATTCTTGAAGTTGAAGACATTGAAGGAATGATCATGAATGAGTTGATCTTGCAAGTTTGTAAAGAATTGAGAAAAGATGGAGGTATTGTGATCAAATTAATGAATCATTTCTTTATAGTACTAATCTTATGGACATGGAATAATTTGAAGATCAAAGGACAAAAGGAGAAGCATGGTATTGAGATGCATCAAAGAGTGAAGATTTTGATTTCAGTTGGTGAGCAAGGTATGAAGCTAATTTGCATGGAAAAATTCAAACCCAAGGTGAAAATGAATGTGGTTAAGAGTAGTTTCAAGATGGATCAGTGGCAGAGCATACAAAGAATGCAGATTTATGGACAACTACAAACTCAAGAGAACTTGAAATTTTATTTGGTTGGGAGTATGGTGCAGGAGCACCTTCACAAAATTGTGCCTCCATGGGGAAATTTTGAAATTTGATGCAATTTTGGTGTCTCAACCTTGTAACAAGGATCTAGAGGTCATTTTCATGTGATTAGGTTACTAGGAGGTCAATATTTAATGTTTATGTCAAAATTGAGAAGAATTTAAAAGTTGTCATACAAACTTGCAAAATTAAATTTAAAAGATGCAAAACAGGAATATGAAAGGTCATTCATGGTGTAGGTCATTCAAAATTAGTTAGAAGTTGAAGAGACATTATGTAATGCCTTTAAAAAGGCTTGGGAACCATTGTGTAACTCGTGGGTGATTGAAGATTGGAATTTGGATGAATAAAAGTGTTGTTTTCTTGCGTATTTTCCAGAAATTTTCTATTTTATTGCTTGGTACGGTTTTGTACTTGTAATTACTCATTTATAATTGAATGTATTTGATTATGCCTTAAATCACCTTCCCCTCAGAGGTTGTTTCTAGCAAATTGGTGTGTTTTTGTGCAAGATATTATAAATTCTCTAAAAACTGTCAATACCCTGTTGTAGGGTAATTAGTGGCTTAAGAATTAATGTTTCTATCATTCTAAGCATGGTGGACCTCTGGTTTTTGGTTGAGATGGTCTTTGGTGATTATTTTTTCATTTAATAAAGGTTTCAGGCCTAAAAGACAAAGATTTCATGGTGAATAGTTGCTGTACTATGGTACAAACAAAGTTTCTGGTATAGTCAAAGAGCCTAAGACTTGGGGTTTGGAGAAATATGACTAAGCCAGGCTGGGTTAGAGTCTTTTGAGCATGTACTAACCTAATTACATCTTTCTAAGCACTTGAGAAGGTTTGGGGAGGTTGGAAAGTGTTATTTTCAATAAAGGGCCTTAAGAATCCTAGTTTAGAAGGCTTAAATGGAGCGTTTAATGTTTGGGTGTTGTGATAAATTTTCCATGACTTATAACCTACAAAATTGAGAGTTTGGGAATGTGATACAAGAATTTTTTTAGTATTTGATTCATTTGGGAAAGTTTGAAGGGTGGTTACTTTGTAAATTTGGCCTAATTGGCCTAGGTGTCAATCGGGTAAGGGCTAGTTTCGATGGGCTTGGTCCAAAGAACTCTGAATGTTTTCACATATGCTTTAAAAATTCCAAATGGGTACTAAAAAATCTAATTATAGTAAAAATAATTTACAGGGATCAAAAATTATTCATGACAGTCCTAAATGGGAAACCTAGTAGGATTTTGAGGGCCTAAAGTGGTGTTTATCCAAAGATGAGATCTTGGTGGTCTATAAGGGTTTTGGTGGTGTTGATATGATGTTGATAAAAAATTTAGATTCCTCTCTTAGGTATGAAGAGGTTTGAAGTTGATTTGATTTGTCAAGGAGATTGAGATAGTGACTTTTCTTCCTTTGTCATTGCATCACAAAGGAGATTCACCAACAACCCTGTTGATGAATTCATTATTACTTTCTTATCAACTACCAAGCACTTTCCAGCTTAAAAAACCATTAACCATTCTTGCAACGAACATAGATAAATCCTCTAGAGTTGGCCAAGAGAAAAAATAAGCACAAATTTTACAACAGAGGATAAATGAATTCATCATGGCAACGACTAGGGTTCCAAACCCTAAGCATTGCAAGAAGAACAAATGATTTTTCCCTAACATCCTTTCTTTGAAGTCATTCGATGACTTTTTCAAATGTAATAAGCATTTGATATCCATGACATAACCATCAAAACTGTGGACAAATAATAGTCTTGCTGAAAGTGCCGACATCATAATATCACCAATGATAAAAGACCAACATCACATTTTTAATGTGATAAAAAACTTTAAGCTCTGAAATAATACCTTTCCCCAAGATTTTTCCTCAAAAGGATTTTAAAATTTAGTGCCCGAATGCTTTGATTAATAATGGTCTCATATCCATTAAGAACTCGAGCCTTTTATTATAGTGGCTTTAATAAACTTTAAAATTAAATGTGATGCAAGTAATAAAAAAAATCAAAGCCTCAATATCAAATATGATGGAGATGACAAGGTCTATAGAACTTTTGAATTTTTATAACAAAGAGAGCATAGAAAACCACCTTAATTGAACAACCCGAAATATTGAGCCAAAAGATATGAAGTCATAGAAAATAATAATGCCAATATCACATGATCACAATGTGGTTGTAGACCTTTCCAAAACAAGTTGTCCAAAACCTTGTAACATTGTATGCTTTAAGACACCATGTATCAAATGTTAACATTGTATACTTTAAGACACCATGTATCAAATTTTAGCACACTTATGAATCATATGTGTCTTGAAGATATCCTATAGTCTCTTAACAAATAGTCAATGAAGAGAAAACCATATAAGAGAGTTAATACTTGTAATCCATGCTTCTATGCAAACTTCTTGTAAATGGGTATGGTTTGTGCAAACATAATATGTTCCACTCATATATCATTTGATTTGTCACCCCAAGTAAAGAATGCACAAATGTATAAACAAATGTATACCTGAAAATGAATCTGCCAGTATATGTATGTCACTATGACTTGTAACCCTGCTGAATATACCTGAGACTAAATCATCAAGAACATGATCAACTTGAAGCATAAAGATCCTGGGACTTATCAAGATAATAATGTCATATATCTAAAGAAAATTCATGCCCTGAAACAAATGCATGCCCTATCACAATGACCACCATGTCAAATATCAGTACCAACATGTAAAAGCTAAAACTTGAAAGTGCATGCCATGAACCATGTGAATCACCATATGAACCAACTGTAATCATCATGTATCAAAACAAGCTAAGAATGCATCAGCTGAGAATGCATCCTCTCAACATCTACCGAGCATATCATCACATCCATATCACATTACATATCATAATACCAACCAATGCAATTGCATATCAACCAATCTAAGAATGCAAAGAATAGAACCAGTGATGTCATGAACCCCATTAAACAGTTTTGGCATCAAGGACAAGCTAACACATAAACAACTGAAAACCAACACTCATCATGTATGAGACACCCATGATCTCTCATGTTGATTATGAAATTGATTGTTGGACTTGTCTACACTTCACCTTGATATTCATTATACCAATCTTTTTGTCTATCAATGTATTTTCTCCCCAACATATCTATTTTAGAAACTTGGATATTTTGACCATGATATAGTTTAGATATAATTTCCCATTCATAGTTTGTAGTATTTCCTTGAATAGTTTTATTGTCTTGAATTTTAGAATCAATGATATTTTTTACATTTTTTACTATTGTTATTTGCTCCATGTGCCAAGGATTATAATGGAATGACTCCAAAATTTCTATTATGGAGTCATTATCATGACCAATATCTCTTTTTACATGACGAAATAGTTTGTACAATAATATAATAACTCTAATAGATAGTAAATTTATTTATCCAACTCACATGGAGGAATGGATAAAAAGTTAGGAAATACTTTGACAACTGTTTTTCTTTGCCTTGGATCCCATTTTTTATCTCTTCTTCTTTTAGGATCATATATCCATGATTTAGTTGCATTAATTAGTGTGACAGCTTCCATAGAAAAAATCTTTGTTTTATATCCATCGATGGAAGATTTAATCTATTCTTCATTGTTCTCTTCAATACTTATAGTTATAGATTTGAATGCCTTGCATGATACATTTAGATTGAAAAATCTTATACCAATCTCTACTAATGAGAGTTCTAATAGTATGTGACATGTTTCTTGAGCTCTAATATCTCTTTCTATAACAATCTTAGTTAAAATACTTTTATATGCTCTTGCAACTAAATTATCAACATAAAATTATATGTTTCTAAGGTGCATCAACATCTTGTGGTATGATTTTGAGCTTTTCTCTACTTTTATTGTGCATACTTTGAAATATATTTGATTAAAATATGTTTGGAAAGAACAAGTTGCTAATCGATATTTTCTCTCCACAATTGTAATATGTAGTGATTGTGTGAGTTCACTCTGTTATCATTTCTTGCTAGCTCAAATCTTTTTTAGCTTGTTTTTATGTCTTCATATAATTTGTTCCCTCCAAATTCAATGGACAAGGAGCATTATACTTATAATCAATATGACTAAGTCATCTATTTTATTGCCTTGCAATTATATTATATTTCAATTTGATATAAAGGTTTTAACTTATTAAAATAGTTACTTATTGTAGTGTCAAAAAATGTACTCCTTCACATTTTCACACTATGTTAGGGTCCCTTAATTAATTGGACTCAATTAAACCTCTAATTGGCCCAATTATGCATCTACAAGCCTAATTAATTACAATTTCTGAAAGGGGAATTGGTATTTAATTAATGCAATTATCATTTTTAACACCCCAAAATGAATAGGTCCTGGCAATTTAGGTCAGGACCCATTCGTCCTTGGGAAAATGGGTCCCCTATAGTTGTCAAATTCAAAATTTTAATATGTTTTTGGCGGCCTTTTTATTATTCAAATTCAAACTTTAAATGTCGGCTTGTAATGTTTAATTTTTGGGAAATTAGAAAATTACCTATAAACTAGAGAAGCAAGCTAGAGTTTTCATACAAGCATTCCTAGAGCTAAGATTATTGTCAAAGGTGTTCAAGAGTAAATTTATCAAGCATTTGTTGCAACATTCAATATCTCAAGCATCATGTCAAAGTTATCAAGAATCATGCATGCTTTTGGACCTAACATTGTGATGTACATTTTAAGCATTCAAATCAAATTTCAATCATCAAAATCACATCATCAATCAAGTCATTTCATGCAAGATCAAAACCTTAGAGAGATCTACTAAGTTTCAGTCCTTCAAGGGTTTCAAATCAAGGGTTTGGTGATTTGCAACATAACACTTGTTCATTCATAATTTCTTTCATGTTTCATTTCAATTCAAGGTTTAATTACCAAAACAAGGTTTGACCAAGGCAAACCCCCATTCACCAAAAATAAACAAATTTTCCCTCTTGTGTGTTTTGCAAATCTTAGGTTGAAGAAGGATTGAAGATCTATCAAAAGAGAAAAATTGCAAAAGTTGCCAAAGTTGTCATCAAGCCACAAAAACTCACTTTTAGAATTTATTTTCAAATTTTCAACTATGAAATCTAGAGGAATCAGAGGAGTAGACATAGGATCAAAGGACTGTGAAAGCAACTTTTCAACCCCTATAGCAAGACCCTTTCCCCCTTGGGCGAATGAGTCCTAGGAGGACACTCAACACAAACCTTTTTATCATAGGTGCATAAAATCAATTCATTCTCTGAACTGCAATTACTTTCTAGATTCTGTTAGATTAAGGCTTAATTTAGTGTTTTCATGTGTTACATGACAAAATTGCATTCATTTATTATTTTTCATTCATCTCCCAAAAGTGTTATTTTAGCTGATTTGCCCGTCCTAGGTCATAAGGAAAACAACAAGATCTCCACCAAGGTTGACTCGCCTAAGGGTTGAAAGTCAATCTTGTCCTAGGGGATCTCTTTTTCCTAATGAAATAAGATAGGTGCAACATACCCCTCGTGTTACCATTCCATTATTCATTAATGCACCCAATTTTCCTTTGTTTCACCTACAAACTATTGTTCCTCTTTTTTTTGTAGGAATGTTCCCTCCCTACACATAGTATGTTGCTCTACACAATTTAGGATCTCTTCATAGTCATGATCAATATCTATCTCTGCAAGTTGTCTTGTATTTTTAAGACATGGATGTTGAGGAAAATTTTGGAATGCCTACAATTGGAACTACAAATAAATTTATTAGTTATATCATAGGCTATACATAATTTATTTAATATACTAGATATATATATGTCTATTTTTTTAAAACATGTTTATATGTTTCGCTAATGTGGATCTTCTCTAGTATTTTATGCTTCAACAATAGAATTGTAGTGTCGAAAAAAGTAACCCTTTTTCAAACTTAATTTAGGAATAAATAAATAATGATAAAATGGACTTACTTGTACCTTATTTAGGGTGTTGTAAATTTTTTTCTTACACTTTCACACTAATCTATGGCTTTATTAATTAATTGAGGTTAATTAGAGCTTAATTGCCCCCTTAAATTCAAATCCAAGCCTTATTTATTGTATTTTCTAAAGGATATATCCCAACACTCATTAATAAAATTGCATAAAACTTAATTAGGCAAGGTCTGAGTCCTAGGATAATGACTTGGGTCCTCACTGTGTCTTAGGACCCCCTTTTTCCATAATATTTCATAATCCCCGAAATTGGTACTAGTTAACTATGCTAGGACTCCTAGGACCGCCTTTTTGCATAATATTTTATAATCTTCAAAATTGGTCCTAGTTAATTGTACTAGGACTCCTAGGACACCCTTTTTGCATAATATTTCATAATCCCTGAAATTTGTCCTAATTAACTATGCTAGGACCCATTTGCCCAAGGTGGAGAATGGGTCCTCCTTAACTAAGGACACCCCTTTTTGAACTTGTTTGTGGTGGGATTGTAATGATTTTGAATCCTAGATCTGATGTCGGCTTGTGTTTTTGAATTTTGGGATAAATCTTAAGATAAGTATAAATATAAGGCTATTTCACATAGTTTTTCCTAGCAAGTTCAAGTGATTGTAAGAGTACATTCACAAGAGCATTATAGAAGATACAAGAGCATTTCAAAGGAATTCAAGGGTATATTATCAAGGTTTTATTGCAGCAATCAAATTCATACCATCATGTCAAAGGTATAGTACATCATGCATGTAGTTGAGCTCATGTGCTGATGTAGCATTGAAGATCCATTTACAAGCATTGTTTCACATTCAAATTCAAGATCAAGATCTAAATTCTTCATAGCCACTTCATGTTAGATTAATGATTTACTTTCCAAGATTTCATCCAAGGTATCATTGTTTCATGTTTCATGTTTCATTGTTTCATCATAAGATTTAATTACCTAAATGGGGTTTGACCAAGGAAAACCCCTATTCCCTAACAATCAACAATTTTTCTTCTCTCTTGATGTGTGATTGCAGGTTTTAGGTTGAAGATCAAGTGGAGATTAAAATTTGAAAAGTTGTCAAGCTTGTAAAGTTGCAAAATTTGTCATCTTACTTGCAAGATCACAAAAACTAAGCTACAAAATTGATTTTCAACTTTCGGGAGTTGATCACCTAGAATTTGAGAGTGCAGACATCAAGGAACATGACCTCGAAAGTGATTTTCTAGAACCCTAACAAGGACCCATTTTCCACTAGGCAAATGAGTCCTTAGTGATCCCCAAAACAACACTTTTTCAGCAAGGTACACATCATTTGGGCATCTTAAAACCTTCCTTATTGCTTTTATAAAAAAATTAGGTTTGTTTTCTAATGTTCTTCTATGCATAATTGAGTGAAATAACTAGTAAAAAGGTATGGTTTATCATCTTGGTTTATCCCCTCTTTCTATGTTTCATTTTGGTGAACCCGACTTATTGAACATTGTGGTTTTCTAATTTTTGAAGTCTTTCTTTTCATCCTAGGTTAGATCTTACATTCATTTGCATTGAATTAGATCACATTTGGGGTATCTTACTTTGCATTCAAATTTACATCTCATCTAGGGTTTTAAGATTGCATTTTTTGCATTCTTTAAATCTAAAAAATTACAATAATCTTGCATATCATATTAGGTCATATAAATTTGCATTTAAAAATCAAAACAAAACTGCATATCAAACCAGTTCTTTTCATTCATCATTTTGTCACATTTTCAACTTGCATTTCACAATACATTTAGAAAAATTTGAACCTGAAACTTACTATTATAGACCTAAATTTGAAACTCATTAGAAAAAGCTCAAGAATCTATACAAATCAATTTTAAAACCCTAATCTAGGATCCATTCAGATCAATTTCTAGAAATTCAGATCAACATCTGATTAGGGACTCATTCACCCTAGGGTGAATGGGTCCTAGAAATTCAGATCAACATCTAATCTAGGACCCATTCACCCTAGGGTGAATGAGTCCCTAATCAGATGTTGATCTGAATTTCTAGAAATTGAAATCTCTCATTTTATGCTTTTGTTTACTGCTGTTACATTTCTGTTTCAGTTTGTTGATTTTCTATTTCATTAATTTCATTAGATCTAGCTTAATTTGCTTCATTTAGTGCATTTTCAAAAGTCAAAATTGCATTTACAACATTTCATTTTCAGTTTATTGCATTGTGTAATCATTAAATTGCATTTTTTAAAATTGGAAAATTATATTGTTTAGAATCTGAAAATTGCATTTCATTCCAGGTCATTGCATTGCCTCTTTCCATTTTGGGTTTGCACACTAAGTTTGTAAAACTTGTATGAGCTTTAAAACTTGGTGTCCTATTATCAATACTATTGTAAGACATAGTTCGAGGCTCATGTCACCCTGCAATATATCACTCGTTGTGGATCTTGGGTTTTCTAGCTCTCCTCCTAATAGTGTTGATAATTAACCCCTATGGATCATAGTATGCATACTTCATTTCCCATGACATCCATTCCTACAACTAATGTGCTTAATGTTAACAACACCATCTCAACCATCACTAGTTCTACTCAAGCTTTTGGGTGTACTCAAAGCCAAGTTGGAACTTCAATCCCTTCTTCTATATACCCATTTCCATTCTTACATACACTAGTACTCAACCTACCACAACAATTCAACCTATTAGCAGTGTGAACACTTCCTTAGGCATTTCCACTAGAAATCCTTCTAGCTTTGTGCATTGGAATACAATATCTCCTCAACCATCCTCCCTCACAAACCTACATTTCACTTGCCCTCCCCATACATATACGACTCCACCCTATTCCCCTCCACCTTACAGTAATAACAATACTCTCCTCAACACACTTTACATACAAACAAAAGGATGATGAGAAAGTGATTGATTTCATAGCAAGATACCAAAACTTTATTCACAAGTAAATATTAAGATTCCTAATTCTTACCTTCAACAAATGTTTATTTCCAACTTAAAAAGCAAACTCCAAAGAAAACTTGAAATGTTGAGATTTTCATCCTTCACACAATAATGTATAGCCCTTCATGATTATCAGAATATGGCTTATGGTCGTGATATGAAAAATCCCCCTAGCCATCTTGAAAAGTCTAAATCCACAACTCAAAATAGTTACCAACCTTTTAAGAAGAAAAATAGGGGCTTTTTAATACTTAACTTCCCTCAACCGAGTGGATGCTATAAAGACAACAAATCCTTTTTACTTTGGGGATAGGGATATAAATTTCACTCCTCTACCCGACACCCTTCACAATATCATGATGCAACTTGTTGAAAAGAGCATGCTTACCTTACCTCCTATTAAAGAGTGTGATCCTAATCTACCATTTCCCGCAAGCTTTCGATGAAACTCTTATTACCATTATCACTGACAAACAAACATGGTATGAAATATTGTAAGCATCTTAAACATCTCGTGCAAGAACTTATTGATAATAATCAACTTCAAATTGGAGGTGTGAACAATCAAGGTAATAAGTTCGTAGCTCCTCCTAACCAAAATTTACAAATCTTTACAAATACCATGCCAAAAAATACTATTTCATTTGTCAAAGCTAGTGAGACCAAGAATGATGTGATGAATGTTGATACGAATGATGAAAACATAAAATATGAAAATGAAGAACAACTAATTAAAATGGTAGCATTTATCAAAGCTGAACCTCGTAAGGGCTCAAACAAAAAGCCTCTTGATATTGGTTTCTCACAAAAGGACATACTTAAACATGCACTTGATGGTCCTCTTTACATAGCTAGAAGAATCAATAGCAAGCCTACAAACGATATATTAATTGATCTTGTATGTGGAGAGAATTTGATCATTGAAGAATTCCTATTTGTACATGAAATCTATCAAGATACATATGACAAATTGAAAGCATGGACCAAGATGCATAATGGTTTTTCTTTTCCTACGATGGGCTCGATAGATCTACCTTTAAAAGTTGGACCGAAAGAATTAAATGTCTCATTCACCTTCATTTCGTAATCAGACCAATTTTGTGTGAAGTTAGGCTATCCATGGCTTCACTCCATGAATTCCATCTCGTCGGTTGTGCATAAATGTTTAAATTTTCCATATGGCAATGATATATTTACTGTGCATCATAGTGGGTTTAATATGACGTCTTCCCGAGGGATTAGATTTCTTTTAGCCCGAGCCTGAACCTATTAGACCTCATGAGGACTTCTTTTTCAAATCCTATCAAAAGTTTAAGGCAAAGCGCATAGAAGAATTATCCCTTAGAAATATGCCTCGACTCGTGATTGAGCCACCTATCCTTGACAAAACAATGATTAAACCAAAAGCCCTTCCAACCATCCAAGAGTAGCCTATGAAAATAACTCCTATGATTTCCTATAAGAGAACATGAGACAAACAAAAAAATCCTGTTGTGCCTCCTAAACTAAAACAAGTTTACAAATCTAAAGAGAAAGTCATTGAACAACCTCCTATTTTTTCTTTTGTTCCTCCCAAGGAAGAGAAGAAACCTATGATTGACAAACCTGCTCCTACACAGATTCAAATTGATAATAGATTGAAGTGAAATCAAAATGTTAGAGAGAATAGGTGTAGACATCGTGCTATTTCTCATATGTTACAAAATCAAGAAGAAAACAGAAACATAGAAAATCAAAATCCAAACTTACCTAAAGCAATGCATGATGATTTTATACCTTCACCACAATGTAAACAAGAAACTTCAAGAGACATTATCATTCAACCACCTATTGTGATTAATCTAGATGATGACATTGTTATTGCAAAAATTGATGAATAAGTGCATAATGAGTTGAATACATTGTTTTCCTCTTTTATGATCTTAAATGATAAGTCTCCTAAAAAGAGTGTTGAACTTGGTGCTTCCCCTAGTTTGACACTTGTTGTTGTCCCTTTGGCTAGTTGTTTGCCTTCTGTATACACCGACCAAGATTGAGATGCAGATGAATTCCTATAGGTTGACTCGCATGTGCCTTCCTATTACTTTTCTTTATTTTATTTTTCATGTTTCTTTATGTGATTGCATGTGTGTAATGTGATCCCCCATGATGTTTCATTTGATGTATCTCTCTTTTTTTGTGCATTCCTCTATATGTATCTACATTCTTCTCTATGTTGTAAACATTTTATCTTTTTCACTTGTCTTGTGTTTTCCTTTTGGGGATGACGCAAGGTATCGAGACATTTAGGTCTCTTCCATGTTGACCTTAGGGATTTTTCTTTATTTTCGCTCTATTTGTGTCATTCTTCCAGTTCTATGAGTATCTAGGGAATGATGATAATTCTGAGCTCTATAATAACATTGTAGCGAAGACATATTGAACCTGAATCCATAGATCCCTCATGTATTCTTGGGGGCAACCCTTCCCTCCTTATTCATGACGCAACTTTATTTCATAAATATATGACTTGGCATAGGGTTTTATGAGGAAAGATCTCATGTCTAAGGAGAAAATATTTGCTACTTTAAAGTAGTTGCTCACAACAGTGTTAGCAATCACTTTAAAATGGGGGCATACATCGATGACATCTTTTGACATTTTGCATATTTTATGGCATGATTTTATTTCTTCTTATGTTGTGTCCTTTTCTTGGTGGTTAGGTTTGATGTCCTCCAAGAGTGTGATATTTCTAAGCATATGATTTCCCTTAGTGGCATGATGTGAGCGAGGCATCTCATAAGTGTCAATCTGGTATTCTTGACTTTTCCTCTCTTGGACACATTAGGCATGATGTTCCCTAAGAAGAAGACCTTACACGAACAAAGAAAAACCCCATTTAACAAAAACCTATAGATATAACATTCAAAAAACATAGCATTGTGGTGCCTTATCAAGGTTGTTAGGAGGATAACTTTGGTATGGTATGGGAGGCTAATATGATTCTCTCATTTTCCACCATTCTTTTTGGGATAACTCACCTAGTGGATAGCTTGAGGTTCCACTACCTTAGAGTGAGCATGCATGTTACAGAAAAACAACCTAGACCTGGTCCACATCATGTTGGACAGACTATCGAAGCTTGATCCTTGTTTCAGACAAATTGTCGCATTCCACATCATGTTACAACGATCGAAGCTTGATCCTTTTTTCCTTTATTTTTTCGGGTCTTTGATAGGGTATGGTTGTGTATCTTTATCATTGCTACATAATTAAGTGTATTGAATGTCTACTTTAGTGTGAGTCATCATGGGGGAGAAATCTCACTAAAATGGGGGCAAAATGTAGTGTCGAAAAAAGTAACCCTTTTTCACACTTAATTTGGGAATAGATAATTAATGATAAATGGACTTAATTGTGCCTTATTTAGGGTGTTGTAAAGTGTTTTCTTACACTTTCACACTAATCTAGGGCTTTATTAATTAATTGAGGTTAATTAGAGATTAATTGGCCCCTCAAATTCAAATCCAAGCCTTATTTATTGCATTTTTTGAAGGATATATCTTGACACTCATTAATAATGTTGAATATAACTTAATTTGGAAAGGTTTGAGTCCTAGGATAGTGACTTGGGACCCATTTTCCACCTGGTGAAAGGGTCCTCACTATGTCCTAGGACCCCCTTTTTACATAATATTTCATAATCCTCGAAATTGGTCCTAGTTAATTATGCTAGGACCCGTTCAACCAAGGTGGTGAATGGGTCCTCCTTAACTAAGCACAACCCTTTTTGAACTTATTTATGGTGGGATTGTAATGATTTTGAATCCTAGATCTGATGTCGACTTGTGTTATTTCAATTTCAGAATTAAATCTTAAGATAAGTATAAGTAAAAGGCTATTTCACATAGTTTCACCTAGCAAGTTCAAGTGATCATAAGAGTACATTCACAGGAGCATTATAGAGAATTCAAGAGAATTTCAAAGGCATTCAAGGACAGATTATCAAGGTTTTATTGCAGCAATTAAAGGTCATATCATCATTTCAAAGGAATAGTGCATCATGCATGTAGTCGATCTTATGTTTTGATGTAGCATTGAAGATCAATTTACAAACATTATTTCACATTCAAACTCAAGATCAAGATCTACATTCTTCATAGAAACTTCATGTTAGAATGTTGATTTACTTTCCAATATTTCATCCAAGGTATCATTGTTTCATGTTTCATTGTTTCATCATAAGGTTTAATTACCTAAATGGGGTTTGACCAAGGAAAACCCCTATCCCCTAACAATCAACAATTTTTCTTTTCTCTTGATGTGTGATTGTAGGTTTTAGGTTGAAGATCAAATGGAGATTAAAATTTGCAAATTTTTCAAGGTTGTAAAGTTGCAAAAGTTTTCATTCTACTTGCAAGATCATAGAAACTAAGCTACATAATTGTTTTCTAACTTTTGAGAGCTGATCACTTGGGATTTGAGAGTACAGACATCAAGGAACAAGACCCCGAAAGTGATTTTCTAGAACCCTAATAGGGACCCATTCTCCACTAGGCGAATGAGTTGTTAGTGACTCCTTAAACAACACTTTTTCAGCAAGGTACACATCATTTTGGCATCTTAAAACCTTCCTTATTACTATTATAACAATTAGGTTTATTTTTTGACGCTCTTCTATGCATAATTGAGTGAAACTAGTAAAAAGGTGTGGTTTATCATCTTGTTAATTCACTTTGATAAGCCCTTCTCCCTTTTTATATGTTTCATTTTTGTGAACCTGACTTATTGAACATTATGGTTTTCTGATTTTTGGAGTCTTTCTTTTCATCATAGGTTAGAACTTAAATTCATTTGCATTGAATTAGTTCTAATTTAGGGTGTCTTACTTTGCATTCAAATGTGCATCTCATCTAAGGTTTTAGGATTGCATTGCTTGCATTCTTTAAATATGAAAAATTATAGTCATCTTGCAAATGATATTAGATCATATAAATTTACATTTGAAAATCAAAACAAAATTGCATATCAAACTAGGTCTTTTCATTCATCATTTTGTCACATTTTCAACTTGCATTTCATAACACATTTACAAAAAATTGAACCTAAAACTTGCTATTATAGACCTGAATCTGAAACTCATTAGAAAAAGCTTAAAAATCTATAAAATAAATTTCAAAACCCTAATCTAGGACCCATTCGCCCTAGGGTGAATGATTCCTTGATCAGGTGTTGATCTAAATTTCTAGAAATTGAAATCTCTTGTTTTATGCTTCTATTTGTTGTTGTTACATTTCTATTTCAATTTGTTGATTTTTTGTTTCATTAATTTCATTAGATCTAGTTTAATTTGTTTCATTTAGTGCATTGTCAAAATTCAAAATTGCATTTACAACATTTCAATTTCACTTTATTACATTGTGTAATCAGTAAATTGATTTGTTTAGAATCTGAAAATTGCATTTCATTCTAGGTCATTGCATTGCCTCTTTCCATTTTGGGTTTGCACACTAAGTTTGTAAAACTTGTATAAGACTTACAACTTGGTGTCTTATTAGCAATTAGTCTTATTAGTTTTGTTTTTTCCAATTTTGGGCCTCTTGTGGAGTAGTTAGTAGTGTTCCTATCATTAATACATACAAAATAGGTCAATATATATCTATACACTCAATATAAAGAATATTATAGGAGAGCCTATTTGATGAAGCATTTAGTCAATTCTACATGACGTTTAGCCCAATATGACCTTGTACCCATCAATTTTTTCCTAAACTTCATCAACCTATCAACTATATGGGAGTGTGGCATGCTTTCAATATGCTCATACAACTCATTGATGGTGATTATTATGTCTTGAAACTTCTTTTTACAAATACAACAAATGAATTTTGTGCACGGTGTCACATTATCAGGCTCATCATGAAATATCTAAATCTTGGATGTTGACCAAAATGATGATCCCTATACTACAATAGATGCTTAAAAAATTCATGAAAATGCAATCGACTCATTCATGGTTCTAACCAACCACATCTACCATCAGGGAACAATTTTGGGAATGGCATATTAGGTAATCCTGAAGTGACATATTCATTGATAGGAAATGCACCAATTCTTGGCCAATCAATCAATGATATTTAATTTGCATTAGGGTTATTAACCCATACGTGAATAATTTCCATTTGTCTTTGGGCATTAGGTGGTATAGAATCCATTGCCCAATTATATTAGCTTAATTTGTCTCCATGACTAGATCCATAAATATGATTTCATTTGCATATGAATCAAATTCCATATTCATAATCTTTAGTCTATTAAAAATATTTTCATCAGAATTTCTTAATAGATCATTTAGATCATTTTCATTAATTCTAACATATGAATAAAACTTGTCATGGTCTAATTTGTATTTTAGTGCCTTATACACACAATCCCTGGGTAAGTGCATGGATCTGTGACACAATTTTGATGCCAAATTGAAAAAAAGCAAAAAAAACCAAAAAAGAGCATTTGGTGCACGCCAAATGATCAAGTCATTTGGTGCATGCAAAATTTAGCATGCACCAAATAACTTGTTCATTTGGCGAGTGCCAAATAGAAAAAGCCTATAAAAAAATGAATTCTTAACCTAATTTTATGTTCAATCCGTAGCTTGGATTGGATGTTTATGGCTCTACAACTCACGCTCACCAAATCTCTTCCATGTTTTATACTCTTAGCTTGAAATTCTTCATGAGGATGCTGCCAACACGTCAAAGAGGTCGAAAATTGTGAAGAGATATGTATTTTTATTGCTTTTATTTTGAATTTGATTTAGAATGTAGACTGAAATAGGTTTTTTTAATAAAGCCTTGTTTAAATTCTCAGGGAATGAATCTCCACCTCCAAACATTGAGAATTCACAATCACCCCCTCACGAAGAGCCTCCTCTACAAGAACAACTTGAAACCCCTCCATCAATTCATAGGAATCCTCAAGGAACATAGGAAAATATCCTAAATCAAATTGAAAACAATAAAAGATACATTGAACAATTAATTGGAAGATTAACTGAGAATGTCAAAACCCACCCTTATAGGAGAGGGATTACCGAATCGTTGAAGCCAATTGTATCTCATGTAGGAGAAATGAGAGAGAAAATATTTTTTTATTCAAATAAGAGGCATGAATTGAGACAATTTCATGCTAGTGGTTTGTCATATGTAGATGTGAAAAAACAAAAAAATAGCAAAACTGACTTGTGTGCCCTATTTACAGACCCGAGAACCAACACACCTTTATCTCATGCATGCAGTAGGTTCCCCATCCATTGGTGCCACCATGAATTAATTAAAAATAAAATTTGGGACTGGTCGTGGATGGTATTTCCTAACCTCCATGCAATAACCATGAGGTACCACAATACTTTTTGAGGAAAATTTATTGTGAGTTTGTCCTCAATAAGATGCCAAATTATTTTGACATCTTAGATTTTCAGGGTAGAGGTGGGGGCTCCACACATGATAGACCTGGTGCATGACGTAATCCAAAATTGGCATACCCTTGGCCAAACCCATGGTGGAGCATTTCGTTGTTCCTTCCATTGTTAAGGACAGTGTAGAGGTGGACACACTGGAGTTGATTAGCTCGCTCACCCAGACCATTATATAGTGTGTGAGGCCTCTAGTAGAGTTTGATGTGGAGGAGACATGTAGGCCCCAAGCTCCACCCCACCATTGTGGCACTTGCGGTGTTGTTTGCATGTATGATTATTAGAGTGCTCAGGATGCAGCTACACAACCTACATCAGTTGTAGAGGCGATGGTTATGACAAATGAATTGTTGAATAATACATACAATATTGATACTCAGGTGAAATTCGGCAAGTTCATTTAACTTTTTTTATTAAATTATATTTTTAAATTTAAGAATAACTAAATTAGTAGAATCAATATGATAAAATTTCAAGTTCGGAGTGTTCATGAGATGTGCTCCATTCTTTTAGACCCTTATTCGTTCTCAATGTTGAGTCCACAGGTATGCAACTAGTATTAAAGATATTATTATTGCATTTGAATAGTTGAATGTTATATTTGAATGTTTGTCTCATAATATGCTTTGGATGTCAAACAATTTCCTAGTAGACCTTCGGAGCTCTACACCTCGCAATTAATGTCCTCAAACAACTTTCAATCAAGTAACCTTTATTCATTAATGGTGTTGTAAAACAATGTTAGCTAGTTTTCGTAATTTTGTGTATACAAATCTAAAAAATTGATGAGAAACACAAACATTGGTTGGTCTTGTGAGATCCTAATTATATTTACCATTCAATGTCCATCTCATTCTTCCATTCCTTTCATCACGCATATTTTAAACATTATATATCACATATATCAATCTTTAACATATTATATATTATACCACCTTCCTCCATATTTCATCTTATACACATATTGTTACAAGAAACCTTTTCTTCTACTCATTATTGACCAAATCTCTTATACATTATTACTGCACACCTCAAGTTCCCACTTCATGTTCTATATTCAAACCTTAGACACCGCCTAATTCACTTTATGGTCTAACATTCCCTCCTAATTACTTCCCATTAACCTCTAGTATAGTTCACCTTAAAAATGTTTATTGTCCCATCCTAGCTCATCCAATTAATCTCTACTAGTCCATTCAATGTTCCATCATCCCCTCTTGATCATGTCACATTATCTTCTCCTAATTCACTTTTTGTTCCTTTATTCCTTCCTAATCCCATCCCATTAACATTTAATAGTTCACCCTATTTTCCATGATCCCCTCCTAGCCTATCCCAGTAATATCTACTAGTCCATCCTATGTTTCATTATGCCCTTCTACTCCCATCTTATTGTACCCTTTATTATTTCACCCTATGTTCCACCCTATGTTCCTTTACCCATTTTATGTTATATACCATGTTTCATCCTATAACTCTTCTCTAGTATTACTACACATAGGTCAAGTTCCCACTTCATGTACTATAGTCAAACCCTAAACACCTCCTAATTCACCCTATGTTCCATTATTCCCTACTAATCCCATCCCATTAACCTCTAATTGTTCACCCTATATTTTTTTATCCCATCCTATCCCATCCCATCAATCTATACTAATCCATCCTATGTTCCATTAACCCCTTCTATTCCCATCCCATTACCCTCTCTTATTTAACCATACATTCAATTATCCCCTCTTGGTTTTGTCCCATTATCTTCCCCTAATTCACCCTATGTTCCTTTATTCCCTCCTAATCCCATCCCATTAACTTCTAATAGTTCATGCAATATTTTGTTATCCCATCCTAGCTCATCTCATTAATCTATTCTAGTCCATCCTATGTTCCATTAACCCCTTCTATTCCCATCCCATTACCCTCTCTTATTTCACGGTATGTTCCATTATCCCCTGTTGGTCTTGTCCCATTATCTTCCCCTGATTCACCCTATGTTCCTTTATTCCCTACTAATCCCATCCCATTAACCTCTAATATTCATCCTACATTCTACGATCCACTCTTTGAACATCCCACTAATCTCTACTAGTCCATTCTATGTTCCATTATCGCATTTGACTCCCATCCCATTATACCCTCTATTATTTCACCATATGTTCCATTATCCCCTCTTGGTCTTGTCTCTTTATCCCTTCTATGCTATAGTACCTCCATCCAAGTTTTATCCTATACACATGTACCATTATAAGAATTTTTTCCTTCCACTCATTATTGACCAAAGTTATCTTCTCCATTACTATTCCACACCTCAACAACCAAATTCATGTGCTATAGTAAAACCCTAGACATGTCCTAATTCATCGTATGTTCCATTATCCCTTTGAAAGCTGCTAGTCTCACTTCATTCATGTGAACTTCATTGTGGCATTATCACTATGTTGACAATATGCCCTCATTAACATTACTTCATTAGCATATGCAATTTGAAAACCAATGAGCACTTAACTTGGGCTTTTGCAACAGTTTGGACTATCCCAGTGGACTTAGTACTTTCACCATTTTGTGATCTATAAGCACTATACTGTACTCTCAACTAAGGCCAACCATCTACTCTTTCATGCAAGGTCATTACCACCAATAGGGATTGTATTATTGCATAGACTACCATCACTTCCCAAAGTTTTCTTAACATTGTATTTCAATTTCTTTCAACTGTCATTGACCTTTACCTTGTATTGAATTTTTTTATTAGAATCACCATTCTTGACTAGCTTCCTTCAAAAGTTGTTGCACTCATGATGCATTAATTTTCTACATTTTTATCTATGAAGTTGTTACACTTTTACATTTTTAATTCCTGTTCATTTATGATAGTTATATTGTTTCTCTTTACATTTTCATTTGCTACTCATTTATGACAGTTATAAATGGACTACCTGAACTTCTTTATATGACTGCTAGATATGTTGTTTCATTTTTAATTGTCAAAATCAGACAACCCTAGTGATGTTGGTGGCATGATGGACCATGGAGTTACTATAAAAATAGCCATTTCTGATCCTTTGAGAGAGGTATGCAACATATTAGTCGATTTGATGTTATATTTTCTCTTTTATGGTCTATTATTAAAAAAATTCATGATACTTGTACATGTAGTTTAATTTCTATCTTGATGGTTGCTGCAGGTGGGTGTCACTCTAGATCGTGGACGTGGTAATGTTGTAAATGTGCATGATGATTATTTGTATGTGGTAAGTGACTATATTTTATTATATGCCATTCTATAATTCAATTTCTATGTATTACCATCTATACTTTTTATTGTATCAGGTGCAGCTCTAAAGGACTCTAGAGAGGGGTTCTAGTGAGCGTGTTCAAAAGACGAGAGAACCAATAGGCACTCCATCCAGTCGAATTTCAAAGGCAACACAAGATCTTTTTCCTTCCCCTAGAGGGAAATGACTATGTATTAGGGTCATTTGCTCTATGCCTATGTGGCATTTTGGAACATATGCTTTGTACCATTGATACATATGTGACATTTTATGTCCATATGGCTCTTTTGTAGTAAGCCCGTATGGATTTTTTGGATATATTGTATATACTTTTATAATATATATCATTGTATATCCTTACAAATTTTTGATTAAAGAAAATATTATTTTGCTACTACCATTCTTGAATGATGTCATCATGCGTATTATGTAAATTGTATGCTTGAATGTTGTAGGCATGGGTTTTGTTTACATATAATGCTTAAATAATTATCGTTGATTGCTCAATAAGCTCCATCTAATGCATATTGTGTAAATAAGCTCCATTTATGGTGGTTATTATCCTTTGCAATGCTTCAATTACTTGTGCTTCACTTATTCACATGTATACTTCATGTATATTACGTGTATTCACGTGTATGCTTCATGCTTCTAATGTATAATTCATGTTCATGTGTATTCTTCATGATTCATGTGTATACTTCATGTGTTTTCATGTATGCCTCATGCTTCTTGAGTTCTATTGTTGTTTAGTGGCAAGGATTTTAACACCAAAAGGTTTCAAATGAACTATAAGAGCTCCTTCCCATAAAAAAATATCATAGCAAAATGTATTGCTTTTAATTCACAGTTGAGGTTGGCATCCAACAACTAATGGTTTTGATTTTAAAGCTTAGAAATCATTGCATTTGTATCTATAAAACAAGTGGATGTTTCAAACCTCACAGGTATATATATACTTCTATTAACTTGTATGAACATGCATCAAAACACATGATAGTTGTTGATCCAACCAACAAAAATTATTTGCATCTATTAATATCACAAGACTTGACATCTCATTAAATGAAATCAATGAACAGGTTAGTTTTAATGATATTTTGAAGATATTAGATGTGTATGAACAACAATATAATCTTAATTTCTGGATGCATCACCCATGTGTAGTTATCACATTTCTCCCAAATTCATCATTTATAAAACCTCCTTCCATTTTCTATGCATGAAATAACATGACAAATCATTGGGAAACATGGTCCTATAACGGCCGCCACATCATGTTTTATAACTCTAGAGCACAAAAAAACTATACATCATGGATATTGAATATTCAGATCCAATGTTTCACTAGTATGTTGAGTTTTGCATCTCAACAAGGGTGTACTATTTGGTGACAACAACTATAGTTCAGACTCTTAAGGGATTCAACTGATTGAACGTAGCTCAGAGCGATTCAACATGTTTGGGTGTGAAAGAGAACCATGCTTAGCATAAACGTATCCATCTGAATGTGTTTAAATAGTTCATTTGGTCACATGAGTTGCATAATGAAAGTTGCATCGTTTTGCAATTTTACACTGCTTGCATTTGACAACTTTTTCCCTAAGTGAAAAGTCACCACCATGGAAAAATTCCTCTGAGATAGAAAAAACTAAGAGAGGTTATTGTAGAGGGTCCTAATTCGATCTCATAGGCATAGACTAGAAGTTTCTAAGCATCACGATATTCAAGTAACAACCCGTCGAAGATTCCAACCATTTTGCACTTTAGATTCTTAAGGGATTTTGTCGGTTGAACGTAGCTTAGAGTGATTTGATGTGTTTGGATGTGAAAGAGGACCATTCCTAGCATAAACATACCAATCTAGATGCATTAGAACAATTCACTTGGTCACACGAGTTGCAGAATGAAAGTTGCACCACTTTGCAACTTTACACTGCTTACATTTGACAACTTTTTCCCTAAGTGAAAAGTCGCCACCACGGGAAAACACCTTTGAGATTAAAAAAAATTGAGAGAGGCTATTTTAGAGGGGCTCAACATGATCCCATAGGTGTAGACAAGAAGTTTCTAAGCATCATGTTATCTGAGTAACATCCCACCGAAGATTGCAACCATTTTGCACTTTGGACTCTTAAGGGATTATGTCGGTTGAACGTAGCTCATAGTGATTTGATGTGTTTGGGTGAAAAAGAGGACCATTCCTAGCATAAAAGTACCACTTGCGTGTGTTGGAACAATTCATTTGGTCACGCGAGTTGCAAAACGAAAGTTGCACCACTTTGCAACTTTACATTGCTTGCATTTGACAACTTTTTCTCCAAGTGAAAAGTTGCCACCATGGGAAAATGCCTCTGAGATAGTGAAAATTGAGAGAGGTTATTTTAGAGGGGTCCAACATGATCCTGTTGGTTGAAAATTTTGTATACTTGGGAAAGCGTACAAAATTGTGGTTTCAACCACAGTACGTGAGATAAACTCTCCTATTTTCAAAGGGAAGGCTCCCCCTTCGCTTTCTATTTTATCAATTCATAAATTAATTCTAGCTACAAATCTATTCTAAACCTGGGTGAAACTCTTGTCTTGTTCTCTTTTTTCAGAAAAGACAATTATCCTTTTCTCTTATTTCAGAAAAGAATCACAATTGAAAGCATATATGATTAATGAAGTAAAGAAAGAAGCAAAGTTTCCATGAAGGCACAAAGTCCTTCGTTGCTCCCCTGGGACGGGAAAGAAATCTTTAAGCGCAAAGTCTTGATAATTAGAAATCCTATCTACCTTTTCAAAATAATACTATGAGGCAACATACAAAAACACAAAGTCTGTAAATATAATGCACTTGTGAGTCACAATTCCTAACTGTAAATCAATTTAATTTAACCCTTCAAACTTGAAGCACAAAGACTGCAAAAAATCAAACTAAAGTCTTTTCACAATAACTCTACAATATCTCAAGAAGAACTCAGAAAATTACATAACCGTGACATAAGAACACAATAATGAAATGCAACAAGATTGAACACAAAGTATGAAATCTTTATGCCTTCCTTATACCACTTGAAAATTAAGTTCACAAACACAAAGCACAAAGTCTCTTTGCTGTAAATTTCTGCAGAGTTTTCTCTATTGCCAAATAGATAGATATTACAATAGACCCCTTCAAGTATTTATAGGAGAGAGGCCTTGAGAAAAAGGTGGGAGGATCCCAACAAACCTCAAAAATTCTCTCAACCACTAACTAACTGCGAATGACTTATTCAAAATTACAATCCAAATTGTGATTTGTCTTGTAAAGTTTTACTTGTAATTACATTTTTCAAAAATGCAAGAGAAAGGAACACTTGCAATTGCAAAACTTGTTTTTACATAAAATTTGTCGAAAGAAAAATACATAAAATAACATAAACGCTTTTCACTCCATCATCTTAAATCTTGCTGCCTTGATAGTACTCAAAATATGCAATGTCTTTTCGATCACTGGTGTGCCATGATCAATTAGTTGAGTTGCCCAAGAATCAACTACTTTAGCCTTTTGTGCAATTCTTTCTAACTACCTGACTGATTCTTCAGGGGTAGAGGAAGAAAGTGAATCAACTATTTCTGAAGATTTGGTGATCTTTTGAATAACTGAAACTAGCTGTTCATTCTCCTCTTTCAACTTTTCTTTTTTGGCCAAAAGTTCATTATAGCTCTGTGCTAACACTGTTACAGAACTTTGAGCATCTTGCATCATATTAGTATGTGTCTGCTTGCCTAACTCCACTCTAGTAAATTTGTAATCAGATACCTACATCTCTTCATGTGGTTTATCTATGAGAGGTTCTGCTATTTCAACATATTTCATTTTGTTGCTATCAACAAACACCTGCGAGACTGTTTTAGCTTTCTTTGAAACCCTTGGCTTAGATTTCTTCAATTGTTGGAAATCAAACATATCAGGAGAAATTGCCTATTTCTTCCTCTTTGGAGCAACTGAGTTCAACCATGGAGGAAGATCCAATGTTCTCACATTTGCAACAACAACTGTAGTTTATGCAGAAATGGATTCACTTTGTGACACAACTGTTATCCTAGGAGATGCCGTGGTTTGGATAGCAACAAGAGTCTACTCAGATGATAAATTATGACCAGGATCAGCCATAAAACAATAAAAACTTGTTGTTGATGTATCTATCTTTGGAAGTGTTATTTTTGATATCATAGGATAGATTGAATTTATGTCAAATACATTCTCCAAATTGTCATGCAAGTTTCCCACAGGAGAATTCAATACTGATGTAGCTGAGGTATGATGAATAGCTTCTGTAGGTATGATTGAAGAAACAAACACTGTAGAGAAAGAATCAACATCACTATCAATGGGAGACATAGGAGATATCACAAAAATAGGTATTGGAGCTTCAATGTGAGGAGACCTTTCACTTAGAATAGTGGAGGTTTCAAGAACATCTTCTTCTTGTTGATCCAAAACTTGAATCTGTGTTTCCTTAATCTCTTTTCCTTTTAGTGTTATTTTCTCCAATGGCTTCTCAACAGCTCGACTAACCTTTAACTTAATCCTAGTTCTTGAAGAAGAAGCTCCTTCTTTAGAATTGTCTCTAACTTTTGATTTCAATCCTATAGGCCCAGCTGAATCATCCTTAGCTCCAACTCTAATTTTAATAGTTTTAACACCTAAGCTCTTGAGCCAAGTGTTAGTATTTGCCAAGATTGATTGAAACTTATCAAAAATAGTAATGGATTCTTTCTAAGACCACTGTATTGCAGGAATAGGTGCATTAGCAACCTCTTGTTCTTCATATTTTGGATCTAGAATTTGTCAATCATCAATTACTCCTTCTGGAACTAAGGTCAGATTGAGATCAACAATTTGCTCTACTGTAAGCCTGCAGTAATCCATTTTATAGATATCCTTCTCTGTCCAGATATCTACCCAAATGTTTTGGATGCGATGCACGTGCATGAAAGCTCTTTTTATTTTGTCTTTCACTCTTCTATAATCAAATTCCACTCTAGCCTATAATTTCTTCAATATTATCTTTTGAAGTTCAACCTCCATTGCTTTTGCTTTTGAGGTAGTCATCAAGGAGTACCTCCTAATCAACAGTGGATTATGTGATGAAATGCTAACTCCAGTCTTATGTTGTGTAGCTTGTTGTGCATGTACAATTGCCTTGCTAACTCCATCAAAATGATTTTATCTGTTGGGTATCTCAGAAGCATTTAAGGTTGATCTTCAAAACAACCAACTCTCATGTAAGTGAAAGTAGGGAATTGAAGGAAAAGATAGCCATACTCATTCACTTTCCTCCAAGCGGCCTCAGATACGCTATTGTTTTCCAATGCTTTGTCAAATAAACACATAAAATGGCCAAAGAAAGCATCTTGGACCCTTCTATAATGCTGATCATAATACTCCCATACAGGCACCAATGATCTGTCACCTTTGGTAGAAAGGCCTGGAAACTAACTCAATGAAGCTGCTATGTAAACCAAATATGAATTCATATAGAATGTGAGTGGGGTGGGAACCTATGCAAGCTGTTCACACAAACTATCGTTGATCACCTCACCCCAGAAAATTGGATATTATGCCTTTCTTATAACCATTATGAACTTGTACATCCATTTTTCAAACATATTGGAGACTTTCAATCCCACTATTATGCTCAGAAGGGTGATCATATCATTAATCTCTTCTTTAAAATCAGAACGATATAGCTTGGGTATCCGGGTCACACAAGGTCATGATTTAAGAAGCCATTTGTTATTGATATGCTTAATACAATCATTCTTCTTTTGTTCATAATGATTGTGAGCACTCTTCATTGAAATATCTAAATACATAGGAGCATCAAGAACTCTAAAGATCCTGTTAATGGTTTCAGAATCAAGCCTGATAACCACATTACCATCATCATCCCTATTAGTTCTTGATTCTTTGTCAAAGCGGGATGCACATGCAAGAACAAATTTTGGCTCTAGGGAAGTAATAGGAAAAGTAGACACCATGTGAATATGACTTCTCAGCAACAACTGCATATCATGAGAAGTTGATTTCTTAGCCCTCTTAAGAAATTCAGACATATCAACATGCCCAATCTCTATATCTCTGATTTCATCAATGTTTGAGACCACATGAGATGGAGAAATCTCATTCTGATATTTATCAAATTTGTACTTCATCTTCTTGTTTGTCAGAGAAGCTGGTTTGTCTGTCATTGAGCAAGAATCTGCAAGGCTGAAATGAAAACCCCATAAGGTCAAAACGTCATCAACATTAACATGTGAAGACATGGTATCTATTAATAATGAAACTCAAACCCTAGGTTGGTGAAATTGCTTTCTGAATGAAGATGGAAAATGAAGGTTAAAAACCAATTCGGATCAAGGTGAGATGATTGTGAATGAAAGCAACATTTTGTCTTTTGAGAATAGCAAGTCAAAAATCTTCTAACTTGAACTTTGCAGTCAAGTCTTAAAATTCCGACTTTAAGGCTTTTAGAAGCATTTCGGGTTTTTGAGAGCCTACTACAATTTTTAAAGTGCAGTCAAGATTTTTTGAGCATTTTGCAATTTTAAAGTAAAAGGTTAGAAAAATAAGAAGTCATTGCAATTTTCAATTTGCAACCTCAAACTCACAATTTTGGTGAGAAATCCCGACTTGCAATGGAATGATAAAAACCCGAAATTAAGCCAAGGCCCTATTTTTGCAAAAATGGTAAAAATGTGATGGGTGAGATGAACTCGATGAAGGTGAATGAAAGTGGAAAAGTGGAGAATGGCGATGGAAAATGACAATGGAAATGAAAAAGATGTTTTTTCATTGAAATGGCTCTTAAAATAATGGCATGGAGATGATAGAAAACGTATTTGCACTCAAAGAAAAGACTTTTAAAGCAAAAGGAAAGAAAAACGTGACTATGCTATGAAAGATGTTTTTTGAAAATAAAAACGGTTTAATGGAAAACGTGTTTTCAACAATGGACATTGATAAAAACTCTCACACCATAAATAAATGAAAAACGCCTCCCTTAAAAACGCGATTTGGTTAAGAGAAACACATAAACCAAAGGTAGAAAAGAAAAGAAACTTGTACTTGAAAATGTGAAGCTTGAAAACCAAAAATGGAGAGAAAAACCCAAAAATTCCTTGATGTAAATTCAACAAGTAAAAACAACTTGATTTATTTGCAGTTGAAGGTTTGATTTCATTGCTAAAATTTAATGGAAACACCATGAAAGAAGGGAGACAATCAAAATCAAACTCAAACTGCTATTCTCAAGCATGGCATCAGATTTTTCAAGCCTTTTAGTGAACAAAATGGGTCGATCCTTACTCCAATCGGATTTTTCAAACTTAACAACAAAGAAAATGACAAAAAGAGACCAAATCGGGTTTTTTAGAAACACTTTGCAAGTGAAAATTTCATCTTTTAGCTAAATCGGGTTTTTCAAGTTCTTCAGCAACTTTACTTTTTCAAATCATGACCAAATCGGGTTTTTTAAGCTCATTTAGCAATTTTGTATCATCACTTAAAGGAAATCGAGCTTTTTTTAGACATTTAACAATTTTACTTTTGACAAAAAGCCAAAAATCAGACTTTTTTAGTCATTCAAGAATTTCACTTTAATCACTAAAGGTAGTCAGACTTTTTTGGACCTTTTGCAATTTCACTTAAAGAGAATCAGACTTTTTTAGACACTCACTTAAAAAGTTCCTACATTTGCAGTGCTGACTCAAAAACCCGAAATTGACAAAAAACACAAGAAAAATGACTTAGAAATTTAAAAAAATGGAAAGGAGAGTTGTTGAAAGGATGTCCAAGGGAACCACTTATCGAAAACCAAAGTTTTTCAACCTCAACAACTCATAAACATGCTTTAAGAAGAAAAAACTTCAATTTTTTTGATGGGTTATCCCAATTTTTGTCATGTCAAAAATTGAGGACAACAGCTGGCTCCGATTGGGAAATGATCTTTGCAAACAAAGGTTGTAGAATCTAGAATCTCTAAATGCTCTAGAATTCCTTCCATTGGGTAACAGAGTCAATAAAAACTGAAAAAGAAAACCAAAAAAAAACTAAAAAGGCTAAAAAGACCAAAAAGACTCGAAAATTATGTACAAAATTGTTCTAAAACTCTACTCAAAGTAGTGCTTCAGATGCTGCCCACTATAAGGCAGTGCAAATAGAGTGCCATCTTGATATGCCAGTAGAAAACTATTTTCACCAAAAACTTGATGAATTATAAAAGGCACACGCCATAGGGAATCAAATTTCCTGTGCATGCCTTTGGGCTCTCTCCTTTTATCCCAAAGCAAAACCCAATCTCCAACTTGAAACACTCTTTGCTTTGCTTTCTTGTCAAAGAGAACTTTAACTTGCTTCTGATGATTGTTGATGTGATCCACTACTTGTGACTTTTTTTCTTCAATTGTGAAAGAAACATTATCCGTTTATCCAAGGCACTTTCAAATGTATCATCTTCAACAGCCTTAGCCAACTTGAGAGCTGGGAGTTCCAGTGTAATGCGAATTTCTACATTTACACCATAGAGTAATTGAAACGGAGACATGCCAATGGCCCTTTTAGGTGTAATTCGATCAGCCCATAAAGCATCATACAATGCTTTATGCCATGATCTTTGATTCTCATCCACAAGCTTTCAGATGATAGTAATCAGATTTTTATTACTGGATTATGCTTGACCATTACCTTGAGGGTAATAATCTGAAGAGTGAGCCAAAATAATGTTATAGTCAAAACAAAACTGAGTTACCTCATAAGAGGAAAATGTGGCTGCATTATCCGTCACCACCTTATATGGAACTCCAAATCTTGATATGATATTTTCTTTCAAAAACCTACATACTACTTTAGATGTAGCATGTTTTATAGGAATTGCTTCTACCCACTTGGTAAAATAATCTGTCGCAACAAGAACATAAGTATGTCCAGCACTGGAATGAGGATTAATGATGCCAATGAACATTATCCAAGTTCATTAGCTGAGATATTTTATTGTAGAGAGGTCCAACATGGTACCATAGCCTCATACGAGAAGTTTCTAATTGTCACGGTGTCCGAGTAATAGACCGTCGAAGATTGTAGCCATTTTGCACTTTGAACTCGAGGGATTATGTCAGTTGAACGTAGCTCGGAGTGATCCAATGTGTTTGGGTATGAAAGAGGACAAGCCAGGTGTAAACATACCAACCTAGATATGTCAGAACAATTTTTTTGGTCACACGAATTGCAGAACGAATGTTGCACCACTTTGCAACTTTACACTACTTGCATTTGATAACTTTTTTCCCAAGTGAAAAGTCACCACCATGGAAAAACACTTTCGAGTTAGCAAAAACTGAGAGAGGTTATTGTAGAGGGGCTTGTCATGTCCCCGAAATAACAAAACCATAAAGATCAAGTGTTAAAATACAAATCAATTAATAAATAAAATAAATAGCAATATTAATATTAAATATAAAATAAATGTGTATCATATCAATATATAAATATATAAAATGAAATAACAAATATAATAATAATATATAGGCAAATTATTGTTATATAAACAATACATTCCCCCCATGAGTCACCTACCTTGAATGGTATAAATAGAAGGTATGAAAATAAGGAAGGGGGAAAAAACATGGAGAAATAGGATTTGCAATTTAGAACAACAACAACAATTATTGTTACGCATTGGAATATAGAGCCATTTAATATATATATTATTTAATAGACATGCAAGTATATATGCATAGATATAGATAAATTTTATAATGAATAATATGCAATGAATAAAGAATATATATGAATAAGGAAATAATAATTATATAAATATATATATATGGATTGTCCTCATCCTATAATCAATTTAGTACAAGGTTGAAGGAAGCGAGTAAGGAAACATGGAGAGATATAGCAACTCAGGTGATGTACTCACTTAGCAATAATATTTAGTATATTTTGAATATAAGAAACTAATATTGCTCATTTGATTATTGGTGCAATGTTTTCCTTTGATGTTATCAATATTATAATAGTTTTATGAATTGATGATGGTTGCTTTAGCATTATCATGACCATGAATGAAACTAAAGGGTATGATATGGCAAAATTTAGTTTCCATCATTGTTAATATTACATTGGATAGTATCATTGATCATAGAGAACTAAATATGATGAGAATTGGCATTGTTGTAGTAATATAGATCCATGTACTTTTTTTGCATTATGTTACATGTTCATGCATCCATATAATACTCTTAGACATTATACAAGCATATAGATAATTCAATAGTAAATGCATAAGTGACTGTCCAAAGATTTTCTGCTTTGTGATTGTTACCCTATTAGGATGAGGGAGAAGCATCACCAAGTGGATTGCCTACAAACCCCATCCTTAGGCCCGTAGGCCCAAGCAAGGGATTGGTCATGAAGGGTGGGGGTCCCACCTCAACATTCTGTTATTTAGGGGGGTGGTAGGCCTTAGGCCCTTGGTACTTAGGGTTTCCCCCTCCACTCCTAATAGGGCCATTGTCTTCTGAGGTACTGCCATTGGTGGAGAATGTAGGTACTAGGTCGTTGGGAAAGGAGGATTGCATAAGTAGCCTCCTGTGCCCAACATGAAGGCTTCAGGGCCGATCCACCCATGGCACTCCTCTTGCTTGTTAAATTACATTTATGATTATGCTTATATTTTGGATATCTAGATATTAATGCTAATAGATATATTTGTATGTGGAAATGTTGTTAATATGGTGAATGCAGATTTTAAACCAAGATTACTTCACTAAAAAGAACATTCATTTGGAAGGAAGAAACCCTAAACCTAATCTACAAGCAAATTCTAGGGTGAATCTGGTAAGGGACATTATAGTGGTATCAGAGCATCTTTCCTGCCATCCTGTGCTTGCTTGAGCTAGTTGCTTGCCTACTTGAGCTAGTTGCCTACTTGCTTGAGCTAGTTGCCTGCATGCTTGAGCTACTTGCTTGTCTACTTGAACTATTTGCCTACTTTTCTTGAGCTGGTTGCCTACTTGCTTGAGCTACTTGCTTGCGTGCTTGAGCTGCCTACTTGCCTACTTGAGCTAGTTGCCTACTTGTTTGAGTTTTCGCTTGTGTGCTTGAGTTGGTTTCCTACTCACTTGAGCTAGTTGCTTGCATGCTTGAGCTAGTTGCTTTTGTGCTTGAGCTACCTACTTGTCTACTTGAGCTGGTTGCTTGTGTATTTGAGCTACATGCTTGTCTACTTGAGTTGGTTGCTTGTGTGCTTGAGCTACCTACTTGTCTACTTGAGCTGGTTGCTTGTGTGCTTGAGCTACTTGCTTGTCTACTTGAGCTAGTTTCTTGTATGCTTGAGCTACTTACCTGTGTTCTTTAACTTGAGCTACTTGTTTGCCTAGTTGAGCTACTTGCTTCCTTGGTTGAGCTACTTGTTTGTCGTCGCTTTTGAGAATGGAGAAATAGTAAAACTTAAGAATATTAGTCAATATATTGTACTCATAACTAGAGTAACAATCACTTGAGTTAGAAATTCCAACTCCTATCAAAGATAATAGCATCACCACAAGAAACATCTCAAAATCACACATCTTAGATCATGATTGCTTGAGGGCAAGCAATCTTGGGTGGGGAGGACTGTCATGTCCCCGAAATAACAAAACCATAAAGATCAAGTGTTAAAATACAAATCAATTAATAAATAAAGTAAATAGCAATATTAATATTAAATATAAAATAAATGTGTATCATATCAATATATAAATATATAAAATGAAATAACAAATATAATAATAATATATAGGTAAATTATTGTTATTATATTCTAGTATTAAATAAATTAGTATAAAAAAATAATAATAAATAAATATTATAATCATTACACATCAAAGATTGTAATACATTAGAATAAAATAATAATAAGATATCATCAAATTGTTTTATTATTATACTTTAATATTAAAATATGTTCAATAAAATATCAAAATAAAATAATAAAATAAATAGAAATCTGAAATATCATAATTATAGTAATAATATATTATTTTAAAAATAGATATTATTGTGACAATAAAAGCAGCAATTAAATCTAACAAAGGGATGTATTTTATAAAAAGCCACCTCTTTCACCAAACAATACATTCCCCCCATGAGTCACCTACCTTGAATGGTATAAATAGAAGGTATGAAAATAAGGAAGGGGGAAAAAACATGGAGAAATAGGATTTGCAATTTAGAACAGCAGCAACAATTATTGTTACGCATTGGAATATAGAGCCATTTAATATATATATTATTTAATAGGCATGCAAGTATATATGCATAGATATAGATAAATTTTATAATGAATAATATGCAATGAATAAAGAATATATATGAATAAGGAAATAATAATTATATAAATATATATATGGATTGTCCTCATCCTATAATCAATTTAGTACAAGGTTGAAGGAAGCGAGTAAGGAAACATGGAGAGATATAGCAACTCAGGTGATGTACTCACTTAGCAATAATATTTAGTATATTTTGAATATAAGAAACTAATATTGCTCATTTGATTATTGGTGCAATGTTTTCCTTTGATGTTATCAATATTATAATAGTTTTATGAATTGATGATGGTTGCTTTAGCATTATCATGACCATGAATGAAACTAAAGGGTATGATATGGCGAAATTTAGTTTTCATCATTGTTAATAATACATTGGATAGTATCATTGATCATAGAGAACTAAATATGATGAGAATTGGCATTGTTGTAGTAATATAGATCCATGTACTTTTTTTTGCATTATGTTACATGTTCATGCATCCATATAATACTCTCAGACATGATACAAGCATATAGATAATTCAATAGTAAATGCATAAGTGACTGTCCAAAGATTGTCTGCTCTGTGATTGTTACCCTATTAGGATGAGGGAGAAGCATCACCAAGTGGATTGCGTAAAAACCCCATCCTCAGGCCCGTAGGCCCAAGCAAGGGATTGGTCATGAAGGGTGGGGGTCCCACCTCAGCATTCTGTTATTTAGGGGGGTGGTAGGCCTTAGGCCCTTGGTACTTAGGGTTCCCCCCCCCCCACTTCTAATAGGGCCATTGTCTTATGAGGTACTGAGGGAGAAGCATCACCAAGTGGATTGCCTTAAAACCCCATCCTCAGGCCCGTAGGCCCAAGCAAGGGATTGGTCATGAAGGGTGGGGGTCCCACCTCAACATTCTGTTATTTAGGGGGGTGGTAGGCCTTAGGCCCTTGGTACTTAGGGTTTCCCCCTCCACTCCTAATAGGGCCATCGTCTTCTGAGGTACCGCCATTGGTGGAGAATGCAGGTACTAGGTCGTTGGGAAAGGAGGACTGCATAAGCAACCTCCCGTGCCCAACATGAAGGCTTCAGGGCCGATCCACCCATGGCACTCCTCTTGCTTGTTAAATTACATTTATGATTATGCTTATATTTTGGATATCTAGATGTTAATGCTAATAGATATATTTTTATGTGGAAATAATGTTAATATGGTGAATGCAGATTTTAAACCAAGATTACTTCACTAAAAAGAACTTTCATTTGGAAGGAAGAAACCCTAAACCTAATCTACAAGCAAATTCTAGGGTGAATCTGGTAAGGGAAATTACAAAACTTTAACTTGCTTCTAATGATTGTTGATGTGATCCACTACTTGTGACCTTTGTTCTTCCAATTGTAAAAGAAACATTATCCGTTTATCCAAGGCACTTTCAAATGTATCATCTTCAACAACCTTAGCCAACTTGAGAGCTGGGAGTTCCAGTGTAATAGGAATTTCTACATTTACACCATAGAGTAACTAAAACGAAGACATGCCAATGGCCCTTTTAGGTGTAATTCGATCAGCCCATAAAGCATCATACAACGCTTTATGCCATGATCTTTGATTCTCATCCACAAGCTTTCAGATGATAGTAATCAGATTTTTATTACTGGATTCTGCTTGACCATTACCTTGAGGGTAATAATCTGAAGAGTGAGCCAAAATAATGTTATAGTCAAAACAAAACTGAGTTACCTCATAAGAGGAAAATGTGGCTGCATTATCCGTCACCACCTTATATGGAACTCCAAATCTTGATATGATATTTTCTTTCAAAAACCTACATACTACTTCAGATGTAGCATGTTTTATAGGAATTGCTTCTACCCACTTGGTAAAATAATCTATCGCAACAAGAACATAAGTATGTCCAGCACTGGAATGAGGCTTAATGATGCCAATGAACATTATCCAAGTTCATTGGCTGAGATATTTTACTGTAGAGAGGTCCAACATGGTACCATAGCCTCAGACGAGAAGTTTCTAATTGTCACGGTGTCCGAGTAATAGACCGTCGAAGATTGTAGCCATTTTGCACTTTGAACTCGAGGGATTATGTCGGTTGAACGTAGCTCAGAGTGATTCAATGTGTTTGGGTATGAAAGAGGACCATGCTAGGTGTAAACATACCAACCTAGATATGTCAAAACAATTTTTTTGGTCACACGAACTGCAGAACGAATGTTGCACCACTTTGCAACTTTACACTACTTGCATTTGACAACTTTTTCCCCAAGTGAAAAGTCACCACCATGGAAAAACACTTCCGAGTTAGAAAAAAATGAGAGAGGTTATTGTAGAGGGGCCTAACATGATCTCATAGCCTTAGACGAGAATTTTTTAAGCATCATGGTGTCCACGTAACAACTTTTTGAAGATTGCAACCATTTTGCACTTTAGACTCTTAAGGGATTTTGCTGGTTGAACGTAGCTCAGAGAAATTCGACATGTTTGGGTGTGAAAGAGGATTGGTCCTAGCGTAGACGTACCTAGTTGGATGTGTTGGAATATTTCATTTGGTCATGAGTTGCAGAACAAAGGTTGCACCACTTTGCAACTTTACACTACTTGCATTTGACAACTTTTTCCCCAAGTGAAAAGTCGCCACCATGGGAAAATGCCTCCGAGTTAGCAAAAATCGAGAGAGGTTATTGTAGAGGGGTCCAATAAAATCCCATAGTCTTAGATGAGAATTTTTTAAGTATCACGGTGTTTGATTAATAGTCTGTTGAAGATTGCAGCCATTTTGAACTTTGGACTCAAGGGAATTTGTCGGTTGAACGTAGCTTAGAGCGATTCAACATGTTTGGGTGTGAAAAAGGACCATTCCTTACATAAAATTACCCACATAGATGTGTTGGAATAGTTCATTTGGTCACACGATTTGCAAGACAAAAGTTGCACCACTTTGCAACTTTACACTATTTGCATTTAACAACTTTTTCCCCAAGTGAAAAGTCACCACCATGGGAAAATGCCTCCAAATTAGCGAAAACTAAGAGAGGTTATTTTAGAGGGGGCCAACACAATCCCATAACCTTATATGAGAATTTTCTTAGTGTCATGGTGTCTGAGTAACAACCCGTCGAAGATTGCAGCCATTTTGCACTTTGGACTCATAAGGGATTCTAACGGTTGAACGTAGCTTAGAGCGATTCGACGTATTTGGGTGTGAAAAAGAACCATGCCTAGCATAAATGTACCCACTTGGATGCATTAGAACAATTTTTTTGGTCACACAAGTTGCAGAACGAAATTTGCACCACTTTACAACTTTACACTACTCGCATTTGACAACTTTTTCTCCAAATGAAAAGTCACCACCATGAGAAAACGCCTCCAAGTTAGTGAAAACCAAGATCAGTTATTGTAGAGGGGCCCAAAATGATACCATAGATGTAGATGAGAAGTTTCTAAGCATCACAATGCCCAAGTAACAATCCATCAAATATTGCAATCATTTTGTACTTTGGACTCATAAGGGATTCTACTAGTTGAACGTAGCTCAGAGCGAAAACCAGTGTCTCACCTAAATAAGCTGGAAGTTACTGAAAAAATATTTATTACCACACATGTAATTCCTTGGAAATTTTGGAAATTTCCTTGCTTTAAATAAAGTGTCCTGGAAACATTCACTCAGAAGTCCTTTCCATTGACCTTTTGACTCTAATTGCAAAAACACACACTTTTAATGACTACCACTTCTCCATCACTTAAGTTTGTTGTTGCAACTTCACTTTAACAAAAACATTTTCATGGAGAGAAATAAAAGGCAATAAATAGACAACCACCATAAGTTAACTTTTCCATCACTTAAGTTTTGTTATTTGAAGTTTGTTGTTTCAACTTCACTTTTAATGACAATAAATAGACAACCACCATAAAGTATGAAAAGGATCATCAAATTATACACAGAGGAAAAGGCAATACTCAGAGAACAACCATAAAGTATTTAAGTCAAAGGTATTTTATTTTATGAAAAAATCATTGAAAAGGTGTTTTAATTATTTCATGGGGCTTATTTTCATGATATTCATGTGCACAAGTAAAAAGGGATTAAGTTTCATCTTGGATTTTTTGAGTTTGGATTAGTAATAGTGCATCATTAATGCATTGTGTCAATAAACCATAATGTTGATTTGTGCCTTGGAATGTTGTATCATGGAAGTTTGGGTCCAAAAAGGGTTGAGAATCATCGTGATATGTTTTTAATAACCCAAGACATCCCAACATATGTGCTCATGTTGTTCCATCCTTTGTTCGTGCTATTGGCCATGTGACTACGTTGCCAAAGTTGATAAGAGCACCAAATTCCAAGTGACTGTTTGGAGAGATTGGTTGGTTGAAATTTTTTTGGGAGTTGTCAAAGGTGTTAGAGGGTATTGAAACATTTCTACCCCCACTATCCATGTTGTTCTTCCCTTGTTGGTGTGTTTTTCCTTCCTTGTATGCCCACTAGGCTAGGTTGTCAAAAGATGTCTTGTGCATTGATTTTCAATGAAGCCCTTGAAGGGTGACTGAGATTATGTAAAGAGACAGATCATGATGACAGTGACTTTAAAACTCATCCAAGAATAGAGTAGATTTTGGAAAGCCAAACATAGAAAATATGAGAGTAGATAAGTGTGACAATGATGGATTCCCTTTTATTGGTTTAGACTTATATATAGTGGGGACATATTAATTGGAAAGGTGAGTTCACAACCTTTTGATGCAAACTTTAGCCTCGAGTTGAAGCATACAAAATGAGGAAGGGTTGATCAAGTTTTAATGTCAAATAATGATGATGAAAGGAGTTCTAGGGTTTATAGAAGAGCAAGAAAATATTCCTTTGTACAATAGAAGGTATTGTTTTAGATTTTGTCATAAATCCACATGTTTTTCCTTCAAGACAACTTTAAATGTAATATACACATTTAATTGAGGCATATATTAAGGAATATACACATTTGCATGTATTAATTTCTCATAATTTTTGTATATCAAAAAATAAACTAAGTCAATAACAAATATTACAATAGTGATGGAAGAAAATCTTGAAAATCCTGCCATTTCTCAATACTTGTAGCAATACATGCAGGGAAATAATCCTCCCATTTGTAGCCCAAATCATGAAATATATTGTACAAGAAGAATTGCTATTTGGATCCTCCACTCTTTCATGCCTTCATTTGGATCTCATTAGAGATAATCTACTTATTTTCAAAGACTTACTTGTCTTTGTAAGGTTCACCTTGTTCCTTGTTTGATTGCTTAACAATGTTGTTATCATCACACGTCGTGTGGCAAAACTATCCTTTGTGCGTGAGTAGAACCCACGCTCTCGTATGCACTCATCAAATTCTTTACAATGGAATTTTCACTTGAGTCATTTGAAACTCTTCGACCAAGAGCCTTCATGGTGGGCCTAAATTTGAGTTGCCTCATCATTTCAACAAATAGTTGACATCTTCCACCCTCACTTAGCTTCTCAAAAAATAAATTCCATATCCTCCATGTATATCTTTGACATGTCCGTTTTGGAATCTTATTAGGCATCCATTTCAAAACATTGGAATCAATATCAATAAAAAATATAGGTTTTCTATGCAAAACTCTAGGATAAGTTCTCAAATGTAAATTTGTGTCAACATTAGGAATTCCAATAACATCAGGGATAGATCGCCTACCTTCAATCAAAGGTGCAATTGATGACATACCTTGAGATTGACATGTAAACGATGTTGTACCTCCAACTTGAGATGTCATATGTGGAGTACCTTCAAATAGAGATGTGTTTGATGATGTAATGTCAAAACCCAATGTTGTTGATGGTGTGTCTTCAACTGTAGATGTGATTTCTGATGTACTTGGAAAACCACATGTTGTTGCTGGTGTGTCTTCAACTAGAGTTGTGATTGTTGTTTTACTTTAAAGCATGATATATTGTAGATGGCGTGCATTGAACTTTAGCTATGGTTGATGATGTGCCCCCAACTTCAGGATCTATTTGTGTCCTTCCACGAATTTTGTTCATTTGTGGCCTTTGTGCTGCCAATTGGACATTTCTCTTAGATTGCACAGGAATTTCTTGCTATATGGGCTATGATTCCTTTGCTTCACGAGCTTGCATTTTTTATTCTCTTCTCCTTGCATTTTTAACTTCACATTCTTCTGGTGTTAAAGGCTTTGGTCGTTTCCTTGGCATGACGTTGAATGCTACATGTTCACAAACACACATTGAACAAAAGTAAGTAATGCATTTTATGAAACATATTGATATCACTTATTACATTGCATTTTATGAAACATACCAAAGAATTTTATGAAATATTCCTCCAAGAAATGTGCTCATGGTGATGAACATCACCATGCAAGACCAAATTTCTTTGAGGCATTCTTTCAAACAACTCACTACCTTTTTCTATGCAACCACATTTTTCATACATGTCTAGCAAAGCATCTTATCAAACATATCTATGCTAAATTTTTTTCATATATTTATACCTTATCCTTTTCCATACATGTCTACCAAAGTATTTTATGAAAGAAGGCAGTAAGCTGTTTGGAAAAATGCCTCCAAGAAATGTGGTCTCATGGTGATGGACATCAACATGAGACCACATTTCTTTGAGGCATTATTTCAAACAACTCATTGCCTTATTCTATGATACCACATTTTCTAAATATGTCTACCAATGCATATTATCAAACATGTCTATGCTACAAAAAATTTCATACACGTCTACCTCCATATCGCAAGAAAAGTAAGTAATGCATTTTTTCAAACATATCCACACAACTAATTACATTGCATTTTATGAAACACACCAAGAATTTTATGAAACATATTCATATGATTGATTACATTGCATTGCATATGTTTAAAACTCAAATCATTACTTTACATTGCATAACTAATGTAACTTATCAAACATTGTTGTCCCCAACCTAGGGTTTATAATGAGCTTCAAAAAACCCATAACTTTTGATGCGTCTGGTAAAAATATATGAAACTTGGTACTATTTTTTTGTAGGAATATATGCACGTGTTGACAAAAGGAGGGTTGCTAAATTATCATTTTGTGTGAGTCATTGAGGAAAGTTTGTTTCTCTTTGCAAGTATATTGTGTAAAACCTACTACTTTGAGGGATTTGTACAAAATTGCTTCATGTAAGCGTTGATCGATGTTAAGAAGGGTTTGAGGGGAGTATTTGGAGTGTGGAAAAGTGTTTAGGAGAAAATAAGTAACTTAGAAAGATAAAAAGCTTTTTCAATTGCACAAAATTTTCCCTTTTTTAATTTCTTAGAAAGGTAAATGGTATGAATGAATGGAAACATGCATTAACAACTATGTCAAGTCACTTGAATTTATCTAAGCACATGATGAAGGTGAATTTTTTATGGCACAAAAAAATGAGTGGAAACTTGCATTAACATCGATGAAAGCTCTTAGGTTTTCAAAATTAGTTGAAAATAAAAGTTTTCCCACAACCATCACTAATAATGAATTTGAATATATTATGTCATGTTTTCCATTTTTTTATCTTCAAGCTCCTAAAAATTAAACTTTTACATGCAAGATCCATCTAATTTAATGTTGAATTCTATGTGTAACAATGAATATTAATAAAATCATCAAATGAATGGTCTATAAATTGTCAAAACAAAACAAAAAAACTCAATATAAACATCTACCTAAAATGAAATAGAGTGAATTCCACTAGCCATGCTGGAAATGGGCTAATATAAGCAATGCAAATTGAATTCATAAGCAAATTTGTGTTAAGTTGATGTCATTTATATAAGTTTAAAGATGAATTCATCTAAATTATGTCATGTTTTTCATTTTTTTCTTCAAACTCATAAAAATTAAACTTTTTTATGCAACTCCCATTTAATTCAATGCTGAATTCTATATCCAATTGATATGATTAATAAAATAATGAAAGGAATTTAGTTTATATTGTAAAAAACAAAAAAATATACTAAATAAAAGCATTTCAATATTACCAAAATGAATATATTACCCGAGATAATGTAAAATGATGTAGAAACTTCAAAATTTCTTCTTCTACATTGTCTAGCATGCAAATTGGTGGTAAAAAGGTGATGGATCAAGCATAGTTTAGTACAACAAGGAGTCAACTACATAAAAAAGGTGTTTCTAAGTCGAATAAAGTGTTGAACCAAATAAATGCAGAAGCATGTGGGCTTGAATCACGAGGTCAACGCCTATTTTACTATTTCAAGGTAAAAACACATTAATTTGGTGCTCGCCAAATTTGATGAGTGCCAAATGTGTTGCTTTGAAATGTTTTCCAAATATAGAGAGGAAGGGAGTAAGACTTGAGATAGAGAGAGGGGATAGGAGTGAGATATATTACTCTAGGTATTGTGGTAGGGAGTGAGACTTGAGAGAGAGATACTTGAGAGGGATAAAGAGTTATCTAGTTAGGATGGGGGGAAAGACTTGACAATGGGAGAGGGGTTGGGAGGGATGAGACTTGAGAGATACAAAAATACCAAAGGGGGAGAGAGAGAGGGAGTGTAGGAGAGGGGGTTGGAGTGAAATAGATTTGTCTAGGTAGGGTGGGAGGTACGTGAGACTTGGCAGAGAGGGAGTGTGAGAGAGGGGATTGTAGTGAGATAGATTAGTCTAGGTAGAATGGGAGGGAGTGAGACTTGAGTGAGAGAGAGAGACATGAGAGGGAGAGAGAGTTATTTAGTTAGGGTGAGGGGAAGACTTGAGAGACGAAGTGGGAGTGGGAGAGAGAGGGAGTGGGAGATAGAGGGAAGGGAGCCCAACCCTCAAACCCTCTACCCTCTACCCTCAACCCAATACCCTCTACCCTCAACCCTAATACCTCAACCCTTAAACCCTTAAACCCAACTAAGCTCTCTACCCTAATCCCTCAACTCCATACCTTCAAACCTTAAAACCTCAAAACCTCGACACTAAACCCTAAACCCTCAACCCTAAACCCTTAAACTCTCTACCCTCAGCCCAATACCCTCTACCCTCAACCCTTAAACCCTCTTAAACCCAACTAATCTCTCTACCCTAATCCATCAACCCTCAACCCTTAATACCTCAAACCTTAAACCCTAAACCCTCTACCCTCTACCCTCTACCCTCAACCCTCTACCCTTAAACCCTAAACCCTAAACCCTCTACCCTTAACCCTTAAACCCCAAACCCTTAAACTGTCTACCCTCTACCCTTAACCCTCTACCCTCTACCCTCAACCATCTACCCTCAACCCTTTACATATCTCTATATATCCTCAACCCTCTACCCTCTATCCTCAACCCTCAACCCTTAAACCCTAAAACCTTCAACCCTCTACCCTTTACCCTTAAACCCTAAACCCTTAAACCCTCTACCCTTAAACCATAAACTGTAAACCCTCTAACCTTAACCCTTAAACCATCTACCCTCTACCCTTAACCCTCTACCCTTAACCCTCTACCCTCTACCCCCAACCCTAAACCCTCAACCCTCTCTCTCTCTCACTCCCTATCTCTCTCAAGTCTCTCCCTCATACCCCCTCTCCCACTCTCAGGTCTCTCTCTCACTCACTCCCTCTATTTCTCTCCCCTCTACCCTTAACCCTTACCCATAAACCCTTAACTCTCTACCCTCTCTCTCTCTCTCAAGTCTCCCCCTCCTACCCCCTCTCTCTCAGGTCTATCTCTCTCCCTCACTCACTCCCTCTATCTCTCTCCCCTCTAGCCTTAACCCTCTACCCTCTCTCTATCTCTCTCTCAAGTCTTCCCCTCCTACCCCCCTCTCTCTCAGGTTTGTCTCTCTCCCTCACTCACTCCCTCTATCTCTCCTCTCTCTCTCTCTCTACCCTCTACCCTCAACCCTCTACCCTCAACCCTCTACCCTTAAACTGTAAATCAAAAACCCTAAACCCTCTACCCTTAACCCTTAAACCCTAAACCCTTAAAATATCTACCCTCTACCCTAAACCCTCAACCCTCTCTCTCTATCTCATGTCTCCCTCCATCTCTCCCTCCATCCATTCCTCCCTCTCTACCCTAATCCATCAACTCTCTACCCTCTACCCCCTATCTCTCTACCCTCAACCCTCAACCCTCAACCCTCAACCCTCAACCCTCAACCCTCTACCCTTAAACCCTAAAACCCTCAACCCTCAACCCTTAACCCTTAAACTCTTAAACTGTCTACCCTCTACCCTTAACTATCTACCCTCAACCCTAAAATCTCAGCCCTCTCTCTCTCTATCCCATGTTTCCCTCCATATCTCCCTCCATCCATTCCTCCCTCTCTACCCTAATCCATCAACTCTATACCCTCAACCCTTAAACACTCAACCCTCAACCCTTAAACCCTAAACCATTAAAACCTCAACTCGATACCCTCAGCCCTTAAACCCAACTAAACTCTCTACCCTAACCTCTCAACCCTCAACCCTCAACCCTCAACCCTTAAACCGTAAACCCTAAAACCTAAACCCTCTACCCTCTACCCTAAACCATTAAACCCTAAATCCTTAAACCCTCTACCCTCTACCCTCTACCCTTGACCCTAAACCCTCAGCCCTCTCTCTCTCAAGTCTCTCCCTCCTACCCCCTCTCCCACTCTCTAGTCTCTCTATCTCACTCACTCCCTCTATTTCTATACCCTCTACCCTTAACCCTCTACCCTATACCCTTAACCCTTAAACCCTCTACCCTCTACCCTCTACCCTAAACCATCTCCCTCTCTCTCTCTCTACCCCAAACCATCAACCCTATGATCTCAATTATCAAACCTCTACCCTCATCTATCTTTTTCACTCCCTCATCTTATCTCCTCTCTATCTCACTTCCCCCCATCTCTCCCTCCATTCATTCCTCCCTCTCTACCCTAATCCCTCAACCCTTAAACCCTTAAACACTCAAACCTAAACCCTAAACCCTCAACCCTTAAACCCTCTACCCTCTACCCTCAACCCAATACCCTCTACCCTCAAACCTAATCCCTCAACCCTTAAACACTCAACACTCAACCCTAAACCCTCAACCCTTTTTTCTCTCTCTCACTCCCTCTCACTCTCTCTCAATTCTCTCCCTCCTACCTAAGAGGGCTAGAGAGAGAGAGGGAGGGGGAGAGATAGGGAGTGGGAGAGAGAGGGATGGGAGAGAGATAGAGGGAGTGAGAGAGATAGAGGGAGAGGGAGAGATAGAGAGAGTGAGAGAGAGGGAGTGGGAGAGAGATAAAGGGAGCCAGTGATAGAGAGTGAGAGGGGTAGGAGGGAGAGGGGGTGGGAGGGAGAGGGAGAGAGGGAGAGGGAGAGGGGGAGAGGGGGTGGGAGGGAGAGACTTGAGAGAGAGATGGGGGTAGGAGGGAGAGACTTGAGAGAGAGGGAGAGAGAATAGGAGAGAGATAGAGGGAGTGATAGAGAGAGGGAGTGGGAGAGAGAGGGAGTGTGTGTGTGAGAGAGAGAGAGAGAGGGGGGCTAGGAGGGAGAGACTTGAGAGAGATAGAGAGAGAAAGATAATGACCTAAGAGAGGGAGATGGAGTGAGAGACACAAAAAGACCAGAGGGGGGAGAGGGAGTGTGAGAAAGGGGGTTGGAGTGAGATAGATTTATCTAGGTAGTGTGGGAGGGAACGAGACCTAAGAGAGAGTAGCTTAAGTAGCATGGGAGGGAGTGAGACTTGAGAGAGAGAGACGAAGAGAGAAAGATAACGACCTAAGAGAGGGAGATGGAGTGAGAGAGATAAAAAGACTAGAGGGGGAGAGAGAGAGAGGGAGTGTGAGAAAGGGAGTTGGAGTGAGATAGATTTATCTAGGTAGGATGGAAGGGAACGAGACCTGAGAGAGGGGATTAGAGTGAGAGAGAGTAGTCTAGGTAGCATGGGAGGGAGTGAGACTTGAGAGAGAGAGAGATAATTCAGAGGGATATAGAGTTATCCAATTAGGGTAAGGATTCAAAGAACATATGAAAGGTAAAACCTCAACTATCCATCTACAATCATAAATCGCGCACTCTGAGCATTATCAAAGTGATCGACCAAAGAGAGGGGAAAGTTAGATTTTGTTCAAATTAGGTCATTTGGTGAGCACCAAATTTGGCACTTGCTAAATGACACATCACATTTGGTGCATGCCAAATTTGGCGCTCGCCAAATGACCTGCTTTGGATGAGTGAATCAACATGATTTTCCAAATTTTCTCATATTTTCATCTATACTCATCATCACATTTGCACATATTTCAATGCACATTTATAAAAAAAATTGTGATGGTGTTAACTTCTCTCTTAGCTATCTAAATATATAATTCTATTTTCATTTTGATTCACTTAAGGTTTTGATCCATAACTTCTATTGTAAATGCCTATGTTTTTGGTCAAAAACCAACATGTGCTAGCTTTAGGATAAATTTTTACTCGTTCATCTAAACAAGAAACAAATTATATTTTTTAAAACTAGATTCCATTCTACACATGACGAAAAAAAATCAATTTTTGATTAGTTTTCAAAAAATTTAGTGGGGAGCACACTCAAATTTCAGCTTTTTAGGATGTGTCCACTTTCAAAATTCATAAAATATTATATATTCATTAAAAAATTATCCGAAAGAACGAGGATAAACTACATGGTATTATCTAATTTCTCACCATTCGAATTTTTGAAATTCTAAAAAAAAGTTAATCAAAAAGGGGGTGGCCCTTAGGTGCTATGCTATTTTTTTTTATTAAAATAGGACTTGTTTTGCCCCCCCTTTTTTGAGACCCTTAATCTTCATTAATTTCAAAAAGAATTAGTAGCTTAGAAACTAGACTTAGAGCACTTCAACTCTTGTTCTTGCTACATCTTGAATTTTTGAGCGTAACTATCTTCATTTTCTTGTGCAAATCAGATTTTGTTGATTTTAGAAAAAAAAAAATTGGCATCTTAAGAGCCAAAATTTTGTCACAGATCCAACACTTACCCCCCTATTGTCTATAAAGTTATAATTTGTGCTAAGTGGAACCCTTCTTCAAACAATAATGATTGGAAAATGTTGTATTGATGTGAATTTTTTTGAAACACATTATACATTTTGTGGAAAAATTCTCGCGTGTCCTCTATATTTATATTGACCACCTAGATTTTATGTGTAACTTACAGTATTGGGCTAACACGTGCAATCAACATTTCATCTACCCGACTCAATTTTACAAGCTCCTCTAGTTGTGGCCTAGGATCCATGTTATTTGAAGCTGAAAATCTATTATTTCCTCTCTCTTGTCAACATCGATTACATACATGACCTATGGAGGTGTCAGATACTTTGATTCTTGGGTAGCATTCTTGACAACATAACACATGTTTGACATTCTAAAACTATCTAATCAATGTCAAAATTACATTTGAAAACTTTTGAAATCAACATGAAGCATTCCATTTGGATTTAGTATGCTTTGTACATTGCCTTCGACACCTAAATTCATCTCAATTTTAATTCCATAATGAGGTGATTCTAGTACACATTCTATTGACATTGAATTTTCATTTTCAAAATTCAATTTAATATTTGCACTAGATGGATGATTTTACCACTCACTTTCAGTTGGGGATCAAGTTACATTGTCTTTCTTCTCTTTGAGAATGAAAGAGTTGTTCAAATGTTTGTTGACAACTATTTCTAATTACATTTGTTTCCTCTCTATTTTAAAATTCTAATTCTTGTACTATTACTTTTGCCCTTCATCTAGCATATATTTATCTTTCAACTTCATTGTGTCTTCTTCTTTGTTCTTCCCTTTCAACATATGTCATGTTTGTTCCTATCATCATCTTTGATATTCTCTTCTTTGCTACTTCGATTCAAAATTCAATCTCGGTCATACCATAGTTAGAAAATGAATTACATTTTAAAGAAATTAATTTATATATTCTTGTAGCATTGTAGTAGCCAAGAAGCTTGGATTTGAAAAATTAAAGTGGAAGAATGGAAGATCTACTTTTACTTTATAGCAATTGCATTTTACATTGAAAAATATTTCAAGAGCAAGATTCAAAATACAATACAATTTTACATGACTATCAAATAATAAATGTAATTAGAAAATAAATTAACCAAGTATACAAGAAATTTAAAGTTAGCAAAGTAAATATACTTGGTTCCCTTATTATCTAACACTTTATGATCATCAAGATCCCTTGAAGGGCAAGATGAGAGCATACAATGGTAGATAAAAGGTTAACAATTATCATGTTGGTGGAAAATCACACAACTAACAAAATTTATTTATTTTATATTACTTTATATTTATTTGTGTGCATAATTGCAATTACATCCATCTGTCGTATTGCCTTCTAAATAAGAAAGAAACATTCATATTAGAAAATATTACAATTGAAATATAAAAATTAAACCAGCTATAATTTTTTTAAAGTTAACCAACTAAATAAACTTGGTTCCCTTACTATCTAACACTTTTCGATCATCAAGATCCCTCAAAGGGCAAGATGAGAGCATACAACACTATATAAAAGATTAATAATTATCATGTTGGCAACAATCCGCACAACTAAGAAATATAATTTATTTTATTTATATATATTTTTATATATTTACATGCACAATTGTGATTATATCCATTTGGCGACATTTCCTTCCAAATGAGAAATGAACATTCATATTACTATATTATAGAGAAATACTTAGTTTCAAATTTTAGAATTAAATACTAAATTTCAATAAGTTGAACATTTCAAATGTATCATAAACATGTTAGATAAAAAGAGCTTTTATTTGCCCAATTTTAAATACTTTAAACATAAAATAAATAAAAGTAATCTAAAACTAGCCAATAGTGGCATAGTATGATGGTTAAGTTGTTGCGGTGTTGTTCTTGCCATCAAGTTTCAAACCCCATTGGGGTGTAATTATTGAATGTTTAAATTGGGGATGAGGTATCTCGTTTGTGACCTCACCAATTCATAGCTCCAAATCAAAGGTGTTTACCCCTTTCAAAAAAAGTAATCTAGAACTAACAAAAATACAAATAAATATTTTATATATAATATAATATAATAATATATTATTATATACATAACATATTATAATTGTATTAGATTATTATATTATTACAATAAAATATTACGTTATATTATTATAATATAGTAAATTATATTTTAATATATAATACACTATATGATACATTATTATATAATATATAATATATAGTATACTATACTATAATGTTATAAGTCCAACAATTTCTTGATATAAAAAAAAAAAAATGATTTATAATACTTGCAAATAATTATCCTAGAATTGCAATTACAACAAAGTATATATTCAAATTAAACAATTTATTTTAAAAGTTAATTCAAAAATAGATTAAATATCAATGACCTTTTCATATGAACAAAATAATTATAGCAAAAGTAATTATTTTATTTTCAACTATCTTTTATTTTATCAAAATAATTATTACTTTGTTTTAAAATAATATCGAATAATCATTCTTTCAAGACTTTATAACCGTTCTAGTATACGTGTTGTTTAAATGATCTTGAACTTCTAAACTATATCTATTGAAATATATATATAAACTTACTAATATTATGCCTATCGTTTTTTTCAATTATTTTATCTTAAATTTTTAATCTAAAATTCAAAGGTAATAATTCTAGAGATAAGAGTACATGACGATCTTTAGGGTTCTAGTTAAGTGAATATGTGGCTAAGTTAGAAAGTTTCATGATTAAACAAATCTAAATATCTTTGAATCTTTAATGAAATATGATTTTAAAAAAAATATTAGAGATATTTACCATGGATCTCATAAGAGATAAAGTGAAATGAGAGTTAAAATTGATCTTTGGAAGATAATGTCTATTGTAAATAATTTTTTTTTATTATGTAAAGATTAGTAAAATTTAGAAATTAACTAACCTTAAATCATGTTAGAGTCTTCTCTTGGCTTTGTGAAATAAGAGTACACAATCCTTACACAATCTAATATAAATAATTCTTAACATTTTCTTTACATGAAACAAATAAGTATGACTTATAATGTAGAAAAATATTGAAAAGAGTGGATTAATAAAGAATAATATTGAATTATCACAAATACCAAAATAAAAGAAACATAGTAATTTTTTAAATAATGCTTATACACCAACTTTCTAATGTTGAACCATGTATATTTTTGAAACTAAATATTAAACCATAGATTGGAATTCATCACTTGGTTGGCATTGAAATCAAACCACGCGGTCTTTTTAGGTGTTATGTGAGAAACTTCATGTCCAAGATTCACGCTTTGACATTTTTATGGATGATGCATAACTATATATTTTTTAATCCACATTTATTAGGGAGAGTATCATACATAGTTAAAACCAAAAGCTATAATTCAAATGTTGAAGTTTAGACTTCTATGCTATCATAATTACAATTTTTTACTCATAATAAGTTACTAATTTTTACTACAATGACAATGAATAAGATAAAATCAGGCAATGAGTCATGATTAATATCCTATATTTATCTATGTCATTTGTTGATGAATATGTAATATAATATTGATATGTGTGAAAAATAACAATGAATAATTATATTATTTTGGCGTTGGAGCTCTCTTCGAGTGGTGGTGATGGTGGTGAGGAAATTTCAAATTTGGAAATAGCAAGAATTTTTGTTGGTGTTGCAAGTGTTAATGGTGGACAACTTGCTAACGAGAAGGTGATGTCAATTGGGTCCTTTACTTTAGGTAAGCGGTGTGGGTCCCCTTTAGAGGAAAACAAATTTTCTGGTGGGAAAGGTGCTCTAAAGGTTACTTGTCCTTCGCATTCTCTGGCGTCCTTCTCTGAAAAGGGGAATCTTGGGTTTGAAAAATTTGTGCTAGACCTGTCGTCTGATGGTCTTGATGGGACTTCTAAAGGTTTGGGTCTTGGGGCTGACAAGACTAAGGATGACTTCTTTTTGAAATCATCTTCTAAATGGTCAAATTTGTTTGGTGCCAAGCCCAAAGGTAAAAGCACTTCTCCTCTTGTGTCTTTTGTTGCGAATGGAAAGACTGGAGAATACTCTATCTCTGTCCCAGATTGTATTGTTGAAAAGAGTGTCTCAAATATAGACATGTCTTTGCTAGGGAAATTTGTTGGGTCGCAACCTCATATTGAGTTGGTTCGTAAGTTTGCTTTGAACCATTGGAGACCTAAGGAACAAATAGATGTGGTTATAATGGCTAAAGGCTTCTTTACCTTCACATTCAACTGTGAAGATGATCTTTTGGTGGCACTGAAGGGTGGCCCTTGGTTTATTGGGAAGTCTTATTTGATGTTGAAAAGGTGGGTTCTAGGTTTTAACCCCAACTCATGCTCTTTCTCGACTGCTCCAGTCTGGGTTAGACTCCCTGACCTCCCCCTTGAATTATGGGATGAGGAAGTGTTCAAAGGGATAGCAAGCACTTTTGGGTGTTTGTTGTTGATTGATTAAATGACAACATACAGGAAGTGTCTTGTTTATGCCGAATTCTGTGTTAATGTGGAACAAGATGCTGAGTTTCCCTCCATGGTCAAGATCAACTCTAAGTATGGGGTTTGGGAACAAGCAGTGGAATTTGAGTCTAACCCTTTTGCGTGCTTCCACTGCAAGAAAGTTGGTCATTGGGCAAAGAAATGCCCTCTCAAGATGCCGAAGAAAGTGACTAAACAATGGAAAGAAAAGGAGAAGGTGCATGAAGGTCTCTCTTCACTTGTGGAGAAAGATGGGTCAACCCTTACTGGTGAAGCTGTTGTGGTGTCTAATAAACCTGCCCAGCTGGTTTTGACAGAGGTTGAGAATAATGGGAATTCTGAGGGCCAGGGTGATTTGGAAATGCTCGATAGGGAGCAGGTGAAGGGTGGTGAGGTTAACATATCCTCCCCTCTTGGTAATATGGTGGAACCTCTGGAAGAGGTTAGGTTTGAAGCCCCGGTGGAAGATAAGGTTTTTGTGGGGGTAGGCTTGGGCTTCCTGTTTTTGGGGGCCCAACTGCCACAGGATGATGGTTTGAAAATTGAAGGTCTGGAAGTTTTATCTAAAGTAAAGGATAATGGGGAACCTAAGGACCCTAATAATCCTCCCTACATTCTGGTGAGAGGACGAAATAGGAAGAAGCATTCCCCTTCCCTAGGTGTTGTGACTAGAAATAGACAGAGGTCTGACTGTGGGTTGGAACCAAGAGGTAGAGGTTGCCCTCCTACAAATTTCACTAGGGATAAGGAGAGTTGAATGGATATTATTGATGGAACACAAAGAACCTTGCTAGAGATGTGCTCTAGGGGCACTCCCTATAAGCTCTTATGAATATCATCTCGTGGAATATGAGAGGGTTAAATCACCCTCATAAGCATGATCATTTTGCTAATCTGGTAAGAGATCATTCCCCTGCTATTGTTTTAATTCAAGAAACTAAAATGGGGTTGGATAAATTATCTAAATTGAAGAATAAGTTATTTAAGGATTATGGTATGCATTTCTTTGATGTTGTGGGTGCCTCAAGAGGGATTATTAATTTTTGGAATCTTAAGTTGATTTAGGGGGTTGAGATTTTTCATGATTGCAACCATGTGGCAACCTCCTTCATTAATGTAAGGGAGAATTTTGTGTGGACCTTGTCGAATATTTATACCCCAAATAGCAAGAGTGCTAGAAAGAAGTTTTGGGAGAGTCTTGGGTCCTTCAATTCGGCGTGTTCTATTAATTGGTTGGTTATGGGGGATTTTAATACTCCCATGCATGATACTGACAAAATGGGAGGTTCATAGATTGTGGATGATAGCAGATATGATCTTATGAATCTCATCAATGCTAATGCTCTTCTTGATCTGGATCTCAAAGGAGCTTCCTATACTTGGTCTAACCGGCATGTGGGGGATGCTTTGATTTAGGTCAAGCTTGATTGTGCTATGATTACCCCTGATTGGCTTGCTTCTTACTCTTGTTCACTTTCGACCTTGACCAGACTAGGCTTAGATCATTTTTCGTTGTCTTTATCAATGGACCTACTGGGGAGTAAGAAAAACTTTTCGTTTAGATTTGAAAAGATGTGGTCTTGTCATCTTGACTTTAAAAATCTAGTTCAGGCTTGGTGGAATATTCAGGTGGATGGTTCGACAATGTGTAGAGTGGCCAAAAAGCTTGAAAATGTGAAGAATAATGTTAGGAGATTGAATCAGACTTCTTTTGGTCATATTTTTTTGGATAAGGAGAAGGTGAATCAAGAGCTTCTTGCGGTTCAATAATTTATTCAAGCCTTAGCTTTAAGAGAAAGTGTTCTTATTTCCAGATTGCATAATATTGTTGCTAAGGAGGAGGGTTTCTGGAAGCAACATTCTCGTATTATGTGGTTAAAGAGTGGGGACATGAACACCAAATATTTTTATCTCTCCACTCTTAAACATAAGCCTTCCAATCATATTAATGCTATTAATTTCAGGAACAAGTGTTGGAGAAGGATGTTGACTTGCTACAAGCGGCGTCTTTTTATTTTTTTGATTTGATTTTTGTGGATGGGGAGTTTGATGTGGAGCGTTAGGAGGATCTTCTTCGAGATATTCCTCAGGTCATCTCTAATGATATGAATAGGCAATTGGTTTGCATTCCTTTGGTGGAGGAGGTTCGAAGTGTTGTGTTATCTTTTGAAGGTGATAAGGCTCTAGGGCCTGATGGTTTTCGGATGTTATTTTTTTAGGCTTATTGGGATATTATTGCTAAGGATGTTGTTGCTGCCACTAACGAATTCTTTCGAACTTGCAATCTTTTGAAGGAATTGAATTCCTCTTTCATTGTCCTTGTGCCTAAGAAATTGGGTGCTGCCTCTTTTGATGAATTTTGACCTATTACTTTGTGTAATTCGATATATAATATTTTTTCCAAGGTGTTAGTGATCAGAATACAAAAGATGCTTCCTCTTATTATCTCTCCTAAGAAAAATGGATTTGTGGCTAGTAGGAAAATTCTGGACTCTACCCTCTCTATTCACGAGAATATTCATTCATTAACTGTTAACAAACATCCTGGCTTTATCTTGAAGCTTGATTTTCTCAAGGCTTATGATAGAACTGATTGGGGTTTTTTCTCTAAGATTATGAAAGCCTTTGGTTTTGGAGACAATATGGTGGCTATCACTCTCCAGTTTATTTCCACCCCTAGATTTTTTGTTCTCATTAATGGCTCTCCATCTCCTCTCTTTGATTGTTTGAGGGTTTTAGGACAAGAAGATCCTATATCTCCTTTTTTGTTCATTATCATGGTGGAATCGTTGGGTAGCCTCATCCAGAGATTTATCAATTCTGGTTTAATGTCTAGTTTGAATCCCTCCTCAAATAATCTTATTTGTTCTCATCAATAGTTTGTTGATGACTCTCTCATACTTGGGGAATCATCTATTAAGGAGGCCAAAGCTGTTAAATGTATTTTGCAGAGATATGAGGCCACTTCAGGGCAAAAGGTCAGCTTACCTAAGAGTGTTATCTTCTTCTTTAACACTCTAGATCATAGGAAAATTAAAATTGCTAGGATCTTGCAATGCTAGATAGGTGAGCTTCCCGCATCTTATTTGGGCCTCCCCCTGTGTTCTAATGTTCTTGAGTCCTTTTGGAGGGGTTTAACTGATAATTTTAATTCTAAATTGGCTGGTTGGAAGGGTGCTTTGTTGAGTCAAGCTTGGAAGGTGCAAATGATTAAATCTAATATTCAAAACCTTCATGTTTATGCCCTCAAATTAATCCATATGCCTAGGAAATTCGTGGATAAGTTGGAGGGAATTCAAAAAAAAATCTTATGGTCTAGGGTTGAGGATAAGAGAAGAATTAATTTGGTTTCCTGGGATGATGTTTGTAGACCCAAAAAGGTTGGGGGCCTCAAATTCATAAAATCAAAGAATTTAATATTTCCCTTCTTGCTAAACAACTGTGGAACCTAATTCTGGCTAAGAGTGAATGGGATAAAATTGCTTTGAGTAAATATCTTCGTGATGTTGATCATATAAGGGAATTTTTATCTCCTAACTACTCTCCTTCGTTCGGGTTTGCTTTCTAGAATTGTATGGTTAAGGCTCGTAGACTTCTATCTAAATGCCTCATTTGGCAATTGGGAAATGGTTGGAAATTTTTATTTTGGGAAGATATTTGGTTTGGTAACATACCTCTTAAAGATGAGCCTTGGGCTCAACCTTTCAAGGACATTTGTGTGTGAAGTTTTGGTAGACAGGTGGCTGATTATATTGAGGGTGGCTGCTGGAAAGGTTGATTGAGGTGGATTTGGGCTTGGAGGACCTCTCTAAAGCTTTGTCCTTCGTCCATATACCTTATATTGCTATTGTGGATAAGATTGTGTGGAGGCCCTCCTCCAATGGTAATTTATCTATCTCCTCATCTTTTCATCTTCAAACTTCTTATGTAGGTCTTGCTCCTTTTTGGGCCTCCTTGTGGTCCTCTAAATTGATTCCTAAAGTTAATATTTTCTTCTGACTCTTTTGTCAGAATAAGGTCTTAACTACTGATAATTTGGTCAAGAGAGGTTTTGTGATGCCTAACAAGTGCTTTCTTTGTGAGGAGGATGCCAAAGATTCCTTCACCTTTTGATTGGCTATAGATTTGTTACTGAATTTTGGGCCCATGTTTTTTCCTTATGGAACCTCTGTTGGGTGTTCCCATCTTCGATTGGGGAATTTTGGTCTCAATGGGTTGGTCCTTCTTCCAATCTTGCTCTATTTTTTTTGAGGTCTCTATCTCTTCCCCATATTTCTTGGGGTATTTGGCTTGAGCGTAATAACAATATTTCATGAAGTGTGGCTCCTCCTGCTATCTCTATGGCCTATAAAATCTATGTTGCTATTAAGAAAAATTTTGTTTTTGGGATTTCTTTCTAGAATGGGCTGATGGTTTTGCTTAGTCCTGGTGATATTTCTATGGCGCATAATTGGAAGCTGCCTTGTGATATTTCCCTTCCTCTCACTAAAGGGAAAGCCTCTAGAGATGATGTTTTTTGGAAAGCTCCTCCTGTTGGATTGGTTAAGGTTAACTTTGATGGAGCTATGAAAGGAAATTTGGGTCCTGCTAGATGTGGGGGAGTGTTAATAAATTCTGATAATAGGTTTGTCTCCATGGTGGCGCTCCCTTTGGGAACCTAGACAAACCACCATGCGGAAGTGACTGCTGCCTATCATGGGCTGAAGATGGCACAATTGAAAGGGTATAGGAAAGTTTGGCTTGAGGGGGACTCTCTCAACATTATCAACAATTTTAAAAAACTTACCCCCCCATTGTGGAGTATTGAACCTTTGATATTGGATGCTATAGAAATTCTTAATTCTTTTGATGAGTTCTAGATATCTCATGTTTTCAGAGAAGGCAATAGTCTAGTAGATGTATTTTCTAACCTTGGTGTTAGGAGTATTAGGGAGTGGGGTGTGAGCAAACCCCTCCCTATGGAGGCTATTGCGTGTGCAAATCATGATTTTCAAAACTGCCAGCATGTATGATGATTTGTTATGGCTTGGAGCCTACATGACTAGTATCACGTGGCTTGCCATAATGTGGAGTGATGGTGTGGTTGATCTACATCATGCTTATGGTACCTTATTGTATTTTCATATGGGCTGAAGTTCTAGGCTCATTATTTTTTCTTTCCATATTCTTGATGACACACGAATTGTGGGTAATTTTGGGCTTTCTTTCTTAAAGTTTCTCCTTATTGCTTGCAAGGTTCTAAAAATTTTTAGCTCTGCAAATTTTTGAGCCATGGGAAGAGATAGGAACTGTGCGGAGCCCTTTTCTTGTGATTCTATGAGGAGCAAGGAAGAGGTATGGCATATTTTAGAGAAGGGTGGGCTTACTCCTTACTTGGAAAGACTACATGGTAACAATCTACATGATATGACTCAGTTTGCTAAAGCCTAGAATAACCGGGTTTTGAAACTTGGGGGAATTGAGTTTGATGTTAATGAAGATCTCATTGCTAGTATAACGAGGCTTCCTACTAATGGTAAGAAGGTATTCAAAGACAAAAAGGAGTCAAAGGCTATAACACATATTTTTTAAAGGGTCTGAGGAACAAGACTTGAAGATGGCTAAGAGTGACGGAGACCAATGTGGCTCGCTTAAGGTGCTCTAGGGGATGTTGTGGAGGAGCTTGTCGGCCTTCTATAATGATTTTACTAACTAAGCCCTTACAACCATGATTCAGAGATTGGACATCTGACCTGAATAGCCATCTTAACCATCATGAAGGTGCATTTAAAATTGTCAACCTAGGGACGTGAACTTGAAATGGGTCAGCACAGTATATGCACTAAGGATTTCAAAGTAGTCATCTTTGTTCTATAGCTAAGAAGGACTTAATGCTGAAAGTAAATTACATGAAAGGAAATAAAGCAAGTGTTGAAAATCACTTAATCAAACTGAACTGAACATTCATAATATAAATGAAAATCTGAACAGCAAACAAGGAACTACTATGCCCGCTTTAGCTATAGGAACAGTCACATAATGGACTTCTAGTGGTTGCAGGAACAATCAATGCCAGATTCTTAACTAAGTATTGAACATAAACTAACATTAATCTAATATAAACTAAAGGAAAAAATTACTCACCAAGTGGCCCCCTTTGGATGAGTATCCTCTAAACTAATATAAAACTCAAATACTCAACTCAAAATCTTATTTCATTTATCAGAAAATGCAATTATAGAAAACATGGCTGATAATCAGCTTGTACAAGAAATTGGCAATCAACTCACTAACTCACTATCACTGGCCATCACTGGCTATCACTAGCCCAAGGAAGGGGGATTCAAGCCTTATTTAAAACAACTAACATAGGGCCATCAACTCCCACTAACTTAGAGGATGCCATTTAGGGAAAGCAGGAAAGAGAGGAAGGGGCAGTTACACACGCAGGGGAATCCGTTCAGACATGCATGCCCAAACATGGACTTGACCACTGCAATAACACCCGCAATGCTCAATACCATTAAATATTGGTGCAAGACGGTTACATGCGGCTGACACAGAATCTTTCATCGTCGTCCTTAAGTTGACCTTCATGCTTCTCCTTAACCTGACCAACTGGCAGCTACATTTCCCAACTTAGCATGTCAATCATGTCTGCAGAATAATGTCAGTACACATAATAATTGCATAATCATAACCACCTTAAAGAACATTCATTAGTCACATGCAAGATAAATATAGATGGTTCACATAAGAGGTAAATATCATAAAAACTAGTAGAAATGAGATTAGTCCAAATGTCATATGTCTGAGAGAAATTATATAAAAGTGCCAGCTTATAATATCAAAGTCTGAGGTAATCTTATCAAATAACAAGAGATTCTACCCCCAAAACTAGGCCAAAATCTAGAATCATCAGAGCTCATGAGATACATTACCCTTGAGGGTCGTTTCTCTACGATAAACACCTATTATTTTGTGCTTCTTAACTATTTCTACCACAAAAAGATAATTTATTTCCCTTTTTATTTGTTAGCTTCACTAGAAAGTGGTCTGGAGGACCACAAGAAGAACCCCAAGAACCTAGTATTGCATGTGGGGCTTATCATGTTAATCTCTAAGTATGCTAAATATTTTGTGGTATCTAAACTAATTGCTACTCCCAAGTGTAAACAATTGAAAGCAGCGGCGAAGTATGAAACTGCCTCTGATGAGGAGCTGATTAGCAAGAAAGGGAAAAAGAGGAAAATCATTATGGAAGAGGATTTTGTTTCTGAGGAGGACACTGATTATGTCTCAAACTCTCAAGCTTCTATGGAGATAGTCTCGTAGCCCTCTGATGTGGGTAAGTCTAGGAAAGGGGTTTCGGGTCTGAAAAAGAAGGGTTATGAGACTTGTAGTGATGAAATTTCTGCTAATAAGCTGACTCCGAGCCTCAAGGAAAAGGTTGAATTTGTTGGGGATACTTCCTTGTCAAATTCTAGTTTGGACTCCCTACATAAGAAGGGTTCAGAGTTGGGTAGTAATAAGAAAATTACTATTAGGTCTGCCCATCAGCTACAAAAGATGCAAGTTGCCTCTCCCCTAAAGGTAGCTGGTGGGTAGGGTATTGTGGAGTCTCTGGGCATGGACCTTGATATGCAGAAGAGAGGCCTGGAAAAGCAGACAAATAGGAGGTTAGTTGTTGAGGAGATTGCAGACTCTATTCGAAAAATTAAATTGCCTGTTGCTGGTGGAAAAGGTAAGGAAGTCAACATTAATCAGGACAAGATAAGCTCCTCTCAAGAGGATGATGTTGTGGGTAAGGGTGATCTTAATGTTGATCAAGAAGATATTCTTTATTTTCTTGGTTTGGCCAGGTAGGGCTCAATTTCTTTGTTTAAATGGTTGTTCCATGAAATTAACATGACCAATATTAGAGTTCGGGGTGTGATGAGAAAAATTGGTGAGTGTTTTGTACCCAGATTGATGAATTGTTTGACTCTCTAAATATTGTTGTTGATGAAACAATGAAGATGAAATAGAACCTTGAGGAAAGAATTGTCACCCTTGAGGACAAAATGGAGAAAATGTATGCTAAACTGGAGAAGGGTGGGGAGGGGATAAAATCTCTTGTGATGCTTGAATCTATTGGCATTTCAACTCCTTTTTAAATGGCCAAGAAATAGAAGGGTTTTTAGGTTACTGGTGTTGGTAGTAAGCTATTGGAGGAAGAGGTTTATGTGAAGAAAGCTGATGGGGGGTGAATGTTTTGATTAGTGAGGTGAAAGAGGGTGGTCCTAGGGCCAGAACGAGGAACAAGACTAAGGTGTAGGTTGG